>BLKM01006419.1:0-33452 GCA_013340265.1 Coptotermes formosanus | reverse complement strand
GAGGCTAGATTTAGATTCCTCTGGGAGACAAGCGTTCATAACACCACTAACACCACAGGAAACACATAAAATGCTATTTTTGTACATATTTGTTTGTGATCTTTAGAACACCTTCATGTGGCCCTTCATTCACTGGAAAAGCAAAACTAAAGCTGCAAAGCTACTCATATTACAAATATTGCGCATACACACATAAGTAATCATTATTTGTATTTCCACGCATTTAATCATCACAGAAAATTTTTCAACAGTTTTGGCATATTTTACGTCGTGTTAATGTCACAAGATGTGCTGTTCTAGTGAAAATTGATGGCAGTCTGGCTTTAATGACTTGTAAAATAGTTGTTATATTGAACCAGTACACACCAATATGAAATTAGCAAGGCAACTTTTACTGTAGATACCAGAAAGACATTTAATCTAGTCTGCTGGTTAACTTCAAGGATAAAACAGCCTGGCGGGTGGACATGCTAACACAGCCTCCTTGTCACGTGTTCGTTTTATGCTCTTCAGAAAAGTAATACAAACAAATGTGTACGGTTGATCGAACTTAGTTTTAAAACTGACAGAAAAGCGCGTTCCGAATTCATCGTGCTTATTATGTGGGTAATGAAGCATCCGCACACCAATGTATGATTGTTCTTTATTTTGAACCTGGCCTCTAAAACAACGGCCCATGCACTAGTTAAGCGCGGAATACAGTAACGTGGGTCCTGCCGTGTTTACGTCCAGTTCTTCTTCCTGAATGTTTTCTGAAAATACAACTCATTGTGCAGTTTATTCCGTACATATGCACTGAACCGAGCAAGTGCTAATGCGGTGTTTGGAACTCTGTCAGTTCCAAACACCTTTCATATATCATGCTTTCTGCAGTTGAACATAGACGCATCACATGAATAACAGGAACGAGTTTAAAGAAAAACTTGTCTAATTCCTTCCTGACCTTTCTGCAGTTTTCTTGTTTGCTTCTTCCTTCCTTTCTCCCTTCCTTCCTTCCTTCCTTCCTTCTTTCATTCTTCCCTTCCTTCCTTCTTTCCTTCTTTCTTTCTTTCTTTCTTTCTTTCTTTCCTTCCTTCCTCCCCTCCTTCCTTCCTTCCTTCCTTCCTTCCTTCCTTTCTCTTCTTCAATAAGTGTTACATATCCAGTACCTTCCATCCGTCTTGATTTAATCTTGTTTTTTTCTCAATTCTGTCCTTAATTCTTCTTTACACCTGTCTGTGTAGTTCATTACCAAATATCTTCTGTTTTCCGAGTTGTCAGGCTTTCGCAGCGGTGTAGCTGAGCGATCTGAACTTTTTTGATAGGACGCCGTGGCATCATGTAATCAGTTCGCGACGGTTCGAGGAAACACAGTGGCCTCATATTCAATAATCGACACGTCGACCACTAAAATATAGGCCATTACGTTGTCTCGATACGTGGGGAAAGGATTAACCAAATAAGCGGCGTCTTATCCCAGAAGAACGGAATTCTCATCACCTGCCCTCTACTACACTCACCAAGTTTCATACTGATTAAATACAACACATAAAACATATAACAAATATATCATTAAAGAAGTCGAAAATGATTCGATTTGTAATAGTTAAATGCTTGTAAAAGGTAAAGTTGTCCGTACGTACGCAAAGAAGACATATATGGCAAGTAGAGATATAACTCCACTCATTCTTACTCTCGGCACTGGACGGAAGTAAGTGTTCAGCTTTATGCCCCGACCGCTTTACTCCCGGGAATGAACCACGGTACCCATTGAATAGGGGTCACGTGGGCCCCTCAAGACAATCTAGACCATTTGGAGAAGAGGGAAATGACTTGCGTTCGCCGTGATTCGAACCCCGTATCATCCAGCCCGTGGCCTAGTCACCACACTGACTGTGGCGTAATGGCCCTCGTTACGTAAGTATAAGAACATTAATTACATGATAAGACCTAATTAAGTAGTCACGGTCCACCTTGCGATTTAACGGACAGTGGGTCCAAATAGCTCCAACAGTTTCCCAAACCAAAGACTCGGTCTTGTGGTGTCCCCAGTGTTAACTACGAGTAGGTAGGATTAATAGCGGTCGCTATATGAAATACAAGCGGAAAGGCGTTTGCATCTGAACGAACAGACATTGCGAATACTTAGCTATCTAGCTATATGATGGGATGTTTTGCGCGAAATGCTGACGGTTACGCAGTGGATCCAGAAGGTCAGCGCGTCCACGAGAACCCTTCTAAGCCATACTAATCCACCCGTCACCTCCGCTATTGTCATAAACTTAATAACGTTATTTCTTACATCCAAGCGTGTTAGAGAGGTAGGTCAGTCACTGAAACAGGCTACTGCTAGTAAGCTTACGTATATAAACATTTCGTCCATTTTTAAGTACCCTATTACTTCGAATTTCAGACGCCATCTAATTTAAGACGCACCCAACTTTTAAAAAGGGATTTTCAGGAAAAGATGAGATCTTTGCTCTTCTGCGGTATTATGCAGCATTGAGTGGTAGTTCTGTACTGACGTTTCGGTACAACCTATCGGTCCCACCTTCAAGGGTCAAGAAGCCTGAAATCACGCATTTCAGGAAAATATGTTTGCCAGAAAATAAATTTCATTATCCATAAAATTTACTACTCTATTAGCGAGGCCACTTGTCTTTCGAGGAAAGTAAGGTTTTCGACACATTCGAAAAGTGAAAAATAATACCTCGAACTTAAGACGCATCCTGATTTCGGCTCAGAAAAATGTGAAGAAACGTGCGTTATATTAGAAGTGATACGGTGTTCATAACTCATGTTTTAAATACTAATTATAAATTGGCAGGTGAATCTTATAGTGACACTGACAGTTTCAATAAAAAAGACGCAGATCTCTAGTAGGTGTACGACAAATGTGACAAAGGGCTTAGGATGGTGAACGTACAATCTTCTGTATTAAGCATAGAAGTCACACGGCACACTGAATTACACGAGTTGGCCACAGATTACCATAAGAACGCCCTCTTAATTTGGGTCATGCCAGTGTGTTATTCTAAATACAGCGATAACAAACACAGTCAGACACACCACAGTATGTTTATATATATATATATATACGTATATATATATTTTGCACACTACGTCATTTATGCTAAGGTTCTGCCAATATACTGCATGTTTCGGCTCGGCCGAACCATCATGAAGTACATGTATAACTGTTAAAACTCAGATCCTTAATCGTATATCATATAACATTATGCTATATGATTATACCCGATGATGGCTCGGCCGAGCCGAAACATGTAGTATATTGGCACAACCTTAGAATAAATAACGTAGTGCGCAATATATATATATATATATATATATAACTATTTACATACTGTGGTATGTCTGACTTTTTATTATAACTGTGTACGAACGCGCATTGTTTTCTTCTTCTACACGTCCGGACGGCTGTAGGGCTTGTCTAGCATGCTGAAATGTACAGGGCGGGAAATTGGTCACTGGTACCCAGAACAGAGATATAAAATAGTCGGGTTCCATCAACCAAGCGACTAGAAAACTCCGCGCCAAGACCAGCTCCCGGTCCTAAGTTTCTACGTATGAAACGCATATCTGGAATGCGAAGACTCTCTTATAAATTGTAACTGGGCTAGCGGGTTTGGCGTCTTGGCTGAAGGCCTTGACGTGTTCACAGCACACTGTTGCTGCTGGCGGCAGGATACTCCTGTCTTTCCATTAATCCTCCACACCCCCTCAGCCTAAAATTTCATCGCGTGTGGCATACGCACAGGGGGTTCAGTATTCAATACCTCTTTTCTGGCGACGCTAGGCTTTCTCTTATTAGTCGGTGCTTGTTCAACGTACTGCAAGCCACCCTCCATATATGACGACTGCCTCCTCTATCACCACACTCAGGACGCGTCTGTCTTTGTGACAAGAACCTGCTCAACACGGTAGTCGCCACTATTGTGTATTTGCTGAAATGTGAAATATCTGCATAGTGACGTACATTCATCTGTCACCTCCGCTAACATGAACCACATTCGTCGTCATGCCTGTCTATCCGCATGGAACAACTCGGCTCTCACTGGATGGATTTTCATAAAATTTGGTATTAGAGTATTTTTTTCGAAAACCTGTCGATAAATTCAAGTTAGATCAAAATTAAACGCGAATAACAGGCACTTTACATGAAAACCTATGTACATTTATGATAATGTCTCACAGAATTCTTCTTAGAATGAGAAAAAAGTTGTAGAGAAAATAAAAACACACATCTTATGTCAAATAACATCTTTCCGAAAATCGTGACGCTTATGAGATAATGTGGGAAAATATGGTACAGCCAGACAGGCCACATACTACAATGTAATAACAGCGCATGTGCTTTGCATGCTGGATAAATAAGGTTACAAACACAAACTCAGAATCTGTAATAATTATTTCTCTTCCACGGCAACAATGGTTACGCGAACGCGTCTCAGTATTGGGTTATAAGTAAATTGCTTGTCTTGTTACAATTTGATAAAAAGTAAAAAAGCAGTCCCATTACAGGCCTGAACAGGCCCACAGGGTTCCAGGAGGTCGAGGCTCCCAGATTTCTAGGTGGTAGGTTGTCAGCCATACGCACCGACCGCGTTTACCTCCCAGGAAATATTCCTGGTATTCATTTCTGTTAGAGGCTGAGTCGACCCCAGGACCATAGTGCGACCGACAGGATTATGCCAATGAAAAAATCCACTGACACAATCGGGAATCGAACCCGCGACCTGCCGGTTTGTAGCGCAGTGCCTCAACCAACTGCGCCACCGCGGCCCCCTCTTTACAATTTGTTACTTTCGCTAAAAATTTGTTCGGTACATTCTAATTCTCAGCCATAATTGCCCAAGATAAAGCCAAATTTACTTACAACCATAAATGGATCAACCGGTAGCAAGCTTAATTAACTGCAAGGAAGGCCCTTGGGCATTCTTTCTATTGCATTATTGAGTACATCCTTTCTAGTCTTGCATTCATCATTTTAACTCCACAACGTAACCAACCGGCTCTGTGGTGGTCATTTGCCGTTATGAGAACAGCAACTCTCATAGTGAAATCTGTCTTAGGAAGAAGTTGTCTGCGCGGACACGCTACGGCCTTCTGCACCATCTAATTACTGTAGGGTTAAGATTTTTTAACAGAATTTTCAGACTTTCTTAGCGGCGGATTTGAGAATTCCTTTCTTCCGGGGTGCTGCGCTCCGTCACTGGGTGCAAATTGTCCTGTGTTTCGGGACAACGTACTGGAATCGTCTTCAGTGGTAAACGGTAAAATGAAAAAAATGTTTGAACATCGACAAACAGTGATAAAGAAACATCCCAAAAGAATGGTTCTCAGATTTACATAATGTTACAGCGTTCGTTATAAAAATACGAGCGGAAGTAAGCACTGTTAGACTTTCAATGCACAAAAGCTCAAGGCAAAGTTATTTTAACACCATTATTAACAGATATTAAGTGTGAAAATATTGCAACCCGAAGAATGTCATGTTAAATGGCCGGAGCAATAGGTAACAAGCAGGAAGACTGTAGTTAAATACCCAGTACGTACGCGTATTTTCTCCTCACCAAACATAAAAATCTGACAACATGCATAATATTTTTCTACCTCACTTGCTAATACTTTTTCTTTCTTATGCCAAAGTGTTGTATTAGCTTCTTATGTAGAAATCCAATATCAGAAATCAAAAACCCTTCAATGGTTTCGCTGATAACGCGGCTGCATACAGAAGGTACATGACTTTCCCATTATACGTAAAATTTTTGTAATCATGCAAAGTAACGAACTGAATTCTGTACTGCCGACGACCGCAACAGATGACAAGTGTGCGTTTCTTCCTCTTCCAAAACACTAGTCAATAAATACATTTCTCAAATAAATCGCTTTGACGGACTGGATTTAACACATTAACCAATGTAAGATCTACACAATTACGAGGCGGACGACGACACGTAAACAGAAATATTGAGCTGATCTGCTCTACGCTGCTAGTGGACTATCTGTATACGGTGTCAATAAACCCTATGACACATACTGGACAAATCAGAATAGAATGTAGATCACATTGAAAAGCGACGGCAACTTGTATAGGCCCGCGGGGCGTCTTCTTTAAGGTGTACACAGAAGCGACATGCCATCGAAACAAGTACTAAGCAGTCAATGCGCACTGCCCTCTTACAGCGCCTTAAAAACACGCATATATTTAAAATTTTATTGTTGCCGCCTTTAAAATTATTTCATGGGTTCAGAGTTGGAAAATTTCCGCGTGTCCGCTGGGATGGACGAGAAAGAAATATGACAATTAATTTCAAAAGTCGATAGTAATTTAAGAAAAACTCGGTTGAATTGAAGCAGAAAAGTATTATACTGTTCACAAATGTCCGTCATTCGACACTAAACTGAGCCAGACGAATCCAGTACGAGCTCCTTTACATTCAGTATAAAAAGAAACCGTATGTTGCCCTCATCTATGCCGAGGTATCCAAAGTGGTCTCTTGCATTGAATGTTTTAGCAAAACTTGCTTAACAAAGGGATCCACAAATTTTCCAAAAACTCTAGGAGCCATCTCAAAATTCGAAGCACCAGAAGGTGACACGAAAAAATTTCCATACTAAGAACCCACAAATATAAAGCGCAACCGTACAAAATGTTGTCACCCGTATCGACGGGTGCCTGGAGTTTGTCCACAACTGCTTCAGATTAAGTCGGCCCTGTAGCCTGTCTGCAGGCTGTCGAGAGGAGAAAAATAATCTGTCCTTGCAGAGAATCGAATCCCGATTCCTTGGTCGTTCAGCCAGTAGTATAGTCACTACACTGACCGATTTATATGGGCTTTACATCGTATTAAGTCATTTTAATTCTATTTTCAATTATAAGCCTGCACCTAAAGCGCGAGGCCTACTAAGACGGACTATTTGCTGAGATTCTGTGGTCCCTACCCTGGCACATACACTACATGACGTCAGATAAAACCCCGCTACCCGCATGAGTAATGCAGCCATCTGACTGCCCTCACCTAATAAAAGAATGCCACAGTTAATTTGGCTCAGAGACCACGATGCATAGATTAGTGGTTATCAAAATGTGGTCGACGGAACAGCATCAGCAACCGAGGCTTCTTTCGCTGCTCTACATGGACGATTAGCAGAACTCTACACCCCCCTCCCCCGCCTCGTTACTTGAATTATTTGGCTGCAGCACAAAAGTTATAATTAGAGATGGAAGCAGAGCAAGGCTGTATTTGTCGGTTAGGCAAAAGTTAAATATTTTCTTGCGAGTAATCAAACACAGCATTACGAAGACGGACAAAAAAGTAAAGGTATACCTCCATGCATTCTTAATCTCGGCATTAGAGGGAGATAAATGGTCAGGTTCGCGCCTCGGCCATTTTACCTCCGGTGAAAAACCAGCTGGCTCTCTCTGTAGTTTGGAAATAAAATACAACTATTCAGTTGGGTCAAATACAAGGGGATAATGTTGATGTTTCTACGACCAAAATTACAAAGAAAGTTTGATCAGAGGGTAACGCTGATTTGTTTTCAGAAAGCGATGAGTTCGAATATCTATTAGGACATCGACTATCCTGAGAGATTTTTCGTGGTTCTTCGCAGGCTATTCCGTGGACAGTACATTGACATAGCCTACGACAGCGTATTTCCATAACCTTTCCTGTTAATTACACAAAAATCGTCCTAAAATTCGACGCTACATAGCTAGTCCCAGCCGCACCTAAAGTGATGTTGAACACACCATAAACAAATAAATTAATCAGTAATCAGTATGAGACGGTAATGATGCCAAATATGCCGCAACATAGATTTACACACGCAGGTGTAACACAGCTACACCAAGGATATCAAGTACAAAATTTACAACCAAAGCAACCTACTGAGAACTTTAAGTATTCTCTATCATTAAGGTTCTGATATCAGAAACCTAACCCCCATGATGGGGACAGAATCTGAGTCCGAAACGTTGGTTTACTTGAACCTTGACGACTGTCGCAACCTAAAAAGATTTTACTTATAAAATTTTTCACGTTTTCGTGACAGATATTATTAAATTGACTATCTTCTGGGCTTTTCGTAGCCCTTCCCTCTTCTACCTGCTTTTTCACAGTAGGCCTAGAGGATGTTTTTTTTTATTTTCACTTGATCACACTCAAACACACACCACAGTCGGTAGGACTCCTCTGAACGAAGGATCGGCCCGTCGCAGAGACCTCTACCTGACAACACAAACACTGTACAAGAGGCAAACATCCATGGCCCCGGTGGGATTCGAACCCACGATCCCAGCAAGCGCTCGGCTGCAGACCTACGCCTTAGACCGCGCGGCCACTGGGATCGGCTTCTGGGCTTTTACAGTGTCTAATGTAATGCGTTTGTTTGGATGTTTCGGAGAAATACGATGCCCCATCTACAGGATTGCAAAAGAAAATTAACACTACACAGTGTAAAAATTTGAACAACGCCATTTAATATTTTACAGAATTTATTCGTCACGAAAGCTTCAAGACATATATAAATGTATTCTGCCTTTCAATTACAAGTTGGGAGACATGGTGAGGAAGGTGTGCAATCTGGATATTCTTTGTGTTGTGTGAATGAGGCGGGAGAATTACATTTGTCATGCTACTGGACAAGACAAATGGTGTCATTACGGAGTGCGTGTTTAGACATGGGAACAAAAGTTACAATTACCGGACACCATTACAAGCACAGAGGATCGTGTTACACCGTGAGTCTGCAACTGCGTTGCAAAAACTGTGCAACGCGAAGCATATATCGCCATCATTAGGCCACAACAAATTGCCTGTAATATATAGACTGCATCTCAAAAATTTTGGAACCCCGACTAAGATCGGGGTGGGGGGAGGGGGAAGAAAATTAAACTCTCTGACAGTAGAACTGAAAGACTGAAAGGTTCGACACACTCAGTTCCATTCAACTTTAATCTTATTATAGTTCGGTATTTCTTAAAAGATATTTTTCCAACCCCTTATCGGCCTTCAAAACATCCGTTTGAAACAGATTACTGTGTTCTGGGATGTGGTGCTAAGCAGGCTGAAAGCCTGATGTTGAAGGCAGAAGGTTGTTCTCAAACACCGGTAGATATCTACCAAAAACACAAATTCACATATCAGGATAAAGCGATCTTCACAGTAATATGTCACATTTCCGAAAGCCTCTTTACCAAAACTGTGTAAGCCTTCTTTGTGTCCCTGATCACACACACACACACACACACATGGCCAGCCTATCATTCTTTCATAAATATCACTCAGGTAACAATGTTACGTATCGTGTAAAACATGGCTTTCTCTTTATGTTCTATCCCAATTTGATCAATTAGAAATACGTTCTTCTACGGTCTAAATATTTTGGTTTGTAATTTGGTTTCAAATATTTTTAATTAACGTTCATCCCTAAGAAAATTAGAAGATAAATTATTGGGGTTATAGGTAATTTTAACCATTTCTTATAAAACGCAGTGTAGGTATATTTTTCACAGAAATTCCGCGCTGTGCTAAAACATATCTTTGGAAATTTCCTTTTGCAGAAGTCACTATTGAAAGACATCGTTTGTTACACCGCGAAACAGATAAGAGTCGATCTGCGTGTGCGTTATACAGGTCTCCCTTTGTTGTTCGTTCCTTGCCCCAAACAAGCAGAACCGGAAACCTTTCCCTTCAAAGTACGTCGGTGGGGAAGGGGGGGGGGAGGGTGGAATCAGTGTGATTTGATTTCGACAGAACCATCTTTGCAAGTAAAAGTAAAGCTGCTCAATTAAGCACCACTTCATGAAGTCATGTCAGAGAGCGGAGCATTCTTACTTCGGCACAAGTTGAAGATGCATGATCGGCTGCACGCAGCGGTCGCAATACTTCCGAGGGAACGGCCCCCAGTATCCATGCATTAGAAAAATGGGTGGGCCCCGCAGTTGATATAAATAATTTAGTGGGGTGGGGGAGGGCGGAAACAAATGTCTTGCCCCTGCCGGGAATCGAACCAAGACTTCTCTTCGTCTAGCCCCTGACCTAGCAACGTCTCATACGTACGTTGCAGTATGAACCCCGCAGAGTTTATCACATGACACATATTCTTGACAAGACGTCTGCTGTCCTGACCATACATACGTCACTTTGCTGAATGACTTATCACAGCTCTGTTGTTGCCACGGACATTAATAAATCTTCACTTAAATATTCAAGTCTTCTAGAATGTCTACACCGGGTTGACTGTCAAATATTTACTGGTGTTTCGAAAGAACGCTGTGTTTTCATCTTCGGGTTCATGCAGTCCACGTTTTCATGTTTTCTTGGACCGCTTGGCACTGAACACAAAGGCACGACGTTCCTTCAAAATGTCGGTAACTGCGAGTCGCCATGATTTCAGGCCCAAAAAGGCTTGAATTTTCATGACGACAGCTGTGAAAACCTCAAATCTCGCAACTCCTCAGTTATATCCTGTAGATTTAACTTCAAGTCATGTCAACTTTGTGTGAGGTCCTAACTTCTATATTTAGAATTACATTTTCATGGAAACTTCCTGTATCTAATTTCGGAGTGTCCAACAAGCACAGTGGCTCTTAAAAAGTTGGCCGTCGGTCTTAGAACTGGGTAATGGTGGCATAACTGAATCTTACATTTCGTATGGAAGAAATGTTAAGCCATAAAACTCGAATGCGTGTCAGTGTAGGTTTTTAACGTTCTTTATACGAAGTATGTAAAATGAAAGCAAGACCGAATATTGTGACCGACAGCCCAGTCCTTCTGTCTACATCTTTCACATCCAAAAATATTAAGCGGGTGTCTATAGTATCAATTCATTTGTTGTTGTTGTTTACAGTATTAACTGTATTTTACTTTTCGCTTCTCTCGGATTTATACCAACGCTTCCATATTATTTTTCCAAAAGCCTTATCAACCTATTAGACAACAATAATAATATAAATAACAACTGCACAGACATTTTTAATTTAGAATACTTTGCATAGATCTAACGTGTATAGCGACTCTGGACACTACAAAGCCTCCAATCAATGGTCTCTGTCCATTTTTACAGGGGTTTATTTCTCCTGTGGCAGGGCGGCCGTAGCCTGAAGCCGATCACTCACTCCATCTAGTGTCAATTTCAAGAAAAAGTAGAACTACCTCTTCACATCCGCATATGCCTTTATGGCTTCCAACAGGAAAACTCTACCTTCATCTAATACGTACACACATATGTACAATAAAGTGCACTAAAGTAATTCATGACACTACCCCACTTCATAAGCTACAGGCCAATGTGGGCTATATGGATTAAAACAAAGTGAAATGAGACAACAGTCTTCGCAACTAGTAGAATATATTATAACCTTATTGTAAATTAGGCTACATGTTTCGGTCTAAACGGACCGTCGTCAGGCCTGTGTACAAGAACTTGGTTTATGAGTGGATGGATAAAGCTGTTGAGATCTCAGAAGGCGTTTAAATGTTCAAGTCAGTGTCCAGGTTGTTAAATACAGGTATGTTGTAACATACTATAGATAACAAGATTGGTGAAACTAAGTCTAGATCTGAAGCTAAAGTACAATGGTTGACCCTTGGTAATGGGGATTAATGTTCTTTTTCCTTTTTCGAGTTAAGGTAGTATGTAACAAATATGGTTTAACTATTTCATATATACATAGCTATTGAAATATGTGGTAACTTCCTAGGTTAAAATGTATCTGTTGGAACAAGAGTTAGATTGAATTAACATCGTGGTCAGTGAGGTACAGAAAATCGCTGAGGTTATGTAACTCATAGTAAAACCAGAAATACATCTTTCAGGATAGTAGAAATATTTGATTAGTTAAATGTGCTCAAATTTGTAACAATTCTACTTCATAACCATTAAATATGGACCGATCTAGGTTACTGAAGGACAGGACTATTACAGCGCCTGTTAATGTCTATTTGTGTGGTGGTAGGATAGTATTCTGTAAAACTCAAAGGACTTGGAAGCAATCATTGTGGTTTATTTTACGTTTCCACCAAAAATCGGTCTGGAGGCTTGAGACATTTGACAAAAATCCTGTACTCAGGATACCAGTGTGTTCCTGCCGAGATAGGAATATAGCATCTTAGGATCACCTGGGGAAGATTTACAGTTTGAGTCAAATTTTTCTATTCAAGGTTTTTACATATGAACTGTTAATAATTAAACCTTCAAAAAACTCAGAACAACCCAAATTATATATAGACAGACAGACAGATAGATAGATAGATAGATAGACAGATAGATAGGTAGGTAGGTAGTAGGTAGGTAGATAGGTAGATAGATAGATAGATAGATTCAGCTTGCACTGCACAGTAAGCACTATCCGTCTCGGTTATAACAACCAATCAGTAATGTTGTATACAGAAATAATCGCTTCTTGTTCTGAGATCCACACATAACACGAAAACACATTCTGTGGGCGCATTACATAATTCTGAGTTTTCAACCTGGTGGTGCATAGCGTATTCGTTAGGTTCTTAAGGGTTAACAGCTAGACACGGCAGTCTGACGAGAGCAGCGCGTATAAAAGAAACCAGTTCCTTCGGTCGGAGGTGTTTTAAATAAACACAAAACCACATAATCACAGTGAACTCTGCTCTTCGTATCATATGTATTTAGGATCCTTCAGATGAACAGATGGCTATGACACGTTACGTTTGAAAGGAATATCGTGAAATATGTCCCCGACTGACACAATTTCGAGTTACAGGGATCAATACACTGGAATACACGAGTGCACTAGTACAGTACATTATCTTATGGTATAATGTTATGATACAGTTCTACTGCGCATATATTTTTGTTATAATTTGTGTTTATGACAGGATTCCTCTCCAAACATTTGTTCATAACTTCT
The DNA here is from genome assembly GCA_013340265.1 of Coptotermes formosanus. NCBI lineage: Eukaryota > Metazoa > Arthropoda > Insecta > Blattodea > Rhinotermitidae > Coptotermes > Coptotermes formosanus. Next base: position 20,560 of record BLKM01006419.1, on the reverse strand, counting down.
CGATAATTTCTTGGCTCTAACTACGCCCTGAAGGAGCCAGGATATTTTGGTATTTTCTCTAGGCTAATGCCTTAATGAGCCGGTGTTGCTACCCGACACAGGTATGAGATTTTTGTCTTCTCCAAAACGTGCAGACCGGCTCTGGAGTCCACTCACCCTCCTATTCAGTGAGTACCGCGACTTCTTTCACCGGGGACACAGCGGTCTGGACGCGAAACGGACCACTCACCTCTGACTAGTGCCGGGGTGAATAATGAGTGGAGCTATAACTCCTCGTTCATGGGTTCACGACGTTGAAAGGGACAAATTTGCTTTCACTGCCCATGGAAATGAACGTATATATCAGAAATACATCGTATTTAAGCACTGTTGAAATTAACATGGTTTTCAATTTACTGGGAAAATTGCAGAACCTATTTACCGTGTAAGATGGGGACTTAACTGTATATGAGTATGTGACACCCTTATAGCCTTCACACAACATAGCCTATTATGTGTACATTTAACATGTATTTTTTGTAACTTTGAATAAGCTCACTTGAAACTCTCCTCATGTTGTGTGGACGCGATATATCCTATTAATATTGTCACTATCTGTTCCTGTTTTCAGAAACAAGAAAACGTTTGGTTTATACAACAGTGCGGCCATGCCTGTCTGTCGACCTATTTTCATACCCTGAACAGCTGAAGGAATAGCCTTGAAATTTGATACAGTGAGGAAGCCTGAAACAAATGCAGTCGCACGAATTTGCTAGCCCTCTAGGCCTACGAAATACCCTGTACACGAGTAAGGAAACAGAAATTAATCAGCCTCCTGTAAATTTTGCATGTAAGTGTGGAGCGTCCTTGTAATTTTCATTAATATCAGATTTTATTTAAAACACATTTTATCACAGAAGATACTTATTTAAGTAGAAAAAAATAGCTGGTTCCCCCTAAAGTATATAGAACATAGATTATTTGTGAAGCAGTAGATTTACATATTTGTAATAAATGTGTGCCAAGACAAATGAATGCACAAGTGTATTGGATTGATCTGGCTAAAGCATTCCTCTATTGTTTTAAATTTATGAAGTAAATGTGAGGAAGTGACTCTGTTCGCAGATGAGCAACTTCAGAAGATGTTGAGCCCTAGTACCGACGAGAGGGGCCTGGGGGGGGGGGGGGGACCGATACAAATTACCAGGACCAGGCGGTCCGGAGTGGGGCCCGGGGTCCTACTGTGTTGCATACGTTTTTGTGTTTCTCGGTAGTATCATTATTCGTCGATTGTACAAACTAACCATTTCAGATCAATCCCAAGTGACTCTGCAACTGACAGTCAAGGCTAGACATATTTGGTTCTTTTTTTGCACATCAATACAAATCTCACGTTAAAATTTTTAGCTGATCCGCCCTTGTTCGGGGGCCCGAAAAAGTTGTTTACCTGAACCCGAAACCGCTGTTGCCGGCTTTGTTGAGTCCACATGATTTCATTCGAAGGGCCTGCCGTTAGCTGTATGGAAGAATTTTTTAATAAAAATGCCACAGAAGTTCATTAGAACTTACAGGCTCATAGCACCAAAGAATTACATGCCTCTTCAGGTAGTCACGATTAGCGCACTGCTTGGCACTTTAAAGTCTAGTGGTCCCGCTAGGTTTAACACTAACAATTCTGCACTTTGTCTACAGACTATCCTGCTGTGGTCTGTACAATTATTAAAGCAGTCAGCCATGACTTCCATATACAGCATTAATCGACTGGATTTGCACATAATAATCGGCACAAGCTTTTGTTCTCGGTAAGGTCCTCTCTCAATGGTTTAATGTAGAGCTGCTACATTGTGTCTGTGACATGTACAGCTAAGATGGAACAAACATGTGGCAAGCATGGGGTAAAAGGCTATTATGTCCCCCCACAGTAATCTACTCTTTTTTTTAGTCCCAGGTGACCTGCATAAATAATAAATGCATTAAAAATTTCAAGACCTACTTTCGTAAGACACTTGTCAGTATTATCATCCCATTTAAGTCTATTCTCCAAAGTGTTCTCCTCCCATCCAATTTCCACTTTTCTTGTACACATCACTTGCTTCCTGCGCCAGTGTTACATATCCAGCCCTATATTTTTTGTTTGATCAGTCTAACAGTATTACACGGAATAATTTCAGCTTGTACGGCGTTACTTTCTCAGTTGATTCCCCTGAACAACTATTTTCCTTGCAAAGTAATATGTACATTTACTTGAGGTTTTTTCTTGCTATTCTGGCTAAGAAAATATTAGCTAAAGCAAACAGCATGCAAAAACCAGATTTACCTACGAAGTCTGTTTGCAAGATACAAACTACAGCTTTGTAAGCGAAACACTACCTTTCCTTCGGAGATCTGTCCATCCGTTAACTGTGCTGGGGGAGTATTGGGGGCGCTGTAGCACACTTTGATGTCCTCGTGTTCATGTGTTTGTTGCCCGTTGTCATGCAATTGCTGTTGTTGCGGACTGCTGTATTCATTTGTCGCCATGGAGTTTCCAAGCGGTGAATGCTGGAACTCCAATGGGCGACGATATTCGACCGTAGGGCCCTCCAGCGTGAAGCCGGTGCACTTAGATAACAAAACACTAACTAAACAGGCTTCTTGTGTTTACGTACATCAGATGAGCGATGGAGAGTTTACATCTGGAATATATGTGACTTGAATCTCATCAAATGTTTCGCGCAAAAAATAAACATATGAGATGGAAAACACTGTCGAACAAAACTAAGGCGTGGTTACATGAAACCCGGTGAAACAGCTTGCTAAAGGAGATGCACGTTACCTATTTGGTTTTTTCATAAGAAAACTATAAAGAAAACTATCACTATAAGATCTCAGAAAAAGTACACTGTCTTCGCTTCCTGCTGTCAAATACTAATATCGGCATGTGAAAACTAAGTGAACCCCTAATATCAGACCACATTGGACTTTCAAGTGCACTCGTTACTTCTTCTTCCACAATCACACTTTCGCACCAGTTCATTAAGAACAAAAGCACATCATTCGCTTCAGTGTTACCAGCTTAATCACTGTCCTTAATAAATACCCCAAGTCTTACGTTGTTACAGCAACACGGCTAATCTCAAAAATTTCCTTAAGAAAATAATACAAATACAACACGTTCAGACTCCGATTTTTTGTTGGCTTGCATCAGACGATCTCGCCTTGCCAGCGTCTACCAACAAACTGCTAGTTGAGTAGAGAAAAAGGGAGTGAAAAAAGTAATGGGTCTAAGGGGGACGGGGAGAGGAGGGGACAGAGGAAGAATGAAGGGGGGGAGGGATGGGGAGGACGAGAATAACGCTTCTTTCTCAGTTGGTGGTTGCCGAAGCCGACCGGCCGCGCGTCCTAACCCTCACTCCCGCTCGGATCTCTCTCTCTCTCTCGCTGGCTTGCCTGTTCCTCTACTATGCAAGTCCCCTAGCTAAAAAACGAGGGGAGAAAAGTTGGGGATGCTTAGTAAAAAAAGTGTGGGGGACTCTCCCTCTCTGTTGCAGCTCTTCCTTCCATCCTAGTCTTACTTCTATCCATCCTTCCACTTAGCCCAGTGTCACCCTGACGCATTTCTGTTACTTTATCATCGATCCATATTTCTGCCGCGAATTTTTATCATTAATTTCGCTTTAAAAACGTACCTCATGTGATTATCTCCCTTCTTTGTCCACCAGTTAATCTCAGGATGACACAACGCCTTTGAGATTTGCAGTTGTACATTAGCAACATGGACGATACACAGTGTTCTGAGAAATGGTCTAAGTTACTCACTGCTTCGCCTGAGAGTAAACCACAGTTTCCAAGAAAGCGCCTTACTGCACCCAAACCTGAGCCAATCCACCGCCATTGTTAAGCGTCACTTTTCATCCCATTGTTCACTTATTCGTCCTCACAATACTAGGCAAAGCAGTAGAGATTATAAACTTCCGTTATGTAATTTTGTCTGTCCTGTTGCTATTTCAGAGATACTACGATGGAATCCAATGACATGAATTACATCAGTAATTCTCTTCCTTAATTTTCTTAATATCAGACACAAAATCATCAAGAAGCTGCTGATATCAAGTTGCATCCTATACGCGTATAACATAGTTGTGAGAATAATATTAAAAGGCATACTCAAACAGCCGATATCAATGGCCGTGCCACTTTGAACCACTGGAAGAAGGGGATTGCGTTTTCTCATTTCACTCGAGGAGTGGGGTCTAGCTTACGCATTCTGTGTGGCTCTGTGCACGTACAGACATCGCGCTGCACCGATTTTATGACGTATAACTTCTACAAAATGCCTAAAGGATTAGCTCTTCTGAGAATAATAATGAATCATAACGGCTGAAGATCTAATTTAACGGATCGTGAAAGACCCACAGTAAGATCTGCGCTCTTCTGGGATATCACTCAGCGTCGAGTGGTAATCCTTTACCGACGTTTCGCGACAATTTGTCGGTCCAATTTCTTGGCCCTTGAAGATGGGACCGATACGTTGTAACGAAACGTCGGTAAAGGCTTACCACTCGACACCGCGTAATATCCCAGCAGAAGGTAGATCTCATCAATATCGCGGCGGAAGCCTGAAGTCAGGACCCACAGTAAGGGCCAATGGCGGTATTTTGTGCTGACTTCTGGTTCTGTTGCAGAAAGGAATTTCTTCATAAGTTGGTTATCGAGTGGCAGTTAAGTCAGTCCGTTCGTTAGCTGGCAGATCGGTCAGTAAAGTGACATGATACGAACTCCAGGACTGGGGTTCCTACCCCGTAAGATGCATTGCAGATTTTTCTCTTCACCGGCGCGATGTTCAGAATGACCCTGGGAACCATTCAACTGATACCGGAAGCTTTCATATGCAGATAAGGCTAGCAGCATCTCGGAAGTTAGCAAGTCGCACCTGTCTGCTACCAGTAATAATGTCATATTCTCCATACCATGAATCTGAAGTGAGGATTAAAAAAATTATTGTCAAATAGAGAACGCGATTTTAATTCAACTCATAAAGACTAACAGCACACGTTAGGTCTACAGTATGACTTGAGTTCCATCGTAGTCCTTACACAAAACGTGCACAAAATTCAGGCTCCAGGTCACCCAGGTGGCTAATTCTGTACGGTGGAATATCACATCTGCGGGGCCCCAGTATGGAACTTGCTGCATGTCACACTTCTGGCACCTAAAACTTATGAAGTGTCTCCTACATTTTTTGAAAATTTGTGGAGCGCTCACTTATAAGTATCACTCACACCAACATCAGAAGCATTTGTCACCATATTTCTTAAACACGTCAAGTGATTCAGTATTTATCTTCCTCGCATAATCGCCATGTTGATATCAACGACACGAAGAGTTAACAAGTACCATAACTGGCAAATATACACTCTAGAAGTACATAAAACCATAAGCTTACTCATGTGCTCTGAAACTTTTTCACATTGGCTATACTCCTGTCCCATTGTCTATGCCAGGGTCTACCGACGTTTTTCCAAGGAGAACCCAATAGAATAATTTTTAGCGTCCGGAGGAACTCACACTTATATATAAAAAAGGAGGTAACTGGAAACGCATGGAAAGCACTCCAGTATTTTCCCTTGCCGGAAAAAAATTCCCACGATATTTCATGGGGTATTTGGAGTTTTTCGTGGTATGTCGAAATCTTTTAATTTGTCCATAATTTCTCGCGGAGCCCCTAGAGCTGTTTCGCGGAAGCATTGGTCTACAGCCTACCGATATTGCTTGCATAAATATCGATTTATTGACTTCGATAATACTGATTTACGCACATGAATCAAGGACAGAAGGACAGACACATCCATCGTATTTCTTTGCTTCCACAAATGTCTATAAATTCCATGGGATATTGAAGAAATCAAAGTTACTCTATAATAAAGGAATACGAAAAGCGTTTTCAACACAATTCTTTCACTCCAAACATAAACTCGTAAACAGTTACTAATCAAAACAGCCAAACAGGACGAAAGCCCGGTTTGATATTAGCACCACATTTTATGCTCTTTGGTTGCAAATGTGGTGGGCAGACCCTCGCTTGGGAACGACAGAAAGAAGTAGACGTGTAGGAAACGGCTGCTGCTGTAAAGTTCAGGCGGCTTTTACCCAGCGGACAAAGTGGTCCGGGTCTATAGCTGGGCCACTCACATCCATATAATTCCGAAGTTAAGAATGAATGGAGCGATATTTCCAACGTTTCATATGATTTCGTGGTGTTCGCAGCAACAAATGAACTTTCTTGTTAAGAATGAGAGGGAACACAAACTTCAGGTGTCTTACACTTACACACAGGTGACCCATTTAAAGCACCCATGGTCAAGGCGGATTCGCTGTAACGCGGGGTACAATACTCGGTTGTTTATCAGTCTACAGGTGTAACTTACCGCCTTCCATTTGGCTGTAACCATGGAAAAAACTCTATCGAAACTCTTCCACCACCATCCATTTTCAACTGACTACACCATCTTAGCCGTCTACTTGCTGAGTTCTTTACCATCAACAAGAAAAACATTTTTTTTTTCATAAGGTTCTTTTCCTCATTCCTCAGTCACATGAGACCCAAACACGTCTTAAATAACTGAACTGTTAACTCGTTTAGTAAGCGAAAAATTCTGCAAGTCTTGAAGGAAAATATTACAGTACAGATTTCGTACAATGTTGACAATCACCAGATTAGTTCACGACAGGGTCCGGTAGTGGGCTTTTGTCGTGACAATGATGAACTTTTTAACGTGAAAAAAGGTTAAATTTTTGGGTAAATCAATACAACTGCCACAATAAGACCCTGTCCCTTGCAGCGAAGTGTCTTCTGAGAGATGACACTGTCTTTTCTTGCAGATAGGCAACGTTTCAAAGGAAACTGCATCCTCCTTCTTCTGGGTGGAATAAAGAGGCAGGTTTTTCCGGAAAATATGACAATCTAGCAGACTACATGGAGTCACACCCCAGAACATCGTACTTGATCCGCCACTAACTTATTATTTTTCTAGTAGCTTACGGAAATAAACTTTTCCTGCTCTAATTCTCAACCTTCCTACTGTACAGTGTATTTGGGCGCTACCTGTCGACGTTCTTCCTCCACCTCGCATCTTCCACCCTCACCAACACGCGCACTCAATCCCTAAAGAGCAAGATGGACCCCAATAGAAAGTATTCCCAATCACGTTCACGAGGCAGGGTGGTTTTTGTTTGAGAAGGAGGGAGGGAATGAATGAGAGAGATACAAAGGAGATGGAGAAGATCAGACATGGGGGAGAAAGATTTTTAAAACTCCGGTGTAAAGAGAGGGGTGGATTTTTTTAGGGTGGCTGTAAGGAGAAGACATCGGGTGGAAGACACTGAAAGTTCTGACTCAATTGGTAAGGCTGCAGCTTCACGTATGCTGGATTCTAGTCGCCTCTGCTCTTAGCTGACTCCGATACGTTCTTTCAGTTGCAGAGATTATAAAACACTTAATGGCATGACAATACGTTTACGATCTGTAAAGGAGACTTGGAAAAAAGACGTTGATGGAATGTTTGAAGACAGCAACAGAGAATTCGCACCGAAATGGCTGGGGAAAACCACAGAAAAGTCAGTTGTTTCTCTTCTGTGTGTGTGTGAGACAATATTTAAAACCGGTCATGGCCGATTTATTTTGTGTATCTTATATTGTTCATACCCTGTACTGTCGATAGTCAAATCACACAATATATTTTTAATTTGCATACACATTACTAGCTCAGTTTTATGAAATGTTACTTTGGTATGGATCTCTGATGGTGATTCTATGAGGGATCGAAACATGTAGGATTGACTAATATGATATTGTAATATAGAATATATGCAAATAATAGAGTGCATTTTGTTGGACTGAATATTTCGTGATTTTACGTATTTATTTGTAGCTGCCAGTAGCTCGGATTGATAGTCAACAAATAAGTGAATTATAGAGAAAAATAAATTAGAAAGGCCGTGAAAAAATATATCGTGGCCTAATATTAAGGTAATATCTCGAAAGTTACCTGGAGAACCTGAAGAAAAGTGAAAAAAGGATGAGAGTCTGGATAGTCTGTGTCCAGGCCAATATTGGACCCGGGGACCTCAACCGTGTCAGTCAGAGGCCACATTGTCTGACACAGCTCGTTCGGCTGTTTCCTTGCAAACCCTTGCCTGTATGAGGTATGACGTCCTCACAAGGGCAAGGTGAAGATTATCGTCGTCCAGGAGTAGACGCCATGTAATTCAGGAGACAGGTAGATACCAACATTTCGCAAGAAGTTCGTGCTACATCATAAAAAGTGTAGTATCCTATAACTTTGGTACCTATCTACCAAGCTAGACGACGCCAGATCCCAGAAGATCGCTGACGCCAAATCCCAGGAGATCGTTATCTTAAAAAATTATGCTTACTAAAAGTTCATCATAGGACTACAGGCATAAAGTTAGCAGTCGCAAGTGTGTGATTCAATAAAGACTGACATAAGTATCAATACCGTAGTGCTGGTGCGGAGTGAGCATAGAGAAGGGAGTCACGTGAATGACAAAACTGTGAAATGTACGGTATTTTTGGGAGACCTTCGATCCCTTATAAAGGGTGGTATGAGGACATGTGCAGAAGTGACGTTTTTCGCAGTAAGTTTTATTTCCTATAAAGGGTAGTTTGTTAGAAATTCACCCAACTCCCCACATTTTCTTTTTTCTATAAGAATAGAAAAATCGTTGAACCTCTCATTCATCATCAAAAGAACCGACTTCTCCCATTGACAATTTCTTTTCACGTGATGCAATTCCAGTTTTTATACTAGTTTCTTCTGAGACATGCAAAGTCCAATTGTGGAATATTTTACTCTATTAGACCCTAACCCTCCGGGGAGAGAAAAGGCTACTGCACCGCCACACCCAGCCTCGGGCTAAGAAGTTCTAATTTTGTGAAAGAACAAGAACAAATAAGAAGCTAAATGTCGATAAACATAAAAGAGTAAAATAGCTAAAAAAGGGTTAGAACGTGAAAGAAGCACTGAGACTGGGGAAAAAGGACTGTGATTTAAAAATGGGGGGGGGGCACAGAGGGGGGGCTGACTTACGCCGAGCGTGTGTTGGGCGCACGCAATGCGTGCGTGATTATAGGCTCAAGTAATACCTTATTTTTTGCTTTAAATGTAAGAGCAAAAAATTCGTAAATCGTGTTGCGGTTCTTAGAAAAGTTGTCCCATTATGGCAGATTCAAGTGGCTAAGATGCGAAATGATGATACTGTGAATACTCGAGCATATCCAGTTATGGCTTTTAAGAAGGGATTAACTCTGCCATAGATACTCGTATAGTTCGTAAAGGAATCGTCAAAATTGTGGTGTAAGTTAACACTCTGGGAACGGATGTTACGTGGAAAAAATATTCATTGTTAAGTTACGGATGTACACATTAACCCTTTAAAGACGAAACGTGCGTGTATAATATAAGGACTCAGTCCGTACGGCGAAGTAAACACTCTTATTCTTAGTTATAAAAGTCTTTTAATATTGTATAAGGCAAAAGTCGCTGTTTGTTCTGAGATCCATACAAAACACATAAACGCAATGTGAGCACCATGTAGAATTGTTGAATATTAAACCCGGTGGTACAAAAAGTTACAGCTAGGCTTTAAAAGGTTAATGTAACGAACTAATACGTTAATGTAACCCAGTAACTAGTTTAATAATTTCCTTGTTCATTGTGTCAGTCACGGTTTAATTAATGACTAATTGAGTAACTAGGCAATTAAATATCTAAACAATTAAATGATTAGTTAACTACGCAACTAACTAGCTAAGTAAATACCTGACTGATAAGCTAAGTAAATCACTGGTTAGCTAAGTAAATATCTGATTAGCTAAGGAAATACCTGACTGAATAGCAAATTAAATTACTGGATAGCTTAGGAAATACTTGACTAGCTATGTAAATACCTCACTGAAAAGCTAAGCAAATTACTGACTAGTTAAGTAAATACCTGACTGACTAGCTAAGTAAATACCTGAGTGATAGGTTGTGAATGTAAGTGAACATCCGAGAGACTGGCAGGTTAGCAAGTAAATATCTGACTGACTGAATAGATAAGTCCAAAACTGACTGACTGCTTGACTAGGTAAGTAATGACTGACTGAGCGATTATCTTAGGAAATGACAGATTTAACAACTCAGTAAACGACGGGCTAAGAACATGATTGTGCATTAAAGATTAAGGAGCTCACCGACTTAGATATTTAACCAAGTAATGACTGACTCAATGAGTGACCAATCAACTACGTAACTACTTAAATAATCCAACAACAAAAGACAAAGGGACAGCCTGGCACAGTGCAAGCAGATTGAACGGTTCTGTCACTGACTGATTGACCACATAAATAAATGACTCCGTGATACATCATCAAAAGAACGGAAAACTTGACGACTAAAAACCACTGAAATCAATAGAGATGAAGTTTCTCAGAAGAACAGGAGGTATACACTTTTTGAGCACAGAAGAAATGAAGAAATTTTGGAGGAGATGAGAATAGAACCAGTTGCCAAGAAACTAAGAAGACACAAATCAAACTAGCTACAACATGTAACACGAATGGACAAAAGAGGACGACAAAAATAATGCTGGATTATAGATCACATGGACGAAGACGACTTGGAAGACCTTCGAACAGACTATCAGACGAGGCCAATAGAGGTCTATTACGGCCTCGTGAAGGATAATGATGATAAATAAGCATACTATTAGAACGAGTGAATGATCAGTTCACCAATCTGCCAAATAAGCCATTCATTGACTGATCAGCTAATTCACTTACTCTGTGATTATGTAAAAGACTAACAGATCAAGAGACAGAACCACTGGCTAAAAAACTAACTGGTTGTCTAAGTCGCTACGTGAACGATGCCGATCATGAATTCGGAGCTGCATCATACGTGGAGCTTACATTGTCAAACGAAATGCCTAAACACACGCAATTCGCAAATAAATGATAATATTTCGGGGTTCTAAACGAAATTTTTAACCAGAGATTCACAGATTTTGATGACAGAAAGAAAGAAAACAACACGTGACATCACATTTAGGGGCTACCCTGAAACGTACTTTATAATAAACGAAGTCTAAGCCTGGAATTTCAAAACTGAGTCCACCGAAAATTAATAAGAAGTTAAGCAAAACACATTCGACTCCCATTTTCATGTTTAAATCCTACTTAGCGACCTAACATTCATAACAAGAGTCATCATTATTTTCGCATTTCTTCCAGGTATCTCCCAGAGCAATAATTCACATAATCCAACATAGATTGGTCTCACATTCCTTACAATTTAAATTTCACAATCACCATCTCGCATCACATCCAAAACTACATAACCTCATCAGTCGATATAAGGTCGTAACAAAACTGAGCACTTAAAGCAGTCTACTATTCCGAACGTCTAATTTAAAATAGAACCTTGATGCAGGAATAGAGCGCTCATGCGCCATCTTCCTTTCCTTGCGTAAGACGCTGTGAATGCACACATAATGTACGAGCTTACAGTACAGTAGTTAATGTAAAAGCAGCTAGCATTTACCGCTTCTTGTACAATGCTTATTAGCTGATGGAAGTTATGATGATATCTGCACAGTTCTCCTGTCTTATTCATGCGTTAAAGTTCCCAAACGGCAATCATGTCTCATTAACCCTTTAAAGACGAAGCGTATCTGTTTTATATAAGGACTCAGTGCGTACCGCCCTGTAAACGCTCTCCACTTCGGTTATAAAAACCAGTCTCTTAATGTTTTATAAGGCAAAAGTTGCTGTTTGTTCTGAGATCCGTACAAAACACATAAAGGCAATGTGGGCACCACGTAGAATTTTTTAATGTTAAACGTGGTGGTATGTAAAGTTACCGCTGGGCTTTAAAAGGTTAATGCGCTGCAGTTTCTCCGTGGTTTCTTGTCGGTGTAAAATACTCTCGGAAAAGAGCGATAGTTGAAGAATATTTGAGAAAAAAATACAGAAGTTATTTGGATTAAACACAGACAAAATACAAGAATAATGAAGAGAAATATATAATTTCAAAATTTAGGATCTATACTTAGCGCTGTGGTAACAAAGGCAACAAAACTAACATGCTTGCTATTTAGTGCGGATGAAGAAATAAAATGCTCATAAATTTAGGTTGCAGATCTGTAAAATAAGAGATTAAGTGGGAAATGCACCTCATGGACATGAGGACAATACTGAAGTTGTGAAGTGGATTGAACTGGCTCACGATAGGATTTTGTATTTACTATGCTGAGGATTTGGTCTCTATAAAGAATGTACTACACTTTATCGAAGGAATGCTGCCTAGAGGGGAAGATACACCACTACCCACTGCATAGAAGACTGAGAGGGTCACAGAGCCAGTGTGGACGTTTTGGAGAACAGAAAATTTCTTAACCGTGTTGGGAGCCAAAATATGTTTATACGCGGTCCATCTATTTTAAGTATATAGTAAGACTGCTAAGACATTCATTACTAATTATACAATTCTTTGATCCCTCTCTGTGTAATTTCTACTGTCGCGGTATGAACTAAATTAAATTTTATAATACTAGTAACACTAATTTCCACAACGGCACTCCATGTTCAAATGTTAGCACAGTCTGTATCAAAATGTTTAAAAAGGTACGTAATTACAGAAACACTAATCACCAACAAATGCACAAAGAGAGTTTTATCATCAATTGTAACACACTCCTACATGTTTCGATCCTGCTGGTTCATCTTCAGGGAGAACTTTTTTTTATCGTTACACTAAGCTTGCACTTTACAGTTGAGTGAGAATGTGCTGTTGACTGTGTAATGTGTACTGGAGGCGTGAACTCTCCACGCCTCCAAAAACAACACAGTACACAGTCAACAGCACATTCTCACTCAACTATGAGGTGCAAATTTAGTGTAAAGATAACAAAAATGTTCTCCCTGAAGATGACCCAGCAGGGTCGAAACATGTAGGAGTGTGTTACAATTGATGATAAAACTCTCTTTGTTGGTGATTAGTGTTTTTGTATAATATAGTGCACGGATATGGAACACATTAAATTTGTACGTAATTAAGTTTGGGGTCCAGCAGAATACCGGCCACATTCTTCACAATTCAGCGCAATTGCGCCGCAAGTTACAAATATGTTTACCAGAGAAGCTGCTTTATACTCCAAAAACATAGTAACCTTCACGTTGTATTACACACATAAGGTCACGACCCTGCATTATGCGACCCTAATGTTGCTTACACATCGCAAAGCCACCATATTGCAATTATTGATTGTAGGAAATGAAACGAGTTATAAAATACTGCAGGGCATGACACTTTTGGTACAGCAGCTCTGTTATTTCCCCTATTATTACCATTGCTTCAGTTACGCGTAAATAATTTTAGTGTAGTCAGAACGCAAACACCACCTTCTTTTGTTTTCGCGTGGGATGTCACTGGTTTTCTAGATCTTAGTTCATACCTTACATTCCTTCTCTATTATGAAGAGCAATCACATTAAGACACGTAAAGTGTCTGCTATTTTTGTAAGATTTTAATCAAATCGTAATGTATAAACAAATTTGAAAAAATCCCAAATATGCAATTTCACAAAAATCGGTTCAGTAATGGTCGTGTTGTTCTACGCGGACAGACGGACGGACAAGGTGGGGTATTAGTCGCTGTTCGTTCTGCGAACACGACTGTAACGATTAAAACGAACAGAAAGACACTAGCGACATTATGACCACACGAAGTCTTACGTAAATTAATTTATTCAAGAATTACTACGGGGTAAAAACACGCGGATGGACTCAAACGATATGCTAGTTCCACACCTACCATTCTGTAGCTGAAAAGCTTCTTGTATGACAGAAATGTAAAGAAAGAAGATGTTACACACCGTAGCCAGAAATCATGTATTGTGAAGCCTGCTTAGAGAAGCAGTGATGCTGGGGCCAAGTCTCCCAATTTCCGTGCTCGAATTAACACCAATTTTTTACTGGCGCGACAGAAACGCCGGACTGCAGCCTGCTACCGTGATCGCAGCTAGTGTATCGGCCCTCGGGGCCGTGGGAGGGCGACGCACAAGAGGGGAACATAAAGAAACGAAGGTAAGTTCGGAAAGGAGGGGGGATTTTTTTTTTAAAGAAACTGACCTTGAGTCTTTACGGTATAGACTGTTTAAATCTGTTGTAGGTTTTATAGAAGGTTCCTTGTTTTACATACATCAATCAATTTATAGTCATCCGAATAAATTATTACCGTCCCAGCTTAGATTAGCGACGAAATGTACTTATATTGTGATAGAAGATTTATAGACTAAGTTATAACTAAGTTAGCTACCTGAAGTTTACACATCGTCGATGCATCCATTACAAAACACATCAGAATGAATCTTACATGTCAAGTGTTCGGGCTCCTTTTTTTATACTGGAACTGGTAGCAATGAAAATTAATTTAAAATATATAACGAATTTTATCCCTATTTACGGCAGTGAATTACGAGTGTATGCATTTGCGTATATATACATACATATGTACATATACGTATATATGTATATGTACTTATATATATGTACATATACGTATATATGCATACATATATATGAAAGCTAAAATCGGCTATATATAGCCGATATATACGTATACACACATATACACGTATACATACGGGCTATATATATACATATATATATATGGCCGGTTTAGCTGTAATTTAAGTTAAAATCCTTCACTAATGTCGGATATTCTAGTCCACGAAAATATGAAACAAATAAGAGGGGGAAAGTTTACTTATACAGGGATGACAAATATGGTCGGAAAATATTCCTTGTGTTACCAGCACTGATGATAATTTACTTCAAAAAACAATATGAATTTTTAGAATTTACTCGAAGGAAAGACCCTTTGTGCGGGATGATAGACTTTTCCTTAAAAAGCGTATCACAAAGTGTTTCAAATAGAAGCTGCACACCTTTACTGCATATTAAATATTTAATCATACAAGGTTCTTTTTTCAATAAAGCATCAGAATCTCTTTCGCAAAAATGACCACATGTTACATATGACCAAGCATGTTCTCATTCCCCTCTGTTTATGATTAGATAACCTAATGCGGCCTCAGCATCCAATTGTCGGCTTCTTGCCTTTCTTTCACTCATCAAACAGTAGAGCTAAAGAGGTCCCTATGTTTAACAAAGCACCTTATACGACCACTTATTGGAGAGCTGGAGTATAGCTCCACGTACTCTTGTCCTGTATATATGTAACACTAGTTCTGGGGTCTCGAACTCAAATTTTACAAGGAAAAAACGAATAATTCTGAAATTTAAGGTTGTCAGCACGTCAGCTAAAGCAATAAACAGGGTAAGCATTTTATATGAGATCCGAGATTCTCATGGCGGTGATTCTGGGATGTGACGCCGTGTCTTTAGGGTGATTATTTCCAGACATTTCAAAACATCGTAATGTTTCCATCTTCAGGGTCAAACAGACCAAAAAGTTTATCCTTGTGGAATGATAGGGCGTGTCATAGTTCCCCGAGGACACAGCGTCACATCCCTTAAGACTTGAATCTTCGATAAGCATTAGAATTACAATTAAACACACTGTTAATAGCATGTCATAATTTTAATAACAAATATGATATTATAAAAACATCTGTGCTGTTACATGCCATAAAACAGCAGAGGGGAGGAAGAGGTATAGCTGTATCCATACTCATCCTGTGCTATAAGAGTGTGGGTGGCTAGCCCCACGCCCCGACCGCTTTACCCTTGGGAAAGTGACCCGGAATCCATTATACAGCAGGTTGGATGGGCCTCAGAACCGGTCTGGATGGTTCCGAAAAATTACCCCACGGGGTTCGAACACCTGACAACCCAGCCCTTAGTGAGTCGCTACACCGACTACGCTATCCCGGGGAAACATAGCGTAGTAACCGTATTTAAAAAGTTTATAGAATTTTTATCTCTTTGTTCATGTATACTTTAAATCACCATCGAAAAATGGAAAATTTCTGTGAGCCTCAAGGCAGCGGTGCTCAAATCCCGGACACCAGGTCGCCGTGGCGACTGAATTTTGTTCGGTGGAGCCTAATATTTGTGGGTCTTCAATATGGAACTTGCTTGAAGTCACCATTCTAGCGCCTAGAATTTTGAGGTGGTTCCTATATTTTCGCAAATTTTCTGCACTCATGCCTTGAGGCAAGGCATTTTTAATTTAAGAAACTTCGACACTGAGCCAGGCCATATCATGTAATTGGGAAAATATCAAGTGAGAGGAGCGTGCAAAATTAATTGGCAAGTCTTGTGTATGAACCCCCTGCATTAGATGGAAGCGAATGATCAGCTTCACTCTCTGACCATTGAAATGCGCGGAAAGAAATTCCAGAACCCACGGCTAGGAGGCTTGGCAGACCCCAGAGACATTCTAAATGCTGTGGGGATCATCAAGCTTTGTGCCCCTGCCTGGAATGAATCCTAATTTCTGGGTCATTGGCCAGTATCCTAAGAATTATAGCAAGTGAAATATCCAATTTTATAATCTTGGAAGGTGCATTCATAACTTCATGCTACATCAGCTTCTTCCTACACGTGGTAAGGCGAATCTAATTAAATAATGGGCTTTAGCCTGTAAATGTATACATTTTATTTCCTTAGTTTTGTCTGCCTACACTTCAGTATACTGCTGAAACTCCTAATGCAGGCCGAAGTATTTCTGCTAGTACTAAGTGTGTCTGTCACACTATGTCCATGTTTCAACATTTACCAGCGCTAATTCAGAAGACACCCGGTAACGGGTAGGAACTCTCTTCGGAGATAGTCCTACTTCAGGGAGCAACGTCCCTGCCGACGTGAGCTACAGGTCCTGCTGGCCCGGGAGGTGGTACCTGTTAAGGGCCCCGTCCTCAGGGATACGAGAGGGCTGGATGGTAGTCCTCAGCCATGGTGAAGGCAACCCGTCTAGGGGAGAAAACCCTATATAAATCCTGGTCCTCCAGGTTGGGGGTTTGTCATAGGGCCAGCACCCCCACATAGTAAAAACTATCTCGCTAAAAAAGCTCAACGAGGAAGAGTAAGAAATAATGGACGCATAATTTTAGGACGAGATGGAAGAAAGTGGTTGAGCAAGCCACAAACTTGTATAGGTTGCAGCGCTTTATAAGAAGAAGAATTCAGAAGACAAGTTTCATGTAGTGTAAAACACCCACATAAGCGTGAATTAATTTACTCTAACAACGTTTAGTGTATACTTAACACATATCATTGAAATTATATTAAAATTTTCGAAGCTACAACACGAAGATAACCGCAGTCTATATCGCGCCTTTATTCAAAATCCGAGTCAAGGACGCAGTAACAACCAACATTCTAGGTGTTTCGGTACATATGACAATATATCTACATATCTGCAGGTGTCTTGAAGGAAAGTAAATCCCTACTGAGTGGACTCAGAATACTGGTTCTATCTTAACAAATAGGATCACTTCATATTTCACGTTTTCGTCTCTCGACGAGAGATAGAGTGCTTATTTTTATATAACTTAACAAAGACCAATTACACTCAATTTATTAACCCAACTAAATGCACATAAATATTCACACACAAATATTACATACTACATTACTCTAATTGGGGCCGCGGTGGCGCACTGCGCTACAAACCGGCAGGTCGCGGGTTCGATTCCCGATGGTGTCAATGGATTTTTTCATTGGCATAATCCTTTCTGTCGCACTATGGCCCTGGAGCCCTGGCCCTTTACTCTAATTTGTCAGAACAATGCGCGGAACGAACAACCATAAAACAACACATATTTGTCAAATCTAGAAGTTATTATCGTCGAACCCAGCACCATAACAACTGATTTTAAAATGGCAGAACTTTAAAGATGAGGCTGACTTCAAAGTCGCATCTACGTGAAAAGCATGAAAATTGTTATAAATGGTGACCGGTAGAGGGCAGCAGTGGTGTGGATTGTGGGCTTTCCAGGCGTACAGTAGAAGGTTTGAGATCGTCACCGTGGTGAAGATTTACCAATCTTCTAGGTGTTACGAGAAATGACACCGTGTAAACTTGTATTCTGATAGCAACACCTTAACTCCTTAACTCCACTGTTCATGGGGAAAAGGTTTTAAGATGAAGACAGCAATTTCTTCTGAGTCCTTGACATAAGGTATTATATGCCGTAATGGTAACTTGTAATTTGTATTCTTCCCTCAAAGTAAAAGTTCCACAAATACACAAAGCACCTGGAAATAGGCTTAATTTTATTGTATGAATACATAAGTAAATCTCTGGAACAGAACCCTTCTTCAGGAGCTAACAGGCAGTCAGAGGGTCAAGAAATTCTCCTTTTTTAATGAAACGCCGAGATTTAGTATTGTGCATAAAACAGCCTATACTGAGCCAGCTGAATCCGGCCCAAATACTCACACGCTATTTAATATCCGTTTCAATATTATCCTAGTTTTTGTGTATAGATCTCCCACATGCAAACTGCTTCCTTCACGTTTTCCAAAGAAAACTTTGTTATGTCAGTAATTCACGCGATGTACCCCGCCCTTCTCAGTCTGCCTAACTTTGTAACTCAGAAACGTTATTTGCACACACACACACACACACACACACACACACATATATATATATATGGAATACACTTAGCGCTGTGGAAAATTGACTGGGCCCTAGTGGTTTATGAAATTAATAATTGTTTGAATTTTCGTGTAGACTAATTGATAGTTGCAACGCAATGAAAACAAGACAGAATGCATGTAACTTCCGATGACATCTTAAGCTTGCCAGATATAGCATTTCAATCTACCCCATGAGGAAAGAGCGCCCGTTAACCCCTGGGATATCAGACGTCTGGGCCTTAGGTCCTGCGTGTCACCCAGCCATACACCGATGACTTTATTAACTGAGCTGTTATGGCTTACAGCCGTAAAAAATATATCTGTAGCTCTTCAGTGGGTATACAAACTGATTTTTGTGAGCAGCATAAAAAGATTAACAATTTTAATCAGTACGCAAATTACACGCATTTAGGTGTCATCGATTCAGTACCTACCAACTTAATGTGAGTTAGCTTCTTCGATGAACGAGCATCGACAGCTCAGTCTGTATAGCGACTGACAATTGACTGGGCGAGGGGGCTTGAATTCCCGGCAAGGGCAGTCTCTTGTCTCCTACCCACTACTTTCAGACAACCTCTGGCCGCAGCGAGTTTCCTCGCAAATGATTAGATCTGCCAGGGATAAAATGACTGCTAGGTGAAGTTCATTACTCATAAAGTAACTGCTGTAAAGTTCTAGAATGCGTAAAGCTACACATCCATTGCTACGTACGTCGGCGTACTGTCGTGTCTGAATATGGCCAGGGACAGTGCTACCTTTAACTCGTGTCGCATGCATATTGCTTTGGAGAGTCAGCAGTTCCTTGGTATGTTTAAAGAGACTTTCTGAAGTAAATGGCAAGGAAGAGGAAGGCAATTAAGAAAGATGACACAGAAAAGAAGTGAAAAGTATTGCCGTAATGCGTTTAATGCAGTATAGCACTCTTTGCATGCAAGAATGGAGAAAGGTGAAAATTATCAAGATTACGGAGCCTCCAGGCGAGATATTTAAACTGGGACTCCTAAAATATCAAATAGATTTGACAGTGTGATTTCAGTGTGTATGTAAAGAAACAATAAATAAACAAAAATATATAAAAAATGATGCGACGAAATAGGGAGAGAATTGTTGGTAATATGCGAATGCAGTAGTTCAGTGCCACTGAGGAAAGTCCGAGACACATAAAAAAAACTGTCTTAACTGCCACATTTCCTAGAACTTTCTCTGATATATTTGTTGCGACTGTACGTCGCGCGGTCTGCTCAGCCTCCCGCCAGAGTTCCTCTTGAGGGGGAAATAGCCGCGGGGTTCTCTATGCTTCTCATCCCAATCACTATAATCTTGGTGCCCCCTCGTCCCTCCTCTAAGGGCTACTTCCCACCCTGATCTTCTCCCCCTTCCCGAGTCTCTAGTCGTCTTTTTAGGTTTGTCCTCCTCTGGTTTTTGGTTCACACGGGTCCATTCTACGCACACCAGTACAGGCAAGTGATATTCAAAAGTGCAGCAGACTTAACGAGATCAGTAAAGAACACTGCTGCAACTTTCGATTATACTCATGCATCTTTAGTTCGAATCTCGTCAAAGCAGCATGAGCAGGCCATGTTAGTTAAATGAGAGAAAATATACACACTGTGAAGTGAAGTACAGGAGGCGCAGTCTTTGTTAATCGGTAGTAAGTTTAGTCAAGAAACAAACGCGGAGAAAACTTAGTATATTTTAGCTACTTACACTTACGCCATTATAAGTAAGTAACTAACTAACTAATTAACTAACTAACTAACTAACTAACTAACTAACTAACTAACCAACCAACCAACCAACCAACCAACCAACCAACTAACTAACTAACCAATCAACCAACCACCCAACCAACCAACTAACTAACCAACTAACTAACCAACCAACCAACTAACTAACTAACTAACTAACTAACTAACTAACTAACTAACTAAC
>BLKM01006416.1:0-31065 GCA_013340265.1 Coptotermes formosanus | reverse complement strand
TCCCGTTTTTTGTCAAATATACTGTTTACATGGGTCTTCCCGTTTTTGAGGCAATTAAATAGAAGGGAAGGGACGCGCCAGACTTGTGTCACAGACAGCCTGAGCCTACTTAGGCCTACTTCATTTACTTCTTATATTAGCCTCACATGGTACCGCTTCGCCGGCGTGCAACGAGGCTTTGAATAGAAGGACGACTTTTTC
Source organism: Coptotermes formosanus (assembly GCA_013340265.1). Taxonomy (NCBI): domain Eukaryota; kingdom Metazoa; phylum Arthropoda; class Insecta; order Blattodea; family Rhinotermitidae; genus Coptotermes; species Coptotermes formosanus. Next base: position 30,864 of record BLKM01006416.1, on the reverse strand, counting down.
TTCTTCCAATGGCACATCCCTGGGTGGGACTTGACCTCCCCCCCCCCCTTTTTTGCGAGGCGTCATGTTCACACTCAGACACACCACACTCGGTAGGACTCCTCTGAACGAGCGATCAGCCCATCGCAGAGACCTCTACCTGACAACACACAATACTTACAACGGACAGACATCCATGACCCCGGCGGAATTCGAACCCGCAATCCCAGCAAGCGAAAGGCCACAGACCCACGTCTTAGACCGCGCGACCAGTAGGATCGGCAGTAGGATGACTATACAGAATCAAATATGCAAATCACAGTTTTTAAAATGCAGAACTAATGAAAGTGTCTATGCTAAGCTGAGGGAGCACCACTAAACAAATTTGGGAAACAATACAATTGCGTAAGATTTGAAAACAGATGTTTGTTCCACAACTTCATCTTTTCCCCCGTACGGTAACCTTACGCCTTATACACTACGCAACATTATTAAAAAACGGGTGACCCTTATTCTAAATCTCAATTCTCTATTACAGTTCCAGTGTTCCGTGACAATAATACGAACATTCCAAATGTGACACAAGCACCAAAGGCTTGAGAACCAGTGCCTTAACACAAAGCTTACGTGTTTTTAAGGCGATTCATCCTCGCTGCGTTCTCAGTATAATCAACGTTAGGCCGTGCCATGGCTCAATTGGTTAATCGCCGGCCTCTCACTGCGGAGAACCGGGTTGAATCCAGTCCATGTGGGATTTGTAGTGGACAAAGGGGCACTGGGACAGGTTTTTCCCCGAGTACTTCGGTTTTCCCCTGTCAATTTCATTCCACCGGTGCTCCATTACACGGAAAAAACGGCAAAAAAGAACTAATCACCTTCATCACAGGGTTGCACAATAAGCCTCAAGGCTGCGGTGCGTCCGTCGTATCTGCTGCGGGGCCCTTCAATAAAAAAAGAATCGAAAGTACAGCACTTTTCAGTCTAAACATAACTGTTTGCGCAGTAAATAAACAGCCGTGTGCAGACTGAGAAGCACCATCCCTGTGTCTGAAGCTTGCATGTGTAACAACAGAGGTCCGTAAACATTACGGTGAAGAACCAACGTAAGGAGAAATTCTCAGCGCAGAGCCGCGGACGGGACGGTACTGACGTCTGAGGGAGATGTAGCAACAGTAACTATGTATTTGACATGAGGGACAGGCACCACGTGTCTGTTAAGGCATAGCGTGAGAGATGTGAACTAGGGAAATGGAATCTCTGATGGGAAATCGATTTCCGCATTAATTCCGAATGACTGCTGGGGGTTCTGCCAATGTCACGACAAACTGTGATCATGATTCAGCGCCACCAGCAACTGTGGCGAAACACAAGTCCTGCTTGCCGATCTTCAGATTCTTCCTCTGCATATCACAGATACAAATACTGCCTGGTTGTCGCATCGCACTACAATCGCACAACCGCGGTGTGGGTGTTCGTACTGGCACCTAATCCGGAGAACTGCACGTCTTTCGCTTGGCCGTCGCGGATGTGCAGCGCACGCACGCACGCACACACACACACACTGCATTTTATACGTTTTGTTGTTGCCGCATCGTATGGGGGAGGAGAGAGGTGCATACCGGATTTTGGTGGGGAGACCCGAGGGAAGGCGACCACTTGGGAGACCCAGGTGTAGATGGGATGATAATATTAAGATGGATCTTCGGGAAGTGGGATGGGGGGCATAAACTGGATTGAGCTGGCTCAGGATAGGGACAGGTAGCGGGCTCTTGTGAATGCGGTAATGAACCTTCGGGTTCCATAAAATGCGGTGAATTTGACTAGCTGAGAAACTGTTAGCTTCTCAAGAAGGCCTCTGCTCCATCGAGTTAGTTAGTTTAGTTTAGTTTAGTTTAGTTTAGTTAGTTAGTTAGTTAGTTAGTTAGTTAGTTAGTCAGTTAGTCAGCTGTTGCCGCATGCAGTCGCCAACAGGCACTGGCGATGACAGTAACCGGAGAGTTGCTTGCACAAGTTTCTCAGATACATTCCCGTGTAAGCTGTTGGAAGGAAAACAATAAATCAGTCGATTATTTGTTATAAAAGATGAGGTTCTTTTACGGGTATAGAAGTTACGACTGTTGTTCTGTTTATCACACCGTATAGTCTGGTACAATAAATCGTTTAGGTGGGCATCCCCTATCAGAATGGCGGCTGGGACAGCTCAGTCCGTACCGCGAATCGCTACGGGCTGGACGGTCCGGGGATCGAATCTCAGTGAGGGTGAGATTTTCTGCCCCCGTCCAAACCGCCGCGGGGCCCACCCTGCCTCCTATACAACGGGTACCGGGTTTCTTTCCCGGCGGCAAAGCTGCCTTTGAGTGGTACTGACCACAGCACCCCCATCTCGCTACAGCAGTGGAAGGCAGACGGCTGGGCAGCGCCGCTCTTTCAATAAGGCTGTATTTCTGGAGACGGAAATTATACCCTTAAGTTTTCAATGGTCATGCCACTGATTCCTGAAAAACCTGTGTCATACAGGGCCGGGTTCGACGTAAATTGAACAGCGTCGTGCTTACAACACGCCGTTTACTCACCGACCGCGCAGCTGTGACACGTTTCAGTCCGGCTGCCGTGCTGTCACGTGGACCACCACAGCCGCAGCAAAAGCACTATTACTGCTCCTTATGAGAGACAGTGTCGTTCATTCAAGGCGATTCCCCATGCACACTACATGCACCGCCAAGACCCGGAAGCCCGTACATCACAAGCTAATCGTGCTAACGCCATGGGGCAGCTAACAGTGTCTCAAATAGGCACGACATTCCCCGCCTTTATGGAAACCGAAACTTGACTGCCATGTACGTACACTAGAGTCTACCAGTGCTTGTATCCTGGGCCACATTAATCCACACCCCACATACTAACACATACTAACACCATCCTCCCACTTGCGTCAGTCACCTAACTAGTAGGCAGGTAGACAGGTACGTATGTAGGTTGGTACGGAGTGCCTGGTAGGTAGGTAGGTAGGTAGGTCGGTGGGTGGCTAGACACAGACAGACAGACAGACGGGCGGATATATAAATGAGGTACGGACGGACGGACGGACGGACGGACGGATGGGATGACTGGAAGGATAGAAAGACGTACGGTCTGGGTCGAAACACAGTTGCTCGTCATGCAGCTCCTTCTTCTCAGGACCCAGTGAATGGAACCCTCTCACAGAGGTTGCCAATACTGCCAAGTACAGCTGGAGGCAGCGAGAGGTCTTTTACTGGCTTCAGTACGGACATCACGCGAGCGTGTTTGCACCTGATGAGAAACACTGCCTGCGAATGAAAACGTTAGAAAGGCCGCCGCTTGCTTAGCGCGCCTAGGGTCCCGCCAACTGGCTTCTTGCACCTGCACGGAGCAGCTTAGCTTCGGTTCACTTGCTCTCATTGCCTCAATCACTGCCGGTTCCGACGGGTCTTTTACCGCCTGAAACTGAGCCTCAATGCCATTAGCGAGGACTCCTGCACCTCGGAATCCGGGTGTCCTCCTGGAGTAAGCAGGGAGGAGGGGTGCCGGGGTCAAGACTGGCATCACCCTGCCTGTCACCGCCGATAACGACCGGTGCTCTACGTCTACGGACTAGCGTATCGCAGTGTTGGTCATTCCTCTGGTAGTTCAGCTGAGAGGTCACCGTCCTTTGGAGGCGGCTGACCTGGTCTTTGTGAGCGGGGTGCCTGGTTGACGCTGTCTCTTTAACCTACACTTCATTTGTGTTTCATCTGGAACGCTAAAGGGCAAAGCAGGCGGTTGGTCTCCACGCGGAGGGCTCTTGGATACTGATATTGCTAGTGCGTCCATGTTGGGGCTGGGCAGCTGCAAAGCGCGCGCGTCTGTTGGAGTTTTCCCTTAACCTTTTAAAGCCTAGCGGTAACTTTACGTACCACCAGGTTTAACATTAAAAAATTCTACGTGGTGCCCACATTGCATTTATGTGTTTTGTACGGATCTCAGAACAAACAGCAACTTTTGCCTTACAAAACGTTAAGAGATTGGTTTTTATAACCGAAGTGGAGAGTGTTTACAGCGCGGTACGCGCTGAGTCCTTATATAAGACAGGTACGCTTCGTCTTTAAAGGGTTAATTTAACGCGCTCCTCAGGCCTGTGGCACCGTGTCACCTAGCAGCACTTAACACAGTCTTTCGGAGTACGCTGCTGCCTCCGTCTACAGTGCATTCTGAAGATTAAGGAAAGAGGTTCCTCTGAAACGCCGGCAAGTTTCAATTACAGTACACGACTTCACATTCCAGAAAACAGGAATCTTCATAATCATCGTCTTAGATACCACACACAGGCCTGCTTCTCTTGATGTCTTGCTGAAGGCAAGTTCCGCTTGTTACCACCGTTTACAGATACTGTATCTGAAATATTTTAAAACACGGCGTTTACATAATTAGATGCCTGAACATGTAACTAACTGTCAGACTACAGTAATTAGTTTCTCAAGAAGCACGCAGTCGATCGTGACTCCGTGTCTGACGTAATAATGACGTGCCTTAACTCTTGGCACAGTGGTGGCCACAACAGCATCTCACAGTTTCGATACGTTGACTTCCAGGTACTCCGACTTTGCCACCAAACCATTTAAAGTCAAGATGTAAGTACAGTAGAACTCGGTTATAACGTCACGAAAGGGACTGAATATTTTGGTCGTTATAAACGAGTGTCGGTACAACCGAGGAGTATAATGTTATGGTTAACTGTGACGAATTACATAAATTGTAAAAGGTTTTGATGACGGTGTACAAAGTTGTGAAGTAATTGGTTTCTGGACTTTTTCCATCGTCCAAAGAATAAAATAACTACAAATAAAATTATGGCGCTTCGGAAGTTGGTTCTGCTTCCGTGTTCAGGTGGGAAGTGGGAGGGAGGAATACCTACTCTGTTGGGTCCCTTAGATAGGGCTAGCTTATATAGAGCCAGCCTCGATCACTGGACACATTGGTCCAGCCTCAATCACTGGGCCCACTGGTCCAGTGATTGAGGCTGGCTCTATCTAAAGGACCCAACAATTTAACTGTGGTTATTTTATTCTTCGGACGCCGGAAAAAGTCCAAAAACCCATTACTTCACAGTGACTAATTAACTGGTACCACACAATATCTGTCGTTATGGACGAGATGTCGTATAAACCGATGTTGTTATAACGGGCAAGGGCGCACCCAAGGAGCGTGGCTGCCAGGTTGCAGCCCCCCCCCCCCGCCCCAAACCCCCCAAAACCGAAATTTAAAAAACACAGATCTTGTAGATATTGTGATATCAAAAAGGTTTATGTGGCTTACCATTCAGTCGAAATCAGCCACTGAAAACAGATGATGACTAGTACATTAGAATTTTTAAAAATAAGCTTAAAAAATTAAAACAAACAAGAACAGAGTCACGGAACACACAGTTATACTTGTGTGTACATAAATGCAGTTACAGGCAGTGTTACGTTGTACTTACAACATGATTTTTATAACAATTTTTAAAACCAAACATAAAATTATACATAGTCTCAGGGTCAGCTCCCCCCCCCCCCCAAAGGAAAAATTCTGGGTGCGCACTTGATAACCGGGTTCGACTGTATATGTACCACCTGCTGAAACACTGACAAGCACTGCATTTTTCCATACGGTACTTCGTATTATTCTCACAATAAGCATGACTGTCGTCGATTTAATGCAAAAAGTGATCACGCCAAAAAACGAGAAGCACGGAAAGTCGTATCTGCACTTGCAACACTCGCCGTATAATCAGTTTTTTAATTCATGTCCCTGTTGCTTTGTTTTACGGAAGGGGGCCCTCCGCAGACCCCAGTAAGCGTGCGTCACATTTGGAAGTATTTCACAAGTCTTACAGCCTGCTGAATGAACTGGTCACTCCTAGCTTTCATCAACAAATTACTCAGTCAGTTCTGCTGCTACAGTGTACAGAAGGCTGAGTATTACTCAACATGTGATATGGCTTACTCAGTACACTCGAGGCGATAAAATCAGAGAAGAAATCTCATTTTAACTGCAATGTTGCAAACAAATCACAGATAAATGTCTAAAATCCCCTACACACTTTTACAGACAAGGTACCTTTTACAAGACAGTGGTAAAGACAAAGTACTGCTTCAAAACGCAAAATGTCAAATTTTACCTTCAGATGCTTCTCACTCAGTCTTGAAAGGAAACTAACCCTCAGCACAAACATCAGAATCTGAGCCCACAGCCGGTTCTGGAGGCGTGCCCTTTTCACCTTTGTCAATAGGAGCGGACTGATACCATCACCGAAATTCAATGGGAACTGCTTGCTAACGGCGGCGTTTAACATTCTTTTTACGTCATAAACAGGCTGTGCGTTACTGCACAAAGTAATCAAACTTGATGGACGGCCCCAGTCACCACAGCGTACGATTTTACACTTCCTATCCTTGTGGTTACATTACAAGAAAAGTATACATCCTGGTCTTTGCTTTCAATACCGCATTACATTACTTTTAAGCCAATCTATCTTAGTGCCTTCACTGTCCAGTGTTCTGTTCCTAACAGCTACAGATCACAAATGCCAGTGTCAGGCAGTTGCATTTTGTAACCCTCTTGGTTATAATTCATCCCTCTGTGTTTCGTACATTCAAAATAAACATTCAGTAACCAGTCCAACATAACTTTGTCTTTCATTCCAAAACTACAAGTTTTGGTCTACAGATCGACCATCTAACTAACTAACTAACTAACTAACTAACTAACTAACTAACTAACTAACTAACTAACTAACTAACTAACTAACTAACTAACTCCATGGAGCAGAGACTTTCTTGAGAAGCTAATAGCTTCTCAACTAGTCAAGAAATTCCCCGCATTTTATGGAACCCGAGGGTTCATTACCGCATTCACAAGAGCCCGCCACCTGTCCCTATCCTCAGCCAGATCAATCCCATCCATGCCCCCATCCCACTTCTCGAAGATCCATCTTAATAGTATCCTCCCATCTACGCCTGGGTCTCCCACGTGGTCGTCTTCCCTCGGGCCTCCCAACCAAAATCCGGTATGCACCTCTCTCCTCCCCCATACGTACCACATGCCCCGCCCATCTCATTCTTCTCGATTTGATCACCCGAATAATATTTGGTGATGAGTACAGGTCATTAAGTTCCTCGTTATGTAGTCTTCCCCACTCCCCTGTCACCCCGTCCCTCTTAGGCCCAAATATCCTCCTCAGCACCCTGTTCTCGAACACCCTCAGTCTTTGTTCCTCCCTCAGTGTGAGAGACCAAGTTTCACATCCACACAGAACAACAGGTAAAATTATAGTTCTGTATACCCTAATCTTTGTGTTTTCGGATAGCAACCTGGAAGACAAAAGATTCTGCACCGAATGATAGCAAGCATTCCCCGACTACAATCTGCTCTTAATTTCTTCATGAATGGAGTTTCGATTCGTTAGGGTTGCTCCCAAATATTTGAATTCTTCCACCCTTTCAAAGGATTTATTATCTATAATTATGTTGTGATTGTGTCCTGCATTCTAATTTCGAGACATGACCATGTACTTAGTTTTCTCAGCATTTACTTGTAGACCAATCTCCTTACTAGCAATCATTAAATCTTCTGCATTTTTCTTTATACTATGTATGCTTCCACCCAATATATTAACATCATCAGCATAAACAAGAAGCTGGTGTGTACCATTCAATTTCAAGCCCTCCTGGTTTGCCTGAACCCTCCTAATGGCATATTCTAAAGCGAAGTTGAAAAGCAATGGCGACTGAGCATCTCCTTGTTTCAAGCCATTCTTAATAGGGAACGTGTCAGACAGATGTTTGCCTACCCGAACTCTGCTATACGTTTCACTTAGGCACATTTGTATTAACCTTACTAGTTTCACGGGGATACCAAACTCAATGAGAATATTATACGAGACCTCCCTCCTAACTGATTCATAGGCTTTCTTGAAGTCTATAAATAGCTGATGCCCTGCCTCATTGTATTCCCATTTTTTCTCAAGTATTTGACAAATGAGAGATCGACCATCATTAGGCTAAAATACACAGACGTTAAAAAGCACGTAAAACGCAATATACAATATGCCATTTTTAATTTCTTGTGGAATTCCACATTTTACAACTATTTTTATTTCACACTAAAAATTTTTATTTTACAATAAAAATAACTGTGAGATTGTGTATCGTATTCAAGTGTTCGTCTGCGAGAAGGACGAGCGGACACTGCCTGACAGCCTTTTCAGCGGTAAATTTTATGTTCCCTCCACACACACCCCTGGAATTAACGTAGCGCCTTTAACTACACCCTCAATTTATTCTTCTTCCCCTCCTCCTCCTCCACCCCCCCTTAAAACGGTTAAATACCGCTCAACGGCTAGAAACGGTTGGCTTTTAAAGGAAAGTTCAAGGGGTTCAAATTTCGAAAAGCAGCAGGTGAATTCCCGCTTGGGTTGCTGTACAAAACAGCGCCTAACTGCGCAGTATTTCAGACTAATCTAATCTTGTCTCAGAGAGAAGTTAGCAGGGCGTAATGTCTCCCAGCTGAGGTTCTCCACTCCGCAGGAAAAGGAGCAAGATGAAGAAAAACACTTCCCGGCCTACCATGTATATACGCATTTATTTGCATGCTCCTGTGGCCACGGAATGAAACTTTACGCGAACTTTACTGCCATCCCAACAAGCACGAAGCTTTTAGCTTTTATACAGTTGGTACAACTGCTGAACAAGACATGCTAACCAAAGTTCCGGCACCACAGCGCCGTCGGCTTGCTTATCACAAGGCTGACGTCTCAGCAAAGAAAAAATCGTGCGCGAAATATCTTTGTAAAGGGACTAATATTTACACCACTGTCGTTGGTTTAACGAAACATCGTCTGTTCTACACAAAGACGATAACGACGCTGATAGTAGTAGTAGCAGCAGCAGCAGCAGCAGCAGCAGTAGCAGTAGTAGTAGTAGTAGTAGTAGTAGTAGTAGTAGCAGCAGTAGTAGAGTGGTGGTGGCAGTGGTAATATTTTCGTGAATGGTAAGTACAAATTCTATTTGCTGTCTCGCCTACAAACTATTCGTCTATTCAGGTACATCACTCACACACATTAGACAAGGCCTGATCGACCTTTTGTGTGGGCGGGCAACGTCGGCAAAATTTGGTCTGCATGCGGGCAACACCAAATGCAATACACAGAACGAAGAAGTAATAAATATACACATGATTATACACTCATAATGTTACCTGTGTATTTGTCTGTACACCATGTGCAATAAAAACATACTGATAAATAGTAGGAAAACGTCATAAAACATGCAAATCACAATACAGCTATTTTCAGCACGTTTTTACGAAACGAATTAGTAATGTAATGCACGTCTCCATAAACAAACAGCTCACAATCACAACAGCATAAATACGTACACGGTATGGGCAATGTTACATAAAGCTCTATGTTTTCAAAATTGCTTCGGCGTTCTATCTCGGCTTTGATAGGAAATGGTTAAAAGACATTTCCTCATTTCAAGTGCCCCCGCGGGCAACATAAAACTGTGTCGCAAGCTAGGGGTTGGGCGGGCCTACCGTACACTGATAAAACGATACAATTAGCCCCAGCATCTAGCTGATGGCTGCGACAGCGCAGTCGGTATAGCGACTCCCTACGGGCTAGACGGTCCGGGGATCCAATCCCCCTACATGCCTTCATGGCATCGACAGGGAAAACTTTACATTTAGATAATATTTCCGCTCAAATTTTAATTGTTACCTATTTGCTACTACATTACTGTTGGACGGAGTAGCCATGTTGCAAGTGGAAACAGGCGACGCTGACAGTTGTTGTACTGCTCTAGGGCATGAGTCTGACAGTTTTTACTGCCTAGTGACTGACAATTACAGGTGCTGCGTTTCTTATACCCTTCATATGACACGTTATAAATGGCATTCGTGTCTGTTCATGTGTACTGGCGTCGTTTTGGATTGCCCGCTACTTGCAGCTGTGCATCTCTGTGGCACAGCCCCGGGCGGCGGAAGCGTACCTCAGCATGGATCGGAAGAGGGATTTACAGACAATTAACGTGGAGTCAATGCCAAAGGTGGTGACTTTATTACATGACAGGGCTGTATAGCAGGATTACATCCACAAAGTCTCCGTAATTTTGCACGACAACCTTCAGCGCGAGTCTCACGCCTTACGGCCCTGCTACGTCAGTCACGTGACTGCAGCCGCTACGTAAGCAGAACAATACTGGCACATCCACCGCTCTGACTGCAGAAACACACTGATCTACGCGCACACAACTTCGCGCACTCTCCCGACTTGTGACATCAGCCTAGGCTCGCTAATGTTACCTGCGCCCGAAGCTAGAGACTTTGTGGAAGTAATCCTATTGTACCAGTCTACTGTTTACTTTCCCTGAACACAGATGTGTGTCGTGTCTGTTGTGTCACAACTCTGTGTCACAGGAACATCCATGCCCTCAGCGGGATTCGAACTCGCAATCCCAGCAACAAAACGCCTTAAATCGCATGGACACCTGGATCGGCACTAAAGTCAATCAACAGAATTAAAAATCACGGGGCTGGGGGCGACCCCAATTCGCGTAACGTTCGCACAAAGCTTATTGCCAACCGTTGAACTGGTTACCAAGTAACGAATGTACGACACACAGCAAGCAAAGTACTTTCACAGAAGCGATTTCTTGCTTTAAGAAGGGGACGTGGGCTATAAATTAAGTTGAATTCCGAGTCACGTTATTTTGAAGTAAATACTCTTTTGTTCTGTGGTTTGGGGTTTCAATGTTGATATTTATCAAATTATGTGGAAACAGTATTTCTTGCCACTCATTAACAACGAACATGAATGACAAATGTACACCACTAACGTAAGAGTATTTGTTGCTATAATCTCTGAGATATTGACAGCTTACTAGTATAGAATCTCCGATAATACAGATGTGAGACACTTCTGCTGCCTCACACTTCACCGGTTCCACTGTCAATAAAATCTCTCTGTGAGAAATGTGCTGCATTTATTTCTTATGGGTCTCAATAACTCATTTCTCCACGCAGCCTGCCTCAGCTATTATGTAGCCGTTCCGAGAATCGAAACAGTCGGCATTAACTTGCCTTAGAGAAACGTGCTGCCGTCTGTCGGACTGAGGTTATGGCGCAACGGACGCAAGTATGCATACTCCATAAACTGACAAAAGCACAGTTAGATAGTTTCTATGATGGAGAATCAAACAAGAGTCTCCTGAATGGTACACATATTATACAACAAGTTCTTACCTTAACATATTAATCACATGCAATCAGCCCCGTAAAGCACACTCGTTTCAACACTCAAATTCTCTCATTCTTCACAGCACAGTGCAATCACACAAAGCGTTTTTATCAAATCATTTTTTCCCAGACGCCATTAATCGGTTATTTGTAATCAAAACACGTTTTCTATGAGCAGAAGCTGCATTTTGATACATTACTTCAAACGGTTATGTCCACCGAATGGTGTGACATGACAGGAGACGTACGTAATTACCATAATATCATGGAGACCCTTGCAAACAGGAAGCTGAGCTGTGCGCAGGTTAATAACCACACATTTGCTGGTTACTGTCCGAACCTGAAGATGTGGGATGTGGGTAGGCGTTGCGGTGCCATCAGGCTACGGACTGCCATAAGGTTAATGTGACGTGGCGGCCGGCGATGCTTGTATTTGAAGACGCAAACAACACTGCGGCGCTGATTGACTGCGAGAGTGCCATGCAATGGCCCGGTTTACAGACACGTCAAACTTTCAGTGCTGTGTCGTGTAATTCACAACATCAGTCCGCCATATTGTTCCAGGAGTGCGTATTATAACCACTACATTTGTTTCAGTGTCAACGAACAGGCAGAGAGGAGATAATGTATCTGGCCCACAACAGGGCACTACTGTCACCAGGTGCTGACAGGACTACTGGCACTGTCATTAGTTGCTGACAGGACTACAGGCACTACTGTCACACGGTGCTGACAGGACATTGGCACTACTGTCATCAGTTGCTGACAGCACTACTGGCAATGTCATCAGCTGCTGACAGGACTACTGGCACTCCCGTCATCAGTTTGACAGTACTGGTACTATTGTCATTACTTACTGACATGACTACTGGCATTACTGTCACTTATTTTTATTGCTATTATTATTATTATTATCATCATCAACAACAACAACAACATCGTCATTGTTTAGGGCGTTTTATTGTCCGAATGTTTCCCCACTGGCGCAATAGCACCTAGTGGGCCACGGCCTCCTCATTATCGAGGCTTCACGATCATACTCAGACACACCACCCTCCGTAGGACTCCACTGGACCAGTGATCAGCCCGAAAGAGACCTCTACCTGACAACACACAACACTCACAAGAGACAGACATCCATGCCCCCGGCGGCATTCGAACCCGCAATCCCAGCAAGCGAGCGGCCGCAGGCCTACGCCTTAGACCGCGCGGCCACTGGGATCATTGTCCGTATACACAACCAATTTTCTGTCCCCCGTCACTCCCGGAACTACCCTTATGTTGCACATGACCTTACAACGAGTGACAGCGCCAGCAGCAACAGAGACGGCGTGTGGGGCAATCTCTGCCTTCAGTCAGCACCACAGCCAACACGACACGCGACACGCAGCGCACGCACAGTTTATCTCCGCTCACGACTCAGACATATGTCTCACGAACGGTGCTAACACGTTCGCTGTATCACATCAATCAACACTAAACGCTGTTCCACTCGCGCGCACTAAGTATATAAATCTATTTCCAAACTCCGCTCTTGCGGGTTGTGACACCGCTTGCTCATGTAGGTGGATACCCACGTTTCGAAGAGACGTAATGTCTCCATCTTCAGGGTGGGTATGAGTGAAGTGAGAGTGCGGACAAGGTTACACAGGAAGCCTGATGTGGCAGGTAGTTACTCAACGGCGTGAAACCTCAAACATACTTTCTATTGACCTCTGCTTGTGGCCCCTACGTAAAATTTCTTAATTAACCAGATGAAACATGTGCATCTGAATCGCCATCACACAGTCTGTCTTACGACAGGTCCAGAGCCTCTTCCAAAGCCAGTTCTGCACCGAGTGCGATCTAGTGCTTGCTCTTTCATTTTACAGTAACCTCTCTTTTCCTTAAGGTCATCCAATAGCTGCTTAAGTCTTCTTCCTCATCTTACCATCCCTTCCATCTTCCCTTAAATAACGCGTTTTAGAAGCCAGTTCCTACGCAAGATGTAACCAACCCAGTTACCTTTCCTTCTTTTTACTGCATGTAGAATATTCCTCTTCTCCCAGTCACTGTCCGTTGTAAATTCCATACGGGCTGTGCTGGGATTGAATCCGGGCTTCAGAGCCCGTTTCTGCATTAATACACATTACAGCCACTGGCGAAAAACGTGCAGTTTTCACGTCGCCAAACAGCTGGAATGTCTCCGAGTCCAAATGATGCCATATTGAGGACGGACACGTACACAAGTCAGATATGAAGGAGGTACGACGGGCAAATTAACCCTTTAAAGACGAAGCGTATCTGTTTTATATAAGGACTCAGTGCGTACCGCACTGTAAACACTCTCCACTTAGGTTATAAAAACCAGTCTCTTAATGTTTTATAAGGCAAAAGGTGCTGTTTGTTCTGAGATCCGTACAAAACACATAAACGCAATGTGGGCACCACGTAGATTTTTTTAATGTTAAATCTCGTGGTATGTAAAGTTACCGCTAGGCTTTAAAAGGTTAAAGGGCTGTAAATGTATGTAAACAATAACAGGAAAGGAGATGAAGGCAAGACGGGTACGAAAATATTACGAAGCGGTTGCCCGTTGAATTTCAACACGCCGTTCCTTGTAGATTATACGAATATCGCAAAACGCTTATCATCTGTAATGTATACATATTACATCACGCTGTGTGGACATTTATATACACTCGGGCGGAAAATAATACCGTTCATACCAGGAACAGAATGAACATTCTGTATAATGAGCAGAATACATGCATACAGTCTGTGCCGTGATAACGTGCGATAAAAAAGGTGATAAACCGCGCGTTAGTTGGGTCCTCCATTAGCGGTAATGGTGGGGTCTGGGCTTCAATCCAGGAAGGCAATAAAATCCAGCGACATGGACCTTGGAGGGGGGGGGGGCGACAAAAAGCTTTATTAGGTTAATAAGAACATATTTATTGCGCTGTTAAGTTGTGACGTCTGTAAATAGGTTTGTAAAGAGGAGCAATTCATGAAGAAATTCAGATACGGCACCCCAGACAACAGTAACAGCGTATATTGCGTCATCAAACGTTCCAGAGTTAAGCCAACTTTACGTGTTGTTTGTGAAACTTGGGGAAATGAGGAGGCGGCACACGAACTGAATCTGCACACAGGAGACAGGAGCAAGGTGACGGCCAGAACGGCAAGACGTTTACTGCAGACTGAGAAAATATGGTACTGAGCGTAAAGAAATATGAATTATTCCACATTACACTCAGCGTTTGCTACCTAACTGAACACAGACTCGAACCAACAGACATCTGTTGTCGCAATACCGTGTTTTATTTGAACCAATACCGTCATGTTTCAATCTACAGACAAAACCTCGTCACACGTAGAAACACACGCGTTCGATACGATTCTATCACCTTTAGGCGAGTGGGAATATTGTTTGTAATGCAACGCACATAGGCTAAAAATACGAGGCAGTTAACTAAATTCCAGCTAATCTGAGTGTCTAGTGCACCACCACCTTGTTTTACGCCCGCTTGTTTTACGCCCCTTACCAATTTACACTTATTAATTTATTCCCTCTCACTTTAAAATCAATGCCCACTTTGGCTGGTTTATTTTCATTTGTTTAAGTCTTGTTTTACTTGTGGGAACATCATTTTGAATGTGTACTTTTTTAATCACGCCCACTTTTCCAGGAACACAACTAGGGCGTAAAATAAACGCTTAGTGTAATTAAGGTCTAAAGCCATGGAATTACACAAATTCTTTCCTCTTGTGCAGCAGTGCTGAGTGCCTCCAGTTAACACAAGTGATATCATATAAGTGTAACCGCCATATCTGTGTGCCTCCGTTCGAACCCCAGGCACCGAAAAATATACAGAACTGCGGGATCACGTCTAAAGGATTTAACAATACGATCCTCTGGGACACGACCCCGTGCAGATTGATAGACAGGTACAAACGTGTCAGAAAGGCCTGCTGCATCTATCATGAGGGCAGAAGAACCGTGATGATGACGTCAGTATGCCGCTCCGAAACCTTTGTACCGACGTACCAAATTACGGCGCAATGCATCTCGGGAGAGTGTAATCATAACATTTACGGACGTAAAGACCTCGAATCTCAGACAAACAAACACACATAAGAATCTGCTTATGTTATTTGTGCCGGTATGTGCATAAACTGGAAACAGCTTAACTTTTAAAGCCTAGCGGTAACTTTACGTACCACCAGGTTTAACATGAAAAAATTCTACGTGGTGCCCACATTGCGTTTATGTGTTTTGTACGGATCTCAGAACAAACAGCAACTTTTGCCTTATAAAACATTAAGAGATTGGTTTTTATAACCGAAGTGGAGAGTGTTTACAGCGCGGTACGCACTGGGTCCTTATATAAAACAGATACGCTTCGTCTTTAAGGGGCTAATATTTATCTCTTACAGCCTTTGCTTCTCTTATTTTTAAACGTGCTTCAAAGTTCTACAGATGGTTTTGTCAAAGAAAGCTCCATTAAATGCGCATCGTGTAAGTTTCCAGCTCAGTAAGTTCGCATCAAATAATGTGGACCCACCTTATCCATTTTTACCGCAATTTCGTGACAAATGGAGCGGAACAAACGACAGGCCCAGACCATGCCTTGGCTCACCAAAGCAAAGAAATATTTTGTCATTATTTCTTTCTGTAGACAACAATAACGCGCTACACCATTGAAGATGTGGAGTATCAGGCTCCATCGTCATTAGTAACAACCACTACAATACTCGCGTGTGCTGCATTTCTAGCCTTTCGTGGTTTGAGGATGCCGTTTCACTAGTATCTATGGCACAGGACAAACACGGTTATTACGTCATCACATCACCTACGACGGCTGGTTAGCACGTCTACATAATGTGTCAATTAGTAAGCCAAACAATAACCTTTTGCAATACAAATGGCGCAGGGATACCTCGGTCAGTATAGTGTCCAGTGTACGGGCTGGATGACCATCGTCGTAACTGGGTCGAGTGGCTACCAGCAGAGCCTCGCACTGGAACACTCAGAACTCAAATCTCGGCGGCCTCAGGGGAACTGTCACAGCGTCCCTCAGTCTTTGCCAATAAATTCATGTGTAATACCCCAAATTAGGCAACTGCAGTTTGACTGCACAGGCACTTCAGTTTGTTCATTCATCAGTCATCATACCATTTGCCGCTATACGTGATAACTCACTGCCAGCACCATTAAATAAACTATAACCAAATTCTACACAGCAAATTAATTATAAAATGAGAGCATAATATTAAAATGGATCTTAAATAAACAGGATGGGAGAGCGTGGACTGGCTTTATCTGGCTCAGGATAGGGACAAGTCGAGGGCTCTTGTGAACACGGTAATGTCCCTTCTGTTTCGGCAAAATATAGGGAAATACTTGAATATCCAAAAAAAAAACTAACAACTTGTCAAGATGTAACACGCTGCGTGGAGGTGGGTAATTACCTAAGCCTCAATACTACAGAATTAAGTAAAATTCAGCCCATAAACAGGCCGTGAAGGCACCGGGGGGGGGGGGGGGGGGATAGAGGTAAAGCTATACTCTTTCTTCAACGTCGGCGATAGAAGGAGGCGGGTGGTCAACGCCACGCCACGCCGCTTTACTCCCGCAAAAGAGACCCGGTACCCATTGTACAGGAGGCTGGGTGAACCCCACAGCCGGTCTGAACCGGTGCGGAACATTTCGCCGCCATCGGGAGTCGATCCCCGGACCCGTCGAGGGCGCAGTTAGTCGCATTACCGACTGAGCAATCTCAGCCCACTAAATCGAGCAGGGCATGTAGTAGCAACTGTGTTCTAAAGAGCCTGTTGTACGCAGTTTGTGCAGATTGCAGAATAAAACCAATTTGGAGTTGGCAGGCGTGTCACGGACTCCCTCCCCTCGCATGAAATGGTGACGTTCTATAGGATTATTGATACTACAGGTCGTACGACACTCACTCGAGCGGCAGTTTGTGGAATACGACCGCCGCTGTCATGCCATGAATGACGTGTGGTTTTCAGTTCAGATCTGTGGCAATCAGCGATGCGACACGCACACACTACCTGCCAGCCGGTTGGCACGGTTACAGTGACAAAGCTGTGCACTGCACTCGGCACTGGGACAGCGTGAGGGCGATCGTGCAGAATGAAGCCTTCTATTTAGCTCTGCCAGCACAGTGCCAATCTCGTGACGGATGTCGCATGTCGTGCCAAGAATTGAGGTAGGTTATGTCACAAACAGCACAGGTTTACAGCCCTCCTTCACAGGCAGCCTTGGCAATGCAAGCTACAGGAGTCTGTTGCTAACACCAGTCACATCACTCCAGTCCACACCGTCAACAGATATCCTGAGTCACATCACTCCAGTCCACACCGTCAACAGATATCCTGAGTCTCACCAATCCTGTCCATATCGTCAACAGATATTATCCTAAGTCATATCTATCAAGTCCACACCGTCAACACATCATCCTGAGTCACAGCAATCCAGTCCATACCGTCAACGCATACCCTAAGTCACATCTACCCAGACCATGCCGTCAACAGATATTATCCTGAGTCATATCTATATAGACCATACCGTCAACAGATATTATCCTGAGTGACATCAATCCAGTCCATACTGTCGAGAGGTATTATCCCGAGTCACATCTATACAGCCCATACCGTCAACAGATATTATCCTGGGTCACACCAATCCAGTCCCTACCGTCAACAGATATTATCCTGAGTCACATCTATCCAGTCCACACCATCAACAGATATTATCCCGAGTCATATCTATACAGCCCATACCGTCAACAGATACCATCCTGAGTCACACCAATCCAGCCCATACCGTCAACACGTATTCTGAGTCACATCAATCCAGCCCATACCGTCAACACTTATTCTAAGTCACATCTAATCCAGCCCCTACTGTTAACACAAATTATCCTGAGTCACATCTATCCAGTCGATACCGTCACCACACACTATCCTGAGTCACATACATCCCAGTCCATACTCTTAACATATATTTTCTTAAGACCCATTATTATCCCGTCTACGCAGAGTTTTCCCAAGTGGTGTTTACCCTTCATGCTTACCGACTACAATGTTGTGTGTATTCTCTGTGACACTGGTGCTACATACCCAGGGCATCTCATTGTCCTTGATTTGGTGCATTATGAAGCTCCAAATCCTCCCATAATTCCAGACATTCTCGTCAGCACCTACCCGTTCCCAAACACTCTCACCAAGGGCCAGCAGTAATGATGCATGACAAAGAACCAAACATGCATCCGGAACGGTAAAAATTGGAGCCTTGTGTCTCTGATTTCAGACTCTTGACATGGAGATGCTGCGGTCAGTGCCCTCATGTGAGTCTCCTCACTGACGACATGCTATTTCAGTGTGGGCTGATCGGTACATCTGCCAAACTGATTACACGCAGCGAGAACAAGATTCCACACTCGGGCCTTATATATACTACAGGCTGAAGGATACACCGCACAGCAGAACGATGTAGGCAGTGGGGAGTTAAAACGAGCGTGGAATTGCACGCTTCTTCACTGTCGGATATGTTGGTTATTTAAGAGTATAGACCTCATGTACATCGCGGCGGAAGCCTAAAATCACGCAACACCCCAGAAGAGTACAGACCTCATGTACATCGCGGCGAAAGCCTAAAATCACGCAACACCCCAGACGCAGCCGTTTCAACAAACTGACGATGGACAGGCTCCAAAACAGCGTTCGCACACATCAGTGAGCTGCACCATCGTCAAAAGATGTTTAAACTTAGGATGACGACCGGTACTGAGCAGGACGAAACCTTACGTGCGGGAGTGCTGAATGTTGACAGGTAGCCCACGAAATGCGCGCCTCACAGATACACGTGAACGTCGTCCGGTTTCAGTCATTTCAGAGATGACGTTTACTGCTTACACTGCGTACCTACCCACCCAAGTAACTAACTGAATAACTGCCAACGGCCTTGCAAGGTTAACAAACCGCGTCCCGTCCGACCACCGCAGTTAACCCTTCTAAGCCTGGCGGTTACTTATTTACCAACAGGTCTAACATTCGAAAATTCTACCTGGTGCTCACAGTGTATTTGTGTGTTTTGTACGGATCTCGTACCAAACAGCGACTTCTGCCTTACACAGAATTAAAAGACTGGTTTCGTATAGCTGAGGCGGACAGTGTTTACTGCGCGGTACGCACTGAGTCCTTATCCAGGGTATACACAAAAGAATGGTGTGGTTTCAAAAGTTAACAACAAATTTATTTCTCACCTTACACGGGCACAACTACACCGTCAGCAGCGGCAACTGTCCAAGTTTCTCATGCGTTAATCACAGTCCTTCAATGTGTGCACCCTGGGTCACACGACACACATCCACACGGTAACCAAATTCATCCCACACTCGGTGTAGCATCTCCGCTGTAATGGTCTGCAGTGCATGCGTTATCCGATCACGAAGTTCCTTGAGGGACATGGGCAATGGTGGTACGTAAACGCTGTCTTTAACGAACCCCCAAAGAAAGAAATCGCATGGTGTTAGATCCGGCGAACGGGGTGGCAGATCTGGGCACCTCAAAACGGAGCACACAGAACGCCTTCTCCTGCTGCGACACCATCTTGGAAACTGGCCCCGCGGCCCCGCAGTAAGCATGAGAAGCGAACTGCTGGTAGCGCATGAGAAACTTGGACAGTTGCCGCTGCTGACGGTGTTACGTTGTGCCCGTGTAAGGTGAGAAATAAATTTCTTGCTAACTTTTGAAACCGCACCATTCTTTTGTGTATACCCTGTATAAAAGACACACGTTTCGTCCTTAAAGGGTTAAGCGTGGCTAATACTTGGGTGGGTGACCGCCTGGGAACACCACACGCTGTTCGGATTCGCCGGGACAACATGTTACCCCGTTACTGGCATCAGGGACAGCATTCCTGACACGAAACCGTCGAAGTGGGTTGCGGGGGTGGCTGCGCTGCCCACCCTAATGTTAACAAAACTGTAAGTTCAATACCGTAAGAACCAGCCACTGGAACCCATCGTCAGTCTGCTTATTGAAGACCTATTTTAATATGGCACTCCCCACTGTTAACTAATTAACTGAATGAAACGGGATCGTTACCGAGAACTTAACGGTCGCTCCGTTATCCAATAAGTCCCCCGTCCTGCAGACAGCCCCAGTCTATTACTGCTAATCAGTAGCCTATCTAAACATCAAATACGAGTACATCGACTCGCACTGATTGTTTCAGCCCTACATTTTTCGGCCCTAAGACCATCCTCACGGGTAGCACATATCACGTAACTCCGATATTACAAGTTTTACTTTGTAATGCTAAGGACAGGAACACGCTGGGAAACACAAGGACAGCCTGACTGTTCTGGCGAGTTGGTTATGTTTGGTCACCGCGTTTTAAACTGGCGAATAATTTCAGGAAAATCACACAAAAAATTCCAGTATTTTAGATGTGCCGTCCCACGAGGTACACAACTATCGCTGCAAGACTTCTTTGTATTTCAGCAAGCAGATCTACAATCGATCACAATCGACATCTCGCAACCGTCAAGATATCGTGGGGAGATTTACAACAGATGATGCCTGACCCTCATGTGTAGATCGTCCGCTCTTTCTTCGGCCTCAGTTCGTTCCCCACACAAAACACAGTTAGTCTCAACTATAAACACCACTTACTGGCCAGATATTATCTGGTATCTGAACTTTTGTCAGGTTTTTTATAACGACAGTTTTTAGCGAAAATCCAAAACAAAATATCAGGAAAATCAGTCAGGTGTGAGACGCTCTTTTCCATGCTGATGGACGGACGGACGGATGGACGTCGCTTTTCGCAACTGAGTTGATGTATTTCATGACTGCATATAAGCTAACTCCGTATCTACAGCCTGTTCGTTGCCGTTTCACAGACCGTGCAGACGAAAGGGGTGAAGAGGCCGGTAACAATTATCGGGGCTCGACAGTCCAGAAGGGGGCACAGGGCCCGACTATGTTGCATATGTTTCGACACAGTTAACTGTCGCAAAAAGCAGGGTTTCTAAATCGACTGTTTTAAAAATTTAGCTTTCTTTAAAAAGCTCTGTTTTCTTTTAGTTTTCAAATAAACAAATCCCACGGAAAAATTACAAGAATGTAAATATTTAACATTTTAACGAAAAATAGAAAGCATTTGCATTTTGCGAGTAAATAATCTTAAATATGTTGCACTGTAAGTGTTTTGCGATTTGCGAAGATTTGCAGCAATGTTAATTATAATAACATGATATGTGATTTTGATTGAAGCTTTTCTGAAATCTTGTTTAGATTCTTTATACAATCTTCAAGAAAAAATATTTTATTCTCCTGTTCCACGTTCCATTTTTGTACCGGGCAGGGCATATATGTATGTATTTTTTTTTCATCAAAACAAATCTCGTTTAAGGATTTTTAGACAATTTTGCCCTTGACAGGGGACCAGAAAATTTTTTTCACCGTGGGCCGAGCCCGCTCTCGGCGGCCGCGTTCACAAAAGCCTGCCACTGTATCCTATCCTGAGCGAAATTAGCCCAGCCCACAAAACCTTCATCTTGTTTAGTCAGGACCAATTTTAATATTATCCCCTCATCTTCCAAGTGACCTCTCGCTACGTGACAGAATCTACAGTTACTGTTATGGATGACTAATGCATAAGCTTACTTCCACATGACTACACTACACGCTTACACGTTATGGAACTTAGCACCTCGGCGACACGGTTCAACGTTATGTAAAGGCTTTCCAGGACGAAGAAAGAGAAGGCAAACAGCTTACCTCCGCGTCGTCACGCACGCCCACCCCCAAACCCCACCACTCTCGCACTAATGCATAATCCGCGTGACTGAAGCGAACATTTTGGGTGTGTGAGTGGGTGCAAATGGGCGGTCGTAACTCGCATCGAACATGAAAAAGATCACATGTATTAAAGCCCATTTTGAAGGCGTTTCTTTTCCTGTTCCTGGCTGAGTAAAATGGGGGGAAGACGTTAAGAGATTCAGGAGATGTGACCTGTCCTGAGGTTTACATGTCTGCTGCACAGAGAGCGGCGTACTTTGCGGTGCCAACACGCGAGCGTACTGCCTCAAGGTAAGTCTGTTAGCGCCCACTCGCTGGGGCACATCTGCACATACTTCAGTGGACCGGGAAGTCAGACGAGAAGTTGTAACGGGGCGTCCACTGCGCTGAGTGCACAAGACGTTGCTTTAATTGGTCATACAAATTTACATCATATATGCTGTATATATACAGACTGTGCTAACGCAACACTTTCATCAGAAACTCTTACTTTTTCATATCTTTCACATATAACTCACACTTCGCAATTTACGAGTACGTACTACTATTTCTTCACCGCACTTCTGTCAGCATTTTAACCTTTTAAAGCCTAGCGGTAACTTTACGTACCACCAGGTTTAACATTAAAAAATTCTACGTGGTGCCCACATTGCGTTTATGTGTTTTGTACGGATCTCAGAACAAACAGCAACTTTTGCCTTATACAGCATTAACAGACTGGTTTTGTATAACCGAGGTGGACAGTGTTTACAGCGCGGTACGCACTGAGTCCTTATATAAAACAGACACGATTCGTCTTTAAACGGTTAATCAGCTTTCTAGTTACGTGTATAATTTTAAGACGATTCGTCCCCGTTGTCTTTCAGATAACAAAAACGACAGCAGCTCCAATGGAACACCCCATTTCATTTATTCAGTACCAACTCAACCACATGTTTCGACCCAGCGGGCAACAATCAGGTTCGCAAGACTGGAAAACAAAGACACAGCTTTGAATGGAAATTGAGATATATGTTACACTGAGATCATAATTTCAACTCCAAAACGTGCATTTGCCATGCTGATTATTGCCCGTTGGGCCGAAACATGTTGTTGAGATCAACCACCACATCAACCAACTAATGCACCGAATAAAATACATTCGTAGCTATTACAAAAACCCCTATATGTTTCAGCACCGAGGTGCCATCATCAGGGGGCCGTTCGATACAAAGGAATTGAGATCCAACACACGAGTCGAGTTTTTACGTCGCCTTTTTAGAACTGTAAGATTAATATTTTAATCACTTCTGTAAAGCGACATTATAACTAGACTGGTGCGCTGCATCTACAGTCCTTTGTACTGAAAGACCCCCTGATGACGGCACCTCGGTGTTGAAACGTGCAGCAGTTCTTATAATAGCTATGAACGTATTTTATTCAGTGTATTGGTTGGTTGAGGTGGTGATTGTACCAAGATGCACGGCATAAGAAAACAAAAAAAAAACGTTGTTGAGTTGATACTGCATATATGAATTGTTGTGTTCGACTGAGTCTGTTCTCATTGCCTACGTGTAGAGTGCAGGCTTATCGCTCCAGTGCGTGCCACGCGCCCCAAACATGTCGTCCTTGACATGATCAAGGGTCAAAGGTACAAAAACATTAAGATACCCTACAGACAAAACGTCCTGCTATATACATTCTAACCCGGTTATAACGACATCGGTTTATCAGACACCTCGTCAGATATTCTGTGGCACCAATTAATTCCTCCTTGCTGACCATAACATTATACTCCTTGGTTAGAGCAACAGTCGTTTATAGGTAAAGCAATCCCTGTACAGGCCTGGACAGGCCCTTAGGGTTCCAGGAGGTTGAGGCTCCCAGATTTATAGACAATCGGCACATGAAGGTGGTAAGGTCGTCAGCCCTACGCACCGGCCGCTTTTACCACCATGAAATATTCCTGGTACTCATTTCTGTTAGAGGCTGAGTCAACCCCAGGGACACAGTGCGGCCGGAAGGATTATGTCAATGAAAAATTCCATGACATCATCAGGAATGGAACCAATGACCTTCTGGCTTGTAGCGCAGTGCCTCAACCAACAGCGCCACCGTATGCCCAACACTCGTTTACAACGAAACAAAATATTCAGTCCCTTTCATGACGTTATAAACGAGTTCGGCTGTATACTTACAGTATTTGTTCATTTGGCCACCTTTCATAGAAACGAATTTAAACTGAACGAATTCGCACTTGCGACGGCCTGGCGACAGTCGCAAGACACTGCTTGTCAAAAATTCCACCGTGACCAGTTGACAGCCAGTCCGTGCTGTCAGTTGTGACAGTAGTAATCCGCCGAGTTTTTCGCAGAACCCCCACCGGACGTCGCAAAGCCTTCATCATCCTTCTAAGGCGCTTGCTGATACATTTCGTGCCTTACTCCTTGTGGACCCCAACACCCATTACGCTCGGTACACGGCGACAGTGGCCACAATACTGCCAGCTCCGTCTTCACTGCCCTGTTGCACTGCTGCAGTAACCCCATGCACTCATACTGCCTACAGAACACAGCCACATCCACATGCCAACGTACTTTTTATGTGCTGTTCCGCAGCGTTCGTTGAAGGACAAAAATCACAACGGCACAGGGCCACCAGTTCGTCAGTGTCCATATGGCACACGTACAAACGGATCGATTACAGTCACCATCAGTAAGAAGCAAATGGACCACATTAGCTGCCGGTCTGCGCTGATTGGGTTAATCTACTGGGCAAAGGCAGAAATACCATATCAAAAAACACAGACGCCATATTCCTACAGGCCCAACCTACTTATCAGCAAGTAAGAAAGTTGGGCCCGTAGTGACGTCCGTGTGCTTAAAAATGATCTCATGTTCTGTACATTCAATTTGCTATAAAACGCGCTAGAGGCTTTGACGTCACTGATTTTTAAATTCGCTTTACAATATAACATGGGGAAGCTTCAGTAAAACCGGGATGGACTCACAGTGAATAGAACTCAGTTGCTATTCGTTTGGCGATGATGTTAATTTAACGAACAACAAAAAAAAACTACAACGAAAAGCACACGAGTTCTCTCACTCGCTAGTAAGGACACTGTATATGCCGAGAAAACTTTGTGTATGCTCGTGCCTCATGCCCAGAATGCAGAACAAAGCACTACATAAGCACAGTTATAAACCCTTTGCAACGGTTGCAACGTTTATATATTTGGGAATGACACTAAGAAAGGACAAGACAGGCAATATACGTATAACGTAACACTGTGGCGCGTTCGCGTAACCATTGTTACCGTGGAAAAGCAATAAGTATCACATATTCTGAGTGTGTGTCTGTAGCATTAGTTTTGCACCATGTAACGCGCATGCGCCGTATTATATTGTCATCTGTGGCCTGTCCGACTCCACCAGATTTTTCCAAATTATCTCTCATAAACGGCATCATTTTCGGGAAAAAAAGTTACTTACCATGAAACTGCATTTCGATTTTCTCTACAACTTTTGTGAGAAACATTCCTCATTCTAAGGATAATCCAGCGAGATATTATCATAAATTTACATAGGTCTTCATGTAAAGTACCCGTTATTCTGGCAAGAAATTAGTGAAACTTACATTTTTTTCGACAGGCTTTCGAAAAATACTCAAATACCAAAATTCATGAAAATTCGGCCAGTGGTTTAAAAAAATGCGTTCCAGGCGGACGGATGGACAGAGAGACATGAGGAAGCTAAGAGTCGCTTTTCGCAAATTTTGCGAACGCGCCTAAAAACTCCAATCGTGAAGAAATTAACATCAGACGGTACCAGCTGATGCTTGCCATCACTATGTTCAGCACCACCCGCCCTCCCGACTGCTGTCTAAAACAGTAAAGATTAAAACACACGACCTACAGTTCCGCAGTGGACGACCAACGAATCGTGTTTCGATTTCCTGTAGGGGCCAGTCTTGGATTCCTTATAGAACAAAAACATTTTCAATTGCGAAAGAGTCCAGGCCAGCTCTGGGATGTATTGATAACTCTCTCCCCGGGAATAAAGCGGCCGGGGCGTCGTGCTGACCATTCACTTCCACACGGTATCCAGGTTAGGAATTAATGGAGCTATACATCCACTCCCCCACACACCTTCACGCCATGGTGCTTAAATATGCAGAGCGACAACTTTACTTCTCACATACTTTACACTCCTGTTTTGCATGGGTGTGGAATGTTGTCGCCAACAGTACAGGATGAACTAAACTGAACGTGTCTGAGAACAGGGTACTGAGGGTTACAGAGAATATGGGGATGGGGGCGGTGGGGAGAAGATACAAGACGCTGGAGAACACTGCATAGTGTGGGGTTTCCTTATTTGTAATCATCACCAAATATTAGTAGGGAGATAAAATCGTGGTTGTTATGTGCTAGGCGTGTAGCACGCATGGTACAGAAATACACAAGAGGGTTTTGGTGAGAAAACCTGAGGAAAGGAGACCCCTTGCAAAACCCAGGCGTAGATGGGATGTTGAAATGGCTCTTAAAAATGCAGGACTGCATGGCCAAGCCTTTGGAAATTGAAGTACTTTGAATGACAGTAACAAATCTAAGTAAAATTAATTTATGAATAAAATAACGGCACAGTGAATCTGGGGAACGCTTGCCACCCTTACGTTCAGAGTCTATTATTTTCCCACCTAAACAGGCAAATAGTAAAGTCTTCCCTGTCCATGCCACGAAGGCATACAGGGGGAGCAGAGGTATAGCTCCACTCATTCTTAACCTCTGCACTAGATACACGTGAATGGTTACCTTCACGCTCCGGCCGCCTTGCCACCAGAAAAGGACCACTGAAAGGGACGCTCGGTGGGCTCCAGAACTTGTCTCGACGTTTTAGAGAAGGGAAATATCTCTAGCCCCCACCGGAATTTGAACCCCGGGCCGTCCAGCCCGTAGCCTAATTTCTATAGCAACTGAGCCCACACCGGATCACCTATACACATAATGACAACACATATACACACCTAAGGAAATTCCGGGGGTTCTTAACCTTTTAAACCCTAGCGGTAACTTTACACACCACCAGGTTTAACATTAAAAAATTCTACGTGATGGCCACATTGCGTTTATGTGTTTTGTACGGATCTCAGAACAAACAGCAACTTTTTCCTTATAAAACGTTAAGAGATTGGTTTTTTATAACCGAAGTGAAGAGTGTTTACAGCGCGGTACGCACTGAGTCCTTATGTAAAACAGATACGCTTCGTCTTTAAAGGGTTAATACAGGGTGCTGATAGGATTAGTTAGAGATGGCAGCAAGAGACTAGAGAAAGTAACAAAGCCTCGCATTTTGTAAAAAGTTTAAGAGACTCACACTTAGCCCACTCTTGTCCGCAGCTACACCTGCTGCAGTATTTTGTAACTAACCTCCGACACTAGACGGTTACCGACAGCCTCCAGACAACTACTTCAACCCTACTCCTTCAATCATAAGATAGATGTAGCATTTTCCTCCGAAACGTCGGTGTCGAGGCTACACAACTACATGGTTTCGAAGCCCAGAAGCCTAGAGTGTAATTAATCTTCAGAAATACGCAGCCGACAGGAGCTCTGTATGATACTTGTCTTGAGATAAAAAAATGAGAAAATCTTTACTTTGGGTGGGGGGTGGGTACCGTCCCCCTTCTGAAACAGAGTCTCATCTAAATCACATATACAAATTCACTGCGTCTCCATTACAGACGCCGCACGGCTATATGTTCCCGTGTTGTAACTACCATACAAAAACTAAGTACAGAACGTGGGTATTGTAACAGGTGGTTCGTATTGTGTCATCTGCGCTTTGAAGAGTGAACAGACAATGATTTTAAAGAAAGGGGGGAAAGATAAATTGTTACACATTTTATACGCCATGTCACTTCAAAGTTTGCTGCACGTAAGTGATGAATGGCAGGCATAAATAAGGTATATTGAGTGCAGAAAATACAGAACACGGCGGAACTGCTCCGAACGGAACAGACGGCATTCGACAGTACTTGTGCGAATATACAGTGTGAATATTGCAGCTGTCGCAGTAAACAGATACATTAGTGCAAAGCAAGCATCGTCAAACTGGCCTGTTTAAGAATTGTGTACGGACTGACGGGTAAACACGTTGGGCGATGGGAGGAAGTAACTGCAATGGTTAACACGTGAACAGGTAAACACGTTGGGCGATGGGAAGAAGTAACTGCAATGGTTAACACGTGAACAGGTAAACACGTTGGGCGATGGGAAGAAGTAACTGCAATGGTTAACACGTGAACAGGTAAAACTAAAGTAAAAACAAGACACACGATGTACGTATAAACGTAAAATCGAGGCGCGTTCACGTAACCATTGTTACCGTAGAAAAGAAATAAGTATTACACATTCTGAGTGCATGTCCGTAGCCTTATTTATCCAGCATGCAAGGCGCATGCGCCGTATTATATCGTCACCTGTGGCCTGTCTGACTCTACTGTATTTTTCCACATTATCTCATACGCGTGACGATTTTCGGAGAAACGTTATTGGACAGAATAAAATGTGCGTTTTGATTTTCTCTACAACTTCTGTCTGAAACATTTCTCATACTAACAAGATTTGAGCGGGATATTATCACAAATGTACAGAGGTCTTCACATAAAGTATCCGTTATTTTTGTCAGATTTTAATTAAACCTGAATTTTGACAGGTTTTCGAAAAATCCTACAGTACCAATTTTCATGAAAATCCGCCCAGTGGGACCCGAGCTGCTGCACGCGGACGGACAGACAAACAGGCATGACGAGGCTAATAGTAGGTTTTCGCAATTTTGCGAGCGCGCCTAAAAATCAGATGGGCCGGGCTTGGCACGACTTGGAGAGACGAGAAATGCGAAGGCAGTTTTGGTGGGGGGGGAGACAGGCGCCGATGGGTCTTCTTGTGTGAACATGGTCCTCGAAGTACATGGACATAGCAGAGATGAAGTGGGAGAAGTCTGGAAGAAACTGCCAAATGGGCAATTTCATAACGAACATAAACATCAATTTATTCACTTAACTCTACCACAAGCACAATACAATTACCAAAACCAGATTATGTGATACCGTAGAAATCAAAATTTTTCTATACTTAGAATATAAGGAAGGATATGAAATAAGAATTCACTCACCAAACGAAGATGGATGCGCAAACCTGCGAATAAAAACAAAGGCCACAAATTAATATAACATTTTTACAAACTCGACATTTGCATACATTTTACCCTCTATCGCAACCAATATGTCCACTGCACTTTTACACGTCGTACTCTTCATCTATATCATAATTACACTGTCTAAATTCCCAACGGCATTAATACACATACATCACGCCTGTCAAAAACTTATCTGCGCGTCCGCAGAATGTGAACTACCTCTCTCCACCTGCTTAGTTGCACGCGTCTGCATTCCTACGTAGCCGATTAGCGAAAACTGTGCGGTTGATAGTTCTCACCTGTGGGAAGTACGTTAAACCAAGCGTCTCAGCTTTCCTTACTGGACAGCGATTGGTGGAGAAACAGCTAGTGGCTCGACAGAGACTTTGTGTTTCCACACAGCAAGCTCTCAGCGCTGAAGGTTAGGGGAGTGTCACAATCTTGCAGATGAGTTACTTAACGCCGAAGGAAGGTTTTGGAGACAGCCTGTATCACACGACCTCGTCCCCATGGCTCTGCAAGTCTTAGAGCAAAGTCGCACACCAGTTACGAAGAAAAGTGCAAATTTTCGACGGCGCGTTAAGCCCTGAGAAGCAGGTCATGGTGACGGTGAGTAGGATGTGAACTGCACCCTCACTTTTCTTCAAGGATCCTTGAAGATGAGGGCCTCTAGGCTGCCCGAAACGTCGGTAACCAAATACTGCACCAATCTGCACTGCCTAACATCCCAGAAGAGCGAATACCGTAAAAACAGAGTACTTTCCCAACCAGCACTAAATGACTACCCTCTGCAACAGGGTTAGGTTGTGTTTTCTGTGAGACAGGAAATTACATTTATAAATATTAACTTTATATTATCATCATGATGATGATGATGATGATGATGATGATGAACTTTCTATTATATACACCGTGCATCTTGTCATGATCTTCGTAGCAACCAACCAACGCACTAGATAAAATACACAATACATGATTTACATTAATCCTTTAAAGACGAAGCGTATCTGTTTTATATAAGGACTCAGTGCGTACCGCGCTGTAAACACTCTCCACTTCGGTTATAAAAACCAATCTCTTAATGTTTTATGAGGCAAAAGTTGCTGTTTGTTCTGAGATCCGTACAAAACACATAAACGTAATGTGGGCACCACGTAGAATTTTTTAATGTTAAACCTGGCGGTATGTAAAGTTACCGCTAGGCTTTAAAAGGTTAATATCACCCCACAATCCAAGCCCAGATCTTCCAAAAAGTCTGTCTGCTTCCGGGTTATCGAACGCAGCTTCCTACGCAATACCCATCTTCCCGACTTGCCTTGCAAGTACTGCCCGCCCCCACTTCCTCACTCCAATAATATCTGGCCCAGTACAAAGCATGAAGCTGCTCGTTACGTAGCCTCCTCCATCCTGCTGTTATCTCCCCCCGCCCGCCCCCCCACCCCCCGGGCGGGGCCAAAGGTGGCCCGGCCCGGGCACCATCAGACACAAGCAGCACCTTTCACACCATACAAATATGCCCTTCCCACATCTAGCACCCTCAGACGTTTCTTTTTCCGACACTCAGGCCGCTCCTGAAGAATGGGTCGTTTCATGACGTCACCACCTTTCAATAACAATCGCT
>BLKM01006408.1:0-20165 GCA_013340265.1 Coptotermes formosanus | reverse complement strand
ACACACACACACACACACACACACACACACACACACACACACGCTGCAGACACAGAATCATTACATGACTGGGTAATGAGACTCCTACGCTCTTCAACCAGTACACATAGAAAAGGAAAATATCTGTGGTCAGTTTTACAGTACCATCCTGGTATTTGCCTGGCAACAGTAAGGCAAAACATGAAAATCCTCAGTCAAGCCAGCTGGTATCCCAGCCAAGACTCACAGTGGGAACTCCATAAATTGAAGCAGAAGGACAGACTCAAGTTGAAACACACGACCAAATTGTTACAGGCTACCCAGGTACAAGAAAACAGACTTCTGTGCTTCCATGAAAAATGTGAACTTGAACAAGTTTCACTCTACCATGAAGATAAAAGGAATTCCAACTTACCAATGGCAAACCCATAGCCCGAATGCACATCTGGAAGCCCTACGGAACGTCCCACAATTCCTGGCAATGCAGCCACATTTGCTATCTGCTTTACACCTGGAAGGAAACCTCCTACCATACCTGGGCGACAAGCATTCCTTAATTCATCCAGCATTAGTTTTTCAAGATTGTTGTTCACATAAAAGACACCTTCCACCTGAAAAAATGTAGTTAGTTCAGCAAACGTCATTTGTACATATCAATGAACCCCAGAATTCTGTGACGAAACATCTGTAATGGGTTACTAACAATGAACACCAATCAAACACGTAAGCTATTTTATCTGCGAGCAGGCCATACCATGGCTCGAGTAGTTGATGTCCAGCCTCTTACTGCAGAGGACTGGGTTTGATCCAAGGTCAGTCTACATGGCATTTGTGCTGGACAGACTGGCATAGGGACAGGTTTTTCTTTGCGCACTTTGGTTCCCCCACCTCAATATCATTCCACTAATGCTCCATGACCATGATTCATCTATAACCGACACTACACAATCTCAGTAACTGAAAGTGTAATTACACAGTGCTCTTCAAAAACATTTTTATGTGCAAATATTCATTTCAGCTGCAGATTTAGCCCAAGAGCATGGAAAGTAAACACTCTATGCACATAAAATTTGTGGATAATATTTTAGTAAAAGGAACAGTATACCTGCCATCAAAATGCAGATTGCTCTCAACCATGTAAAAAATGTTGTTCAAAACAGTTCTGCAAAATGTGCCAAATTAAATGTTAACAAATACCATCTTAGTCAGCCAACTGGGGGATGTGTAAATTAAGGTCCAAATTATTTCTTATACAACATAAAATTATGCTACACCATACAGCAGGGGTGCCCAGGTGATTAAAGTTTACACAGTGGAACCTTATATTGGTGGGCCTTCGGTACGGAACTGGCTCCTAGGATTTTGGGGAATTTGTGAAACCCTGCCACAAAGATTAATCAATACAAATACTATATAATGTCTATTACATCAACCCAAAACACAATGTTGACAAAGTTAACACTTGTATGGTGGCATTACGTTACCTACCACGTGAGTTCCTACATTATTACTTTTGATTACATCACTTCACTTTACCTGGGTTTAATTCAGACTCCATGCTTTAAAACCGAGATAAGATGGCAACACGGACCTAAATCTACAACTTCCGCAATTACTGTTGTCAGCAACACACACCCTAACACCTCAACCCACAAGCCTTTACTTGCAGACTCATATGGACCTCTAATGCATGGTGCTTTAATACAATATTCAGTACTTACAATAACTTGGGAGATTTATAGTGTTCATCTCAGTGCACTAAAATCAATTTTATGAATTAAGACAAAAATGTGCATTTAGTTGGTCTTCATTTTTTAAGTTGGAAGATTTTATGTTTTATCACTGTTAGGTTATGGACAACCACTGACAACGCCACATCACATGACAAACAGAATTTAGTCACACACTCTACATAAACACTGGAAACAGAATGTTTTAAAATATGAAATACATTCAGCCGAACACGATGCATGGGAAACAATTTATAACGATACTTCACACCTAGCCAAAATCTCCGCATTGATGAAAGACAAACCATTTTCACTCGATTTTGCGATCTCCTTTTCCTGCAAATTCCATAACTTAACACAGGTTTCATTTTGAGATACCTGGTTATCTCCACAGCTGCCGAATTGGGAATGTATTGTATTTGAAATGAAATGTAAATAAACAATTAACAAGCCGGTTGTCTCACCACTAATGTCAAACTTACATTCATATTCGGTTGAAATCCCAACTTAATCCTCCAGCAGGTTGGAGTTATTTTTTCCAAGTATTTCAGCTCTTCGTTATACTGACGCACAACCATTTTCGACCAAAGCTTAACAACCTGCACGTGGAACACACGGGTAGATTCTCTGTGACGTCTGTTGCGTCTTCTGCCATGCGTTTACCGTCCGGGTCGATCAGGGTCACAAACAGCCACAGATTGTACAATCAACATCAGGGCGGGCAGTACAAACTTACTGGTCTTTCCGAAATATGGCAAAAAAATTACACGGTATCAAACCATTCAAGTCAGTCAAAATCTGGCGAACTTGTTTTATACGTAATACTTATGCGTGTATTCTCTACTGTCGTCTTGGAAAGTCAGGTTACTGAAACTGCTGATATAATCCGTAATTGACAAAACAAAGATATGGTGGCGAACCTGTAAATTCACAAGCTAATACGATTTTATTCTACAAGATGGCAGCTTTTTGCGAAGTAGGACACGTGGGAAGCGTAAATGGATACTCCTGATACAGAATTTTGTTACGCTTTCCGTCGATTGAAATGGTCGTGTACGACCACCCATTCATAAGCGTCGGTCTCTGTGACGGAAGGAAGCACAAGCCTTTTTCGAGCAGATTTACAAAGTCCGCGAAATTACACGTGCATTTACATATACACCCGAAAGTCAACACAAAAATCGAAAACGCTCAAAAACGAGAAGTGTATAACATATGCCTACACTACCTTGTAATATAGTTACGCAAATTTTCGAAATTAACTAGAGTATTATGAACCTGCTTTGCGTACACTCTTTGTAAGGAAAAAGAGCACAGACAAATTATATATTCAGTTTCAAATAATCCATAATCGTGCATTAAGTAATTAGATAAGGTAGCTTAAAACTAACAAATGCAGATACGTATCTGAAAGTATCTTATAAATGTAGTAGGAGGTACACTATGTTTCTAATATACTTTCATTCACTTAAGAGCATTTGTTGGTTTTAACGACAATATCTACATATTCAGTCTAGCGGTCACCACGCACGCACGCACATATCTTGCAACGTGCCACATGTGTCATCTCGTCAGATACCGTCGTAGACCGGAAGTGACGCAATTGCTGTGGCCTGTAGCCTCTTCCTAGGAAGATTTCTGTGGTGTTGTTCCGACGGATAACTTCCAGGAAAGAAACAGATTATTTTTATATTGTGCTGTGGTAAACCGCGAAGACTTTTTTGCCTATATTTTTTCTCTTGTATACAGTTACATTTGGTATCTGTGTTTCTGAACATGCGTCTCACCATACCTTTCAACCATGTCTACTAATGGTTAAATGGTTACCATATCTACTTCGGAGTCTGAAAGTCAAACCTTAAATCCCGGCTACCGTCATTGAAGTTTTTGTGGCTTTCTTCAGTCCATTCAGGCAAATTTTAGGAAAGAAAATTTGAATAAACCACCACATTTTCAGTCTACATTCTTCCAAATCCAAAATTAAGACTAATCCTACTAGTCGATGTTAAAAACCTACGCATTTCAACAGAGTACATGGTTACTATGTCTCAAAATTAGTCAGCTTGTCTGTTGTATTTTTCAACTCCTCGATTTCTTGTCAGCTGATCAGTGGGTTCAGAGGCAAATCAAAGTCTGGTTGTATGTGACAATCGGCTTGTCGCGTAATATATCTGAATACACAAAAGTAAAGAATAGAGATTAAAAATAACGTGAAATAAACATGTTCGTGGGACTTCCTCTACGCAAGGTGTAAGCCTAGTAGTTAGGCCATCGTGGCTTGATCAAAATGCCCCCCCCCCCAACCGGCCGGAAGCGGCGTATACATCACATGACTATTATGTTTAACAGATTTAGTATCACTCGTGGATATTTAGGAATGATACGTTTGATTTTAGAGGGCGTGAGATAGTAGGACAGTACAAATAAAAGAAGAGGCAATACAAAATAAAAATTGCGACCTATATTCAAGGAAACATCTAATGACACAAAATGTACATACTCTCACACCCTTAACTTGTGCCTAGGAGCAAGTGCCTCTTAATAAGGACGTAAGATCCATACAAATAAGTGCACGTTTGAGGAAGTGGCTTTCAATATATAGGCCTACGACCCACACGTACTGTGCTTCAGTCGCTGTTAATAGGCGTGAAAGGTAAATGTTTTGTTCGGTCTCTTGGGTACAGATTTAAAAAAAGCCATGGCGAATGCTAAACATTGTCCCAAGACAGCACTCCTAGATGTCCATCTTTTAAGGGTAAAAATCCACATGTTTCGGTGTGGATCTACATCATCATCACGGGAACCTTTATAGAACACTTTGAAAATACTGAAGAAAAACACATCTTTAGTTACATAAAATTTCGTTAAAATCGCTGCTGTCCAGTTGATGCACCGCTGAATTCGTGTGTCTCCACTTTAAAACACTTTAAACCCCCTTAAGAACACTGAACATGATACTAATCTGGTTTTTAACACATTGTCGTTCAGATGATGCACTATTAAAACGTGTATAACTGCCGATGTATTGTAGGCTGTCGTCATGGAGCGTGCCAAAAGGCTCAGTGCGGAACGGTTGAAGGTTTTTAATATCTAATTGTGATTTTTTAGTGTACGAGTTGGTCCTAATAATACAAATTAACTTCATAGGACACGGTATGGAGAGTTTTAAATTTATGATAGCCTAGAGATGTATACTTCATGTAGTAAGCTAGCGGGGGCCGATCCCAGTGGCCGCGCGGTCTAAGGCGTAGGTCTGCGGCCGAGCGCTTGCTGGGATCGTGGGTTCGAATCGCACCGGGGGCATGGATGTTTGTCTTGTACAGTGTTTGTGTTGTCAGGTAGAGGTCTCTGCGACAGGCCGATCCCTCGTCCAGAAGAGTCCTACCGACTGCGGTGTGTGCTTGAGTGTCATCAAATGAAATTACAAAAACCCTCGACACCCACCGTGAACCAATAGGTAGCAGAGGGAAGGACTAAGGAAGAAAAGAAAAAGTAAGCAGGGAACAGTAACTATGTCTCAAACAGCCGGCGCGTAACAACATAAACATTGCAAATAATTGTCGAATGTTAAGTATGAGCCAGTGACTAACATAAAGGTTGTAAATATTTTCTGCGTATAAAACAGTCGGCGGTACTAGCAACGAAACCGTAAACTGTTG
The DNA here is from genome assembly GCA_013340265.1 of Coptotermes formosanus. Classification (NCBI taxonomy): domain Eukaryota; kingdom Metazoa; phylum Arthropoda; class Insecta; order Blattodea; family Rhinotermitidae; genus Coptotermes; species Coptotermes formosanus. The sequence goes on along the minus strand of BLKM01006408.1, from coordinate 14,797 downwards.
TCGCACTTCAGATTAATATTTCTGTCACTTAAATTGTAAACTGTAGCCAGGTTTCAAATTATAGCCAAAAACTAGCAGCGAACTTGTAAATAATGGCCAAGTTAAACCACTGGGTTGCAGGAAATAAATAGTTTTTTTTAAAAGTGACAATTGCAGATTATATGACATAGTAATATATTTGTATTTTGGTGTTCCGGGTTATAATACCGTGTATTGTGGTAAATGGCTACGTACCGACGTTTCGGAGGCATATGCACATTTCATTTACAGGACCTCCATGGTGATACAGAACACAACAATGTTATCCTTGTCGGTGGTAGAACTTCAAATCTTTTACACTCTTAACACTATCTTGATTAAAGTTTAAATATCACTGCAAACGAAGTAAAGAACATGATGACAGACACAAATTGTATTCTGCCTGAACTGTTTCTTGGATCATCTGTTGTTGTTGTTGTTGTTGTTGTTGTTGTTATTGTTGAAGGCGTCTGAGTTGTTCTAAAATATGAAGGTGCTCTCCCACGTGGCGAATGTGGTGCTGATGAAGCTACATTTGCGCAAATTTCATATTCGTCTGGATCTTCACTCGTGTTTGAAGTACAGAATTTTCTTTCTTCAACCAAGGCACTGAAATAACTCAAAGTAACATTACATTTGCTTGCAGTACAAAAGTTATTCTGACTGAAATCGGGAGAAATTTGATGGAAGCCACCAACAAAACATACGCAAGGAAAACGGTTACCCTTGATGTCTGCTTTCTGGATTAAACCACTTATGCTGTCGAAAGATCCTTCATGCTCTATGTTATAAACTGTGTTGTTTGCAAAGATGAGTTTTCTGTAGTTCTCATATTCTATGTTCCCCATAAAAATTCCAGTTGGAAGTAATTTGAAAGTATTACTACGAATATTAAGGACACTAGCCGCAACGTTTATTGCATTTTTTGGCAAACCACTCCGGAAGTCTGAATCCCTGATCAGTACAAGTTCTGATGAATTTATGTTGATAGCATTAGACGACATTTCACCAAAAGCAGAGTTAATGATACTGAAATTCCGTGCCTGAAGAACGATTCCGTTAGATTCAATGCTGCCAACCTGTAACAAAAAAAAAAAAAGAAACGGTAATTTCGTAAATAGGTTAATTTATTTTCATCGTCAAGGTTGTTAATGATTTGGGTCATTTTCACGAACATTTTTGCCTCAGTCATCTGACCTTCTCATCGTCGATCATCCTCGGCCCTTATTCCAGACGGCCCAAAGAACAAATTCATCAACTTCTAAAGGGGTCTGCCTTCTGTCACCTAGGCAGACCAATATCTTCCTTTGAAAACTGTTTATTAATGTAACTTGATCCTTATTTTATCCAAAAATGGGGTTCCGTTTGGTATCTCTGCCTTATCACTTTTCGGTCCGCCTTATGATTTTCACGCAGTAACTGATGAATAAGTAGAGAATAAAAAATATTGTATTACTTGTATCTGCGACATTATGGTACTTACAGTGCAATTATTGATGCGAATGTATGATTCAGGGAGTCTTACATCCACGTTGACGGCGTCTTTTTCGACGCGGTGCAGCGTAACTTCAGACAGTTCCAGGGTCTGTAATCCTCTGATGTCAAACAGAGAGTGTGAACGTAGTCGAGGGACAGTAGCTCGATAAATTTCGATATTGTGCAAATCGCGGGCACCCATGAAGGCACGTTCGCCGAAATCTATTTCCCGAATATTCCTCAGGCTGAGCCTCATCAGCTTCTGAAAGACGCCTGAATCAAATTCGACTTTTACTATATTCTCGAGATACAAATTCTCCAGTCCTTCCAAATCTTTGAATGCGTTCATCGTAAAGGTGATGCCACCATCGCAGTCTGATACATAGAAGTCACGGACCTTGCGAAACTGCCTGCCGAAGTCACTAGCAGTGAGTTTGAAGCCCTGTAACCAGTATAAGAAAATATTCTAAGGAGACCATAAATATTTTGTTTGACTAACCATTGACTAGGTTAAATAACTCAGTACTTACAAGGTTGAAAAAAACAGTCTGTACGAGAGTGCACAAAGTTGCCACATATGTTGCACTTGGAATTCTCAGTTTACAGTCCATAAGGCTAAAAAATGTTTACTACGGTAACACTGGTCGCGATCGTTACATTCCCCCCTATTGCTACGAGGCTTCCTACCAAATGTTGGTACTGAGTATTAGTCTTTCTTCCGCTTGGCTTGTGCATGTGGCATCCACATTGTAAGAAGTTAAAAATTACGATTTTTGTAGTTCTTCAGTGACTCGAAGTTGTGCATTGCATGAAGGAATATGGGGGAGCAGAGCAGTTACTCTTATTTTTGCCCTCCACACTAGATGGATGTAGGAGATGAAAACCCACGCCTCAACCGCTTTACGGTCACGAAAAACAACCCCCGCTGTCTATTTAGCAGGAGGCTGTGTGCTGTGCGTACCCGAGAACAGATCTGTACACTTTGGAGAAGATTAAAGTCTCTTGCTGGAAACTGAACCATTCCTCTGTCCTGGAGTCTGTAGGCCTAATCACTATACCGGTTGCGCTATCCCGGAGCAGTGAATAAGAAGCAGAGGCATGAAGTGTATATCAAATTTTGTCACGATCCATTCATTGATTCTTGGGTGCAAATGTTCGGTCACACGCCAGACAGACACGTGCACGCGCGTTATTTTATTGAATGTTGTGCAAAGAACGTATAATAATTTCTTTACCAACCGTGAGTTCAAGCCCACTTTGATCGAAAGAACATGTACTCAGGTTTCGATAAAGAGCCTTGCAAAATTTATTTAGGAACTAACTGACGTAAGTGCCTATCAAGAGGGGTCGTGAGGTGCGCAGTTCACGATAAATGGCTTTAATATATAAGACCTTCTGTACAAAGTGCATCAAGAATAACTTTATGGAAGTTCATGTCTGCCTGCCTGCCTGCCTGCCTGTCAGCAGGCGTGTGCTCCTTTGCAATCCAGCATCAGCGACAAAACCGCTGGACAGACCTCTATAAATTTGACACTGGAGACTGTCACCACAAGCTTTGTGACAGTTCCAATTTTTATCCTTAAGCCTACTGATCCATGACAAAGCTTGGTTCACATAACGTCAGAAACAACCCTTTTATATACCTCTATGCCTCGTGTAACCCCTAGATTTTTCACGTGCCTAATGACAGGGATGAACCCAGTTCAGAAGAGTTGCTGTGTAAGATATTTTAATCATATCCGACAAGACGTACAGACTAGCTTTCCGTAACGGACCCACCAGATCAGGACCCTTTTCCCCTCCACCCTTCCCCATATTGAGATGGGACAGACTCAGTGTTTGGAACATTGCTGTGCAGTGAGACCGCGACTATGGTCAATGTCCGGCACACCAGCTAAGCCTACTGCACTATACCGTCGTCACAATCCTTGAAGAATTATTACACTTGACATTTATAAACTGATAACACCACCGTCCGCAAGATAAATAAAACAACATTAACTTAAACTAGTTCAATCGAGTGGTAAGAATCTGAACAAACATAACTCCATAAAGATACCCATTTATTAGCCCATTACCCATGGTCCCAAAATATCGGATTCAAATTTTTGAAGATGAATAGTAACTCGGTAAAATTAATTTGCACATTATGTCCGAGGAAGTCCAGACTGTAGGCAAGGAGCCTGCAAATTCTGAAATTTACTGGTGTTTATTAACTAACAATTTAACAAATGTTTTTCGATTAATTTACCGTGTTCGTCGTGTTGCATCTGCAGCCAACGGTAGTAATGTCTCTGTAAGGAGGAGTGCAGCTGCACTGACCATTGTCACATATTGAAGATGTCACTCCGCTCCCAACAGCCACCACCATCACAATCAACACAATACGCGGGTTGCATGTCTTCTGTTTTGAGCCCATTGTGGCATGCAGACAGTGCCGCTACTCACAGTGACAGACGCTGCACTTGTCACAAGCTATATAACTACCTCCGACTTCCTCCTGCTTACGCACAGTGTAGGCCCCATCCTGTAGCTTTATTTCATAAAATTCTTAGTATCTACGCAGTTAGACTTCAGTGGATATAACTCATAGGCCTTTAAGCATGAAAGTCGAAATCTTGTAGTAAGTTACATTAAATTGAGGTTTTATAAGGCAGCGAAATTTAATATTGTGACTTTCTGCCTTATGATCCAGTGCATTCTGATACATGGATGACAGAGTTCCGGAGAAGCATACTGCCTCCATATCCTGCCCTGAAGCTGCAAGCGGTATGTTTATGCGAAACGTTGGTAATAATTTAGCACACTACATGACACCATAATCTGCTAGACCACAATATAAATGTGTAACACTGCACACAAGGAAAATTAACAAAGTCCACTTTCTTTATTCAGCTGTTCATGCAGTTTCATTACTGTGTTCACAGTGGGTCACAACTGGAAGTTATCAAATGCTAATTCAAAATATTTCGAATCTTCAAATTTAACACCCACACCCAGTTACACAGCATAAATGCTCGCTTCCACTAACATTATCGACCAAAATTTTGTGATTTGATTATTTTCTTCAGAATCTCCGCTTAGACCTATATGCCCGAAAATCCTAGATACAAGACAGAAAACTTGATATTGTGCATACTGCTGTGATACTGGATCATTGATCAATACAAGAAGCACCGTCACCACAGCCTGTATAATGTTTACTATAATATTAGACGCCTAATTTTATAATAAACATTACAAAGTTGCGGTGACGGTGCTTCTTGTATTGATTAACAAGCCAGGAAAGCCTGGTTTCAAGTCTACTTACGGTTCGGTATAATTTCCCATCTTGTTCGGCGCCACATGAACAATAAGGTTGCAATAATCTGGTCAAACAAGATTCATCTGCGTACGATGAAAACATACAGGATACTTAACGATTTGAAAGCACAGAAGAATATTTAGGAGACGGATGGAGAAAATTAAACAACGAAAAGCATTGCAATATGGCTAGAAATGCAAAAACACTAATCACCAACAAATGCACAAAGAGAGTTTTATCATCAATTGTAACACACTCCTACATGTTTCGACCCTGCTGGGTCATCTTAAGGGATAACTTTTTGTTATCGTTACACTAAGGTTGCACTTTATAGTTGAGTGAGAATGTGCTGTTGACTGCGTACTGCGTTGTTTTTGGAGGCGTGAACTCTCTGCGGTCCCGGCTTGCCTGCATATCCTGAGTTTTCAATTCTTTTCGTCAAGTAGAACGCGAATGCTTCCACAGCTTGCGGGGTGCCTTCAGTTGTGGTTCCCAGTGGTGACAAATTCGCTTACCAGCCAGCCTTGACCTTCTGCAGTCATCTTCCTTATACAACGTACAGAGTGAGCTAGCGCAGCCGTAACACAGGTACCTTGTACTGCGGAATTACTTGATAACCTGACGTGACAACAGCTGAGTGGCCTGAAAGGTTTTTCATGAATTTCCAATGTCTCTCAAAGAAAACATAGCTATAGAATGTTACAATACAGACCTCTGCCACTTTATTTCTCTTACTTCTCAGCTCACAATACATAACCAACGTCTCATCTTCCTCGATGCTAAATAGCCTCTGTAGTTGCTAAAGTGCACATAAATGGCAAACAAACCATTACGAAGTAATGGATTCTTTTTTCAGTCTCACACAACAAACGTGTTGTTGGTTAGTTCTGTTGTACTGACACGGCTATTAGGTGATCACATCGACAACACTGAGATGAATTGCCTACGTAAAGCACGTGCGGAATACAGAAATGTAACCTGTACTAAACAGCTGGTGGGAAGAGGTTACTTTAAAACCTCAAACGCATACGGAAAAGAAATTCTTAAAGTATCTTGTAAAAATATGAACTAGACAGTCAACAAATAGGGTCCGATTGGAAGCTTTTGTGATTACTGTTGTGAACCTTCAATTTCCTTAACAGCAGGTTTCCACTGATTCTATGTATACTTGCGACGAAGATGCTGCACGTAAAATTAGATGAAAAAATGATAAATACTGCTGAATAGATAAGGATTTGAAAGGACAAGGTCCAGTAACGATGGATGTCTGTCTGCCCTTACGCCGCAAATGTTCCCTCACAAGAGTTTCAATTACAGAAAGTGTTTAGCAAAATCGCCCTTTTGCTTAATTATATATCATGTCATTAAGTCGTATGGAAAGTGTAGCTGAACGCATTCTTCATACATATGTAGATGGAGGTGAGTGGCCAGCCTCACGCAACAGCCACCTTGACTGCGAAGACGGAGTCCTTGGTGTCCGACTGGGTGTGACACAAAACCGGTATAGATGAGGTGGCTAAGAACAAATTACTAGTATATTCTTACCGAGAATGGAACAGCGGTAGTGCAAAACGTGTGTGACGTTCATGCTAAGTATGACAGCGCACGTTCCTTAGAAATTTGATTTACTGCCGTCTGCGTGCGTGGTGCGTCGTTCACGACTTCCTGTTCCTCACGATCAGACCGTGCGGTGAGGTCTGACTGCTTCTTAATCAGACTGGGGAAATCCGATCCTAACAGAAAATTTTGACCGCTTTCGCATCATTCTGTAGTAAAATGTTAGAATGATATTTACAGTGCGCCTGAAATAGAATCTGGATTACACATAAACCTGTCTCTGTAGACACTAATGTCTTCACTGTCAAGAAAATAAGAGAACAAAAGAAAATTAAAATTCGTCTCGAGAAACGAAAGATGTTGGATGCATAAATTGCAATAACAAGCAAGTTTAATGGGAGTTTCTGTGTGTTAGCATGCTTATTGCTTTTTATTATGGGCGTTTCCTTGTCGCTGCTGGAATTTAAGAAGAAACGTTCTCCAGCACGTAGGGCTATTGACGAAAAGTAACATATTATATACTGTGCTACTACAGGAAGCAAAACAGACGGACAGAGCTTAAGATAGGAGAAAAACTAAAAATGGTGCTACTCAGTAAGAGTGTATGTATAAAGTCCCGTTTACTCTGTAAGTCATAAATGGTAGGGACATATAAGTCCTAACAGCAATGAGTGAAAAATTACTTCATGTAATCGGAAAAGCATGATCACCCCCTTGATTAGGCTGCTCGTTAGACAGTAATTCTACTTGCTGGAAATCGGTCCTTTCAAAGCCCTGGAGTTGCTACCTCCCTGTCTCGACAGAGTAACAGAACCGTCAGCTGAATCACCTGCTCGCGTCACATCCTCTCTCCCGTGAGTAAACTCCTCATCACCGTCTCGCACCGCCTGCCTTGGTGACTCCGGGTTACTCGTACTTCCTGCTGCATGTACAGCTAATTACAACATTCTGTCTATAGCTAACCCTCCTGTCAGGCTTGGCTCAGCTACCTTCCGAAGTACAGCTAACAGTGAGTTAATCGCTGACCTTAACACTGCAAGGGTCACATAGCGGCGGATGCAGGCGTATTATATTCGGAGAAATGCGGTAGTTATAATGCGTGGTAACATGCGTAAAAGCAATAAATAACTACTGCAATGTAGAAACAGCATTCGGATGGATACGTTTGATACAATCGAAATATGATTCAATGTACTTCGCCTGTGCAACTGTTTATTCAGAGAATTATAGCAGCAGTGCAATAATATATTATGTCATATATTTCCACTTTAATTAGTCTTATTCAGGCAGATTATGAACTAATTTTATAAACTTTTACACAGTAATTAAAGGCACAGAACAATCAGTCAATTTTTGTAATAATTTTATGAATAAATAGTTGCACAGGCGAGGTACTTTACCTTAAATCTTATAAATTTATCAAAACAATAACCATCAAGTTATGGCACGATATTTATAAAATCATAGCCTATTGAGGTCCAGTATGTTTCAGTCACAGCATTATTTTCGGTGGATACGGAAGACAACATGGCGAATTTTGATGGAATATGATTTCAAGGTATTGCACCTTGTATTTCGACGGTTACTGATATAATAAATCAGAACAGAACAACCTTACGATGTAAAATATGAAAACATTTAAATATTATTTCAAGTATGTAAAGGGCAATTGGTTGCATCAGGTAAAGGTTGTTACAAGTTAACTGCAGACTCGATCTTTGCACAGAATCTGCAGAACAGCTGGGAATTCCTTGCTGAACACCGGGTTTCGCATAAAACGCGTTGAGAAAAAGACTGGTGCAGATTCGCGGCAGACCCAATGAAAGTTTCCTAATCTGAACGCTAGTGAAATATGTATGTGGCAGCCTTCGCTGGAAGTTTCTTTCCACTTTCTCTTGTTTTCTCGTAACGTGTGTCGGTCGGTTGTTTATTAAGAGATTATGGCATTTTCGTCATAGAATTTTAAAAGCTGATTTACTCAGCTATGCTGCCTCATCTTGGGCATATTTGGGTAATAATGCGCTGTTGTGCCACACAGCCTTCTTTTAAGACCTTATAATATGAAGGTCTTTAAACGTTTCAGTGAGGTGTAATCGAGATTTCCGGTCATCCGAGACGTGAGGCAGCGTCACTGTGTGTTTTCCGATGTTTTGAAGGGCCTTCGAAGCGTGAAGTCCATGAAGACTGGAATGCGCGTCACAGTGTGTCACGCTGAACAAATTTCTTGCGAAGTTTGGAATAAAAACTTTTTCTACAAGTCCTCTCAAAGACATTGAACCATTTTATCCAAATTGGACAACGGTGACTTCCAAATTTACATCAACTTCTAAAACAGTGTATTACTCATACGCCAGTTTCACGACCCAAATATGAACGTTAATATTTACAAAAGAATCGCACGAAATTATGCAGTAATATACAGCCGCACATAGGACGATTTATTCACCTCTAACATGCATTAATGCTAATAACTGTAGTTACGTTTCTCTTAACTGAAAGCACAAGCGATAAAATGTAAGTTAAACCATATCTTCATTTGGATTTCAGTACGAAAAAATTTTGAGATTTTTAAGATGGCCCACGTGTAATGCATGTTTGTAACCACTTATTTAAATACAAACTTTTAAAAACATTTCAACCGATACTGACAACAGATTTAAAATAAAATGTTCAGCCCTAACAACGACGATTGTAATCCCCTTTACGCGATGTTTTGACTATCCAACCATAGTTATACCAGACGAAATGTGTTATTTGTGTAATTATATACATTTTGTATTTGAGTCGTAAGTAGATGTTGTTTGACGAGCTCTAATCCTTGTGTCCCCTTGTGAAAGGTAAGCCTTTCTGTATATCACGGTTAGAGAAACGAGTTTTATGGTATAAAATTTGGTATAAAAATCTTACCTTTAATAACACACTACACTACATTCCCAATCACTCTTGCGAAACAATACGAAGGAGACAGCAAGCATTTAAACATGGAAACACTCAGTACAAAATAAAATTCCGAAGTTTTTATCGTAAGAATATGTAACGTCAGAAAAAATTACACTGAATATTATTTTAAAAATTCAATACATTGACAGTCGGATTTTCTGCTGTAATTTTGGATTTCCTTACTTTAAACAAGGCTTGCAGAATGTGTATAGTGATAGACTCGGAAGGCTTTACGGAATATACCACGTAATGCGGATAAAACGTGTGCGCTTCATTGTCGTCTACGACCTATTTTCGAAATATTTTCCACTCCTATAAACATGTAATGAGTTGAGCTCGTGATGGTCGTCAAACCGCATTTACACCTCTACCTAAATTTGCAATTAATATAGTGCTATATGAATAGAAATTGAAATGGCTCAACAAGACGTTGAAAATTCTCTCATATCATGTTGAGAACTTCGCTCGGCAGTTCTCAAGCTTTTACGTGCGTACTGACCGGCTGAGGAACGGACAGACGAACAAAAGGATTTTTAACGGCGCTCTGCAGCGATGCACTGACATAAATTTTAATGCAAAAAGTTCCTCTCAGTAAATTTGCACTCGTGTCATGTTTTTTACACGACAAACGTATAGCCGATAATTGACTTCAGCTTAAACAGCTTCAGCTGCTGCGGGCGATCCGGTGTTTGATTTCGTGTAAGCTGGCTGGTTACATGTCCAGTACAACCATAAAGTCATTTTGACATAACCCAAAGAAGAAAGACGTTTGACGTCAAATCCGAATGTCTCGGAGACAAAGACCTTGGTCAGAAAAAGACAAATTTGAACATTTCCAGCACCGCTCCTTACAGTAACACTGTCCCTAATGCACTGAATGACAGGTTTCCTGGACACTGGCCAGAGGGGTAAGGCCTGCCACTTAGCCTCCGAGATCATCAGACATGGCACTCCATCAAGTTCTCTTGTAGGCTTATGGCAAAGTGCTGTGCAGGTGTACAGGGCTGGTGGCCAGCCTGCGCGCTAGAACAGCAGGCCGCTGCAGCTGTTGAAGCAGCAGCTCCAGGGAAACTGAGGTGTGCATGGGCTAAAATCGCTTAAGGGGCAAATCTCGATCACGGTACGAAAGGGACGCAATTGGAAATTCCCTGACAAAGTTTCTGGGTTACGTTCATTTCAGTGTTTTATTTTTCCAAGAAACTGTAGCCTCCGACATCCTGAAGTGAATTTCTAAACTTCAATTATGTGACGCTCAACGCTTTCTTTTGTTGAACCGCACGAAGAGCCAACGAAATCTGGCATACAAATTCAGGTCTTGATGTCGAAAATTACGAATTACACGTCGCATATTCTTTCGCAGATGGTCTAAATATTTACAAAGGAAATAAAAGTCGTATGTTATTATGAAAAAAGGCGTATTTCAGGCTTCTCGTGGCAACAGCGACTCAGATTCTTATTGTTTTAGAGTGTGATAACTTAGTAGCAGCGACATCTCTCTGCTGGGCACTGCGAGGGGTACACGATGCACTTGTCCAGGCAATAGACGTCTGCCCCTGCGCGACCTTCCAGTTCCCCGATCGCGTCGCACACTTCCCTGTAATCAGAAACAGCACAGCGTCATCAGTTTCAAAGCCGTAACAGACACCATTTACTTTTCCTCACATGAACGTACACAGACCTTTCAATCGTCGCAGGTTTCTGTCTGCGTTAGAAATTGGTTTTCATTTCTGCAACAAGACTACACCAGTACCTGAAGAAGCAGAAAATAAGAATAATATAAGAAAGGGGAGGACTAGGATCCAGGGAAGGAGAAATGGTGGTGGTGGTGGTGGTGGTGGTGGTAGGGCTATAGGAATTTAAAGGTAGTGTTACTCGCAAAACGAAAGGAAAAAAACGACAAGAAGAATGAGTGGGCCGTCTGGACGGTATTTGCTTCATATTGTGGAATCAGTGCAAGCGTAAAAATGTGTCCTGCCTTATTTTTAAGAGTTAAGATGTTCGCGGTTTGTCAAAGTTACCAGCGAAAATGCTCAGATTAAAAAGTTTATTTTAAATGAACTTCAGGATTAAAGCTAACAATTTTGGAAAGTGGATTTTAACAATGCTCTGTGTTCGTCTTCCTCATACTACCGCTCTGATTGGTGCTGAATTCTTCCCCTTATTCCGGCGAGTCGTCGGTGAAGTTCTTATACTCTCGAGTGACGGTATTCTGGTTCTAGGCAACAGACGGAACAAAACCGGTTACCTTAAGAGAGTTACTTGGTTAAAAATGTCAAATTACATTTTGGCTTTTTGTTTAAAATTCCTTTTCTGTTAATAATCACGCAACGTCCACCGCTGTCCTAATTTTATTAGAATACTCCACCAGTTTCACTTGCACTTAGGTTACATCTTTTGAAATGTCCGTATTCCGTTGTTTGTTACCCGTATGTGCGGCTACCGGTAAACATCTACGGCGCGACGACACATAGCGCTGTGTTAAGGTACGTGTGGCTTGAAGTGCACGTACTGTGTACATACATGGACATGTATAACTAACAGCATTGTGAGTGCATAAATGCATATAGTTACGTTTATTCGTGTGTCTTTGTTGTTTTTACGTAACTGCTGCATTCCCTGCTATCCCCTGCAAGAAGGTCAAGGGAAGGGCGGGGCTGTAGGTGAGGTCAAGTGTACGTAAATAGGGCTGCTGGTTTCAGTCCTAGCAATCGCGAAGGCGAGGTTACGAGCAGAGTGTTTCGGCAATATGTTTAGCATAGCAGCTCCAGTAAACATGGATTCATACATTGCAAGATATGAGGCTCTCGCAGCGCTGCTGCTGAAGGTTCAAGTTATCTGGCGTGTCACGCTGTGTCGATTGGCAGACAGTTACAGACTGTTCAAAGGATCGTAATGCCTTAACCTTGTAAAGCCTAGCGGTAACTTTACGTACGACCAGGTTTAACATTAAAAAATTCTACGTGGTGCCCACATTGCGTTTATGTGTTTTGTACGGATCTCAGAAAAAACAGAAACTTTTGTCTTATAAAACATTAAGAGACTGGTTTTTATAACCGAAATGGAGAGTGTTTACAGCGCGGTACGCACTGCGTCCTTATATAAAACAGATATGCTTCGTCTTTAAAGGGTTAATCTTCAGGTTCAGGCAGTTCTAGAAGTGAACCTCCGCAACTGATTGACTTTGAAGATAAAGGAACTACGATCCTTCAAGAATGTGATAACTAGCAGCTCATATGGCCCAAAGTCCCAGAAGACTTGAATCTTTGGATCACATATTCCCCCTGGAAATTGCTTCTGACATTTTTCCAGATCCCTACATTAATTGAAGGACAACAAAATTTAATATCTTACAGTTATTTTAAGAAAAAATCAAATTAGTAGACAAGAGTATGGGAGCTAGTTTACAGGTTTTCGAAATTCTGAAATGAACGAACGAACGAACACATACGGGCAGTGGCAGATGAGAGGTGAGCAGTTGGGCGGATACCGCAGGCAGTTGCTCTGGCACCACTCTTCAACACCTGGCAGACGCCTGAAGAATGGAGTCGGCAAACACACTTGCTGCCTGGAATGAAGGAAGTTACAGCTACTTATCTACCTGTAGGTGGTGTAAGGTTTTGAAATTCGACAGCCTGGTATTTCGCTTGATAATGTGTACAAAATGACTGCAAAGCTGTACATCAACCAATACTAGCTCAAGGGCCACATTTTAACGGCAGAAAGATTCGCGGGCCGCATTCACGTTTTACAAAGTCAAGTTCTCGTATTATTGCAGGACATGCGCACTGATATTTCCCTACGTAAACACACATAGGATAGTTCTGTTATTTTATTTGTTTATTTATTTATTTATTTACTTATGGTTTATGATTTGTTTTTACTATTATTTATATATTCCCACAAGAATATTTCTAGAAAAAGAATAAGCTATGCCAACTCAGACGGATTTAGCTTCAATTAAAAAATGGTACATATTCAGAATCTAAATATATAAGTTTTATTCTTAATACTGTTAACTGTCATGTCTGAACAATTTTACAAGCATAAAAAAATTTTCATCTTTAGTGAGAAATTTGGCACTGTTTATTTTTCACTGACCTGTCTATATCAGCTTACTAGCGACCATGAAAGCATTCCCTGCTATAGTCTTGCAGTATACACTACGACATTAACCGAGATTTCACACATAAAAAACAAAAAAAATTCTTTAAAATTTTAGTACAAAATTTAAAATACTTCAGAATGAATTTTATTTAACATTTATTTATTTGAATTAAACTTTTTACACTCGAAAATCAAAATTTGTTTGGGGGCCGCACAAAAACATTCGGAGTGTCGCATGCGGCCCGCGGGCCGCGGGCTGAAGACCTCTGAAATACGTAATTATGGAATTTGTGTACTTGATGCTTATTTATTGCAGCCACGTATCCACTGTTTCAAAGCCAACCATACAGAGTACGGATATCAAGCTGCCTGCAGGGATACGTTACTGACTGCATTTCATGAAAGGTCCATTACATAAAAAAAAATGCTTCAAAAGTGCTCTTCGGTGCCAGTTTAGCTTAATGTTATGCCACATGAGCCTATTGACGTTTTGTAGTTCGAGCCATTCCTGTGGAAGTGGACAAAATTCAATTTATACAGTAGAAGCAACGCTACACTGATGACGACCAAACTAAAACTAATTCCAGAATTTTTGTGTAGACCAATAGAATCATATGCCACTAAAACAGGTTCAGTAGTTCTTTTAATAAAACATACGGACGTTCAGAGAGAGGTACAAGCGATTTCCCTTTACTGTGTCAATTTTACGCAATTCGTGCAAAGCAGGCATAAAACTTCAAGAGTATTTAGCTGTACTGAAGTTACCACTAATTCAGAAACAAATTATATAAATACGTAAATACGAAGTGAAATTTTTAAATTAACATATTGAAAATAACGGGAGAACGTGGCCTCACCTGATGATAAGGGGTGATACAAGGCTCGGTAACCGGCTGTCCCGATAATAAAGCAAGAAAGGGTTGTCCTGTTGGCCAATAAAAATTGGCGGAAGTCCCGCTGTACTCGTCACTATCGTAACATCAGCACAGTTCCGGAAAGTCTCAGGACGACCGCATCCAAGTCCTTCTGTGCCGTTCGTGCATGTTCCCCACATGTTTCCTGCGAAACAGACACACTGCACTTCATCCTGTGGGAAGCACACATCCTCACTGTACTTGATATTCACATATTGCTGACGCCCGTGTACAGATTCAAAGCCCCACATGCATTGTACAGAATCAGAAACAACTTTCACTGTTTAATGTGTTCCATGTCCGTGCACTATATTATACGGAAACACTAATCACCAACAAATGCACAAAGAGAGTTCTATCATCAATTCTAACACACTCCTACATGTTTCGACCCTGCTGGGTCATCCGCAGGAAGAACTTTTTTGTTATCGTTACACTAAGGTTGCACTTTATAGTTGAGTGAGAATGTGCTGTTGACTGTGTA
>BLKM01006403.1:0-14529 GCA_013340265.1 Coptotermes formosanus | reverse complement strand
GATGACCAAGGCACTGTGTCTTTCCTGCTCAATACTATTACCGAGAGCTGACCAAGTCGCTGAGTCGGTCGTGCTCATTGCTATTACTGAGAGATGACCAAATCACTGGGTCGTTCCTGCTCAATACTATTACCGACAGCTGACCAAGTCACTGAGTCTTTCCTGCTCAGTAATGTCACTGAGAGCTGACCAAGTCATTGTTATGTTTTAGATTTATTCGTCGCCACAGTTGGAAGGAAATGCTGGCTGTCAGATCGTACCCAGAGATAACCTACTTGTTTCTGAGTTGACAAACTTAAACGTAGCTCTGCTATACAAAGCAACACGAACGCAAACTCACAACTGTTTATACAGTCGGAAGCATACAAGAAGAGGAGAGGAAGTGTGTGCAGTCGTGCGCTAGAAGACACGCTGGCAGTGTCCAACTGACAGTTTAATGTACCTTAATTTTGGCCTGTTCGTGAAGTTAGGTGCTCTGAAAATTGAAATGGCTCTTGAATCTGATGGAGTAGCGAAGACTGGATTAACTTCTCTTGCTACGACAGAGATAAGGGTCGGGCTGTTCTGAACGCGGTAATGAACCTTCGGGTTATAGAACGCGTGAAATTTGTTGACTAGCTGAGAAAGTATAACTTTGTAAAAAGGACCCTGTTTCAGGCAGTTGGTTGGCTGGTTATGAGATAGGAGCCCTTACACCGTCAGATGTCTAAACTTGTTCGCCTAACGAACGGAACTCATCCACCTGCGGTAAAATATTTAAAGGCAGGTTGCTGCGTGGTAAAGGCAGCGTGCGATAATAACACTTGGATGACAAGCGGTGAAGTGTAGCGAGGTGAACTAATAGGGAGTTATGAACGCTACAGCGACTGATACCGCTCTGCTGGGCTGTTTGATGGAATGTTGTTTGTGGCATCAGCTGAACTTAATTCACTAGCTTCATTTAGTTGACTGTAAAACACTTAGCATGTGTGCCATGTTGTGGCAGGCTGTTTTGTATTATGACTGCTTGGGGTGAGCGCGGAGGAGCAAGGCAATATTTATGGTAATGCGTGCGTATACACAGAATATGTTATGTTAGATATGTAAGGCAGTATTTATGGACGTGTGTCAACGGCAGACAAATATACAACCATTACTGGAATAATGACTGCATTCTAGAAGAACTTTCTCAGGAAAGATGTATATAGACTGTTCTTAGTACTGCAGCTCATTCACGCCTATAGAAGTGCTATAAATAATAGAAACATGACGTGACACTATTCAGTCCCTGACCTACCTCACAGCATACAGGCTAACTGCGTCGAAGTGCGCGCGTACATTTTTTGTGGCCGTGGACATGAACACAGTCCTTCATATCCTGTGAAACAGCTTTAATTAAGCAGACACACATGCAGGGTCAGTGGTTTCAATTTATGAAAACTGCTGTTTAGTATTAACCACCTAAGCTTAGTGGTTCAGCATTATAAGAGTCTATGTTCTGCCCACGCAGTGTATTTATGTGTTTTGTATGGATCTCAGAACAAACAGCGATTATTTCCCTACACAGCATTAACTGGCTGGTTTTTATAACCAAGACGGAGTGTGTTTACTACGCGGTACGGGATGAATATTTTCTATAAAGTTAAAGATAATTTTTGTATTTAAACGTCTAATATTGGCGAAGCTTTTGTTCTTTCTCGAATCTTGTGTCATATGCAATCGCCGACTTCTCACCCCAGAAGCCCGGATTTATTGTGGGCAAAGTGGCACTGGGACCGATTTTTCCCCGAGCACTTGTGTTTCTGCTGTCAGTGTTATTCCATTAATGCTCCACACTCATATTTCAGTCATATACAATCGACGCTATGAAATCTTTCTACTGATAGCGTAACTGAATGAAACTCTAAGAGCACTTAATTCGCCTTTACTGT
This sequence comes from Coptotermes formosanus, assembly GCA_013340265.1. Taxonomy (NCBI): domain Eukaryota; kingdom Metazoa; phylum Arthropoda; class Insecta; order Blattodea; family Rhinotermitidae; genus Coptotermes; species Coptotermes formosanus. The sequence goes on along the minus strand of BLKM01006403.1, from coordinate 12,619 downwards.
TACAAGAGTTTCAGATGGCACACTTCTCGAAACTGTGACAAGAAGTTACTTTAAATTGTCCTCACCTTTGGATTACATACAAAGACGCCGTTCACAGCGTAATTTTAAGGAACGCGTCGTACCAACGATACTTCGTTGAGCAGTGACATGTCAGATCAATCGACAATATTTTAGTTTAGGTGGTTACGACTTCTTGTTATACTGTTTTGTACTTCACTCTAGGCAATTAACTCTTTCTACTTATGAAGTTACGCTGACTAAATTTAAGCCCGTGGTAAATTTTGCGTCATAGTTTAGCCAAAACTCACCCAGTGTTATGAGGCACACCAGGTCTTATAACATGGCCCTAAAAAACAAGAATAAATTATTTTAGTAGCACCGACAATCCCCACTAATTTCTAGTTGACTAGTATCTGTGAAATCGTATGAGACAGTACCATAGGACGTGAGAATCCTGTTGTGATGAAGTGGCAGCTCCGTGGTGGCCGAGGAACGCCGGTGGACCTTTCCCGTCGCGAGCAGTACACTGACTGAACGCGAGAGCACCACCTCGTGGGCACGGCTGGCCAGCACATCGATCTGCTCTTGTCACAGCGCGCCGCCGAATGATGGCACAGACCATAGCCAAACACGCGTACATCTAGTCATAAAGACGGTAAAATGCCGGCATCTCTGTCAGTGCAGTCACTAACTAGCTACGGGTTGGATGTCCGAGATATTGCGTTTTCAATTCCCCCTAGGGGAAAGCCATTTTTCTCTTTTCCAAAACGATGAAAACCAGCTCTGGGGCCCATCCAGCCTCCAATTTAATGGGTACTGGGATATCTTTCCCCAAGGGTAAAGCGGTAGAGTCGTGAAGCTGACCACTTATCTCGATCTAGTGCCCAGGTTAAGAATGAGTGGAGCTATACCTGTGCTTCCCCATACGCACTTGTGCCGTGCGCAGGGAGAAAATTTTGTTTGTTTTATTTGGCCCTGTAGAGCACGGCGGTTATTTTGTATGCAGGAGCTCGTTGTTATTGCGTAGCCCTCTAACATTCCAAACTGCTCTTTCACACCTAACAACCTTCGGCGGTGCCGAATTGTTTAACCTTTACGTTCGTGTATTGACTGATGATTTTACGCTATTCCTCTCCAAAATAGGGCCTCAGTTACGTCACGACCCCTTCCAAAATATTTACTAACTGTCCTTCCATTTTGAGGTCCCTGCAGTATCGTTAGATATGCAACAAATACATGAATATATAAGCCGGAAAGTCACGGGTTCGATTCGCGGTGGTGTAATTGGAATTTATCATTGATATAATCCTTCTGGCCGCACTATGGCCGTGGGGTTGTCTCAGCCTCTAAAAAAAATAGTACCAGGAGTATTTCCTGGGGGTAAAGGCGGCCGGTGCGTAGGGCTGACAACTTTACCGCCTTCATGTGCCGATTGCCTAGAAATCTGGGAGCCTCAACCTTCTGGAACCCAAAAGACCTGTCCAGGCCTATAATATTTACCTTTTACATGAATATATAAATATATAATATAATATAATATATAAATTAATAATAATAATGAATATATAAATGCATAATGATGACGTGCCAGCGAGCCTTAGGATATAATTTGGTCACGTGACCGAGTGCTGTAACGTATGTGAAAGCTCGAAACGCGAGTTAGAATCCTGGTTGGAGTATGGGTGTGGGTACGTGGAGGACTCCGGCACTCTGATTACTGGGTTATTGATTGCTGACGCTGCGTGATGCCTTGTTCTTAATCACAAAATACATCAGTTCTAAACTTGAACTTCTGCGACATATTTTACTGAAGACACATAAAAAGTAATAAAATTCCGCTAAAATGCGTCAGTTGTGAGCCGAGTTGTTCCAGGCCGATGTTGAAGCTAATGGTAGTTTTTGGCACTTGTTTTACTAGCAGCCCAAAACACAGTCGGTGCTCATTCTTGTGTGTTCGCGGGAATGATGGACGTGTTTGGTCTCTCACCCACACTGTCTGTCCAGTGCAGAGGCTAAGGCTTTGTGCGGTCGGTACAGAAAGCGCAAGAAGAGCTGGACACTTCCTCGGACGTGCTGGAACACGTGCTGACCAAGCAGTCCATTCGTCTTCATAAGTGCAATGCCGTAACTCTCCGTTTCTGCTGTCAGCCGTGTCTAGTTTTCTCCAACTTGGTGTACCATACTGCAGAGTTTTACGTTCGTAGAAATTAGTGTACGTCCTAGATACTGGTAATGTGCCGTCTTGTGTGTAAAAAAGGGGACCGTATGAAGGCCATTAAGAGCCAAGGGGGAGTAGAGGTATGGCTCTACCCTTTCGTTAGCTTCGGCGATAGAAGGGGGTGGGTTGGCTAGATCCACGCCCCGGCCGCTCTACCCCCGGGAAAAACCCGGTACCCATTATACAGGACACTGAATGGGCCCCACGGCCGGTATGGACGGGTGCGGAAAATCTCGCCTGCACTGGGATTCGATCCGCGGACCGTCCAGCCCTTAGCGAGTCGCCACACCGACTACGCTGTCCCGGCCGCAGTCTTGTGTGTATCATAACACGTATTGTAATTTAATCAATAACGTGTTACTGTTGTATGCTGGAAACTATTTACAGCAAGGTGTTTAATTTTCTGCTTGATTAAAACGTTTTCCTTTGTTGTTCTGTTAAAACATATTAAAATATGCTAAATATTGCTACTTAACTCCTAAAATGTCATTTCTACGTAATGAATTGTGGTGTTGTTTTCTCAGTTGTTTCTTATATTTCCATATACCATAGTTTCCTCTTTTGTGTAGTACAATGGAAGTACGCGGTGGCACTGCGCTACAAGCTGGAAGGTCGCGGGTTCGATTCCCGATGGTGTCATTGGAATTTTTCATTGACTTAATCCATCCGGCAGCACTGTGGCCCTAGGGTCGACTCAGACTCTAACAGAAATATGTACCAGTAATATTTCCTGGGGTGTAAAGGCTGCCGATACGTAGGTCTGACATTACCACTTTCATGTGCCGATTGTCTTGAAATCTGAGAGTCTAAACCTCCTGGAACCCTCAGGGTCTGTCCAGGCCTGTACAGGCATTGATTTACCTTTGTGTAATACAGTATATACCAGTAAGTTGCTTTAGAGTCCACTCTTGTATCTGTCCGTATTGAAGGCTGTGTGTGCCCTTGTATCTCGCGACCTCAGGCTGTTTTACTCGCGTTGTCTGCTGGATGCGTATTGCAGTGGCTGTAACTAGCGAGTATCGTAAGGCCTGTAGTTGCAAGTTCGGAACCCGACACATTAATTATAGGCAGCGGCGCACCCAAGGGAGTCTGCCGGGCTGCAGGCGACCCAAAACCCCCAAAACCGAAATTAAAAAAAAATATGTACTGTAGATATTATGATACCAAAGTTTTACATGGTTCCCCTCACGGCTGAAATCAGCCACTGAAGTCGTCTGATGACTAGTATGGTATAAGTTTGAAAAATAAATTAATAAAATTAAAAAAAAAAGAAGGTAGGACACTGTGATTGAGTCATGGAGCATGTACTTATATTCATATGTGTATAAATGCAGTTTGAAGCAGTGTTATATTGCTCTTACAACAAGATTTTTACAATATAATTTTTAAAATCAAGCATAAATTATATGTATCCTCAGGGTCAGCCGCCCTCGCCCCACAAGGAAAAATTCTGGGTGCACACCAGATTGTAGATGAGTTTCTTTGCTTCATTTAGGGGCGAGGATGAAGAGTTCGCGTTACGCAGAGTAACGTCGCGCTACCTTACGCAGGACATCCATCATTCGTTGTCAGTTGCCGTAACAGGTCATGCACAGTGTAGACACTGTTGCACGCCATTCCCATCGGCACCTACCCATCATTTCTTTCTGAAGTGACACATGAGTCTCTGACAGCCAGTCCTTACCTTTAGGAACAGTTCAGTGCAGTCTTTGTCGTTGTCCTGTATATTTCAGCTATTTCGCTGTATTTTCGTTGAGCAATATGTATTGTATTTTATACCACTAAAGGGAGCCGTCTGTTATGTTGATGTACCTGATGTTTGTAGTTTCATATATTTACCGTATGCCTATCCCAGTGGCCGTGCGGTTTAAGGCGTGGGTCTGCGGCCGCTCGCTTGCGGGGATTGTGGTTTCGAGTTCTATCGGTGGCATGGCTGTCTGTCGCTTGTGAATGTTGTGTGTTGTCATGTAGAGGTCTCTGCGACGAGCTGATCACTCATTCAGAGGAGCCCTACCGGCTGTGTGTGTGTGTCTAATTGCGTGTGATCTTGAAACATCTACAATGAGGCGGCCTAGGCCCGAGTTGGGCTTGTTGCGCCACAGGAAAGGATATTTACCGTATGGTGCTTATAGTTATATGTTGTGACATACGTTTCGTTGAGTGTATATTATACAGTATTTTTGCAAGGCCTATCCCAATGGCTGCGCGGTCTGAGGCGTGGGTCTGCGGCCGTTCGCTTGCTGGGATTGTGGGTTCGAATCCCGTTGGGGGCATGGATGTGTGTGTTCGTGAGTGGCGTGTGTTGTCGGGTAGAGGTCTCTGCGTCGGGCCGATTACTCGTCCAGGGGAGTCCTACCGAGTGTGGTGTCTTTAACTGAGTGTGAGCGCGAAGCGTCGATAAAGAGGAGGCCCAGGCCCACTAGGGGCTGTTGCACCATTGGACAAAAAAATTGATTACAGTTGCCATTTCTTGTGTTTTAAGTCTTATGTATAAATTGTAACTATAGTTGTCGACACGAAAATAGTCCCGTCAATGTCAAGCGGTTAACACTCCCGCTGCCCGCCGCCCTGTGTTGTTGCCAGTTCTTCGCCCGAGGCGCAGCTTCCCGTTTAGTTAACCCGAAAAAGTGCCGTAGACATGGCAAGAAAGCGTTTATAGCAGTGACCTTGATGGGACTATTTTCCTGCCGGCCACTCTAGTACGGGAACCGTAGTGTTTCTAACAACTGTCATTTGTCACCGTCTGCTGCTCGGCCGCGTATGTCAGATCTCGGTTGTTTGGGCTGCGTTGATGCGATAAACGAGCCGACAGGACAGGCAGTGATAACGATATTTGCCAGATAAAATATTGAGCTTGTATTAACTGTACATTTTATCAACGCAAAGTTATATAATCACCTTGTAGAACTTTGGTAATCCTACATTTGTGGCTTAAATCATCTCCGTGGAGACGATTCTTTTCTGTCGAAGCATGTAGCAGTAATTTTGAATGTAGGTAAACGTGCTAAACAAAATTTACATGTGCCTTAGCCTCTAACAGAAATGAGTACTAGTAATATTTCATGGGGGGTAAAGACGGCCGGTGCGTAGGATGACACCCTTATCATCTTCATGTGCTGAATGCCTAGAAATTCTGGGAGCCTCAACCTCTTGGAACCCTAAGGGCCTGTCCAGGCCTGTAATGGGACTGCTTTAACTTTTTTACATGTGCTATAGGAATTTATTGACTGAGCATCACTATCACAGTACAGAAGGTATGATAATGCAATGCGATAATCTTCAGTAATTTGTGTGTTTATGTCAAGTGTGCTGCGACAAGTGACTAAAGGCCCAGGACTTGTAAGTATAGTGTTGAACAAGAAAATCGCATTTTACGGCATTGCATATATTAAGCATTATGCGATGCTTCTGGTAACTTACATATTCCTATCACGTCTAATCCTGTATACTTGTATACAGGGTAATTAAAAAAAGAGGTAGTACTCTTGCGTTTTTATAATGAAGTAGCCTGTAAGCTTACAATACGAAATGCTACGTGTGAATTGTTAGGAAATTTCTCAAAGTTATTTTCTCTTACAATCGAACCTTGACAGTTTTTCCTAACAATCGATATTATCACATCCCTGCCTGGTTACTCTCTGGTCAGTGGTTAGTAAATTATAAACATGTGCTTGTGTCCATTTCCTTTAGATTTACTACCCTGCATCTGAATCCAGTGTCATATAGGGTCTACTTTCTTACTCAGCATGTATCAATTGGAAGCTATTAATTCTTGAATTAATAATACGGTCTTATAGAATGTGACGCCGTATAGTTTCATAGAATTATACCAACTTTTGGAAGAATGTCCTGCCTCCATCTTCAGGACATAAAAGCGAACCTGAAGATGGAGGCAGCAGGACTTCCGATGCTGTGTGCAGGATCAAATGTTAGTCCGCAGCAACGCGATGACGTTAGCTCAGTTCTTGCCGTATCGTATTTTTAGTTTGATCTCTAATCTTGCCTCAATTATTTGGGCTAGAATGTGAGTACCAGAAAGAATGATTGCGCTTTTTATTCAGAACTGGAAGAGGGCGGCATTGTCATAGCGAAGGGTCCCATTTCCTTGTCTTGTTAAACATGACAGAAGAGCAAATGATGTAAGAAATAAGACGAGAGAAGACCAGTGATTTACATTATCTAATTCAGCTGAGATGATCTCTAAATATGGTTTAGATTGAAGCGACGTCGTGGTAGTAATTTGCGCATATATGAAAGGAAGTGGTCGTGACCTGACCTTAAGCACGGTCCAGAACTTCTCCTGGAGTCAGTGAAACAAACAAATAAAATCCTCAGTCACGATAACCGAGATTTGAACCCGCGACGTCGGAAATACAAAACAGGAGCGCTGTACACTGTGTCGCGAACTGACGACAGCGTTGTGCGATCATGACGTCAATAAGACGTCAGTGGAAGCGCATGTCACTGCTAGCGTCACTGGCGTTATCTTTGTGCCAGATATTCAGGCAGCTCTGTTATATTCACATACCCAGTATGTAAATATGACAGTAGATTGCTAATCATGATATAAAAGTTAAATAATTAAATGTTATGGCTCCAGACGTTTCGGAGTATCGTACTTTACTTTTCAAGGTCAAGCAACACAAGACGCATAGCGTATCCATCTCAGACAGCTTCGACCTGAATATGAAGGCGCTGCGGTGCTCGGAAACTCCTCGCCAAGAATGGAGAGTCGTATCGCAGAAGACCTGAAACTTGAGCCTCTAATCTCCATAATATGACTGTAATTACTCGTGTCGCCGTAACGAGATACACCGTTCGCTGCCCTCCTTGACATACGACACTCAGTTCCTTCCAGTTCCCATCATCACTCCTATTCAGTTCAGTTATCTTTGACGTAATCATTACCGTTCGCCCTGCCAAGAGCGTCCTCATCGATCCTCGCATTGTAGTGCTTAGCATTTCTGCGTGGTGTTCGTAACTTAATACAGACCGCCTAATTGGTTCCCAGACGGCGGTTGCAAAACTGGCCGTCGTTAAGTCGAACCCTCATTTCCCATAAGCGCAGTGTTATGAACTGGGCTCTCGTTCCTCGATGCCCATTTCATACCATAAAAATGCGAATCTATTACGAACATGAGAAGAAAATAAAACAAATAGTGACGATAAAATGTAACAAACGCTGCGTGCTTTTGTAAACATTTGGTGTGTTAAAACAAATACTTTATACAAAAGCGAGGTTTATCAGTGCCTTTGAAATTGTGCAACACAGTCTGTTCACGAAGTTTCGTCATGCATGAACTGCAGTAAAATTCGGATGGATGCGGCAGTGTCCTCTCCGAAACGACCAAATTTAATGTTACTGCAAGAGTTGTCGGATGGCTGGATTGGGGGGATTCAGTTGAGACTTGGTGAGACTGCGTGGGCGTTAAGGTTAAACTTTGCTTTGCTGGGGGGGGGGGGGCTGTTCTTTTTGTGCAATGCGTTACTGCGTGGTCTTTGTTGCTGTTACGATGATTGTAGCAGTGCAGGAGGGGGAGGGGTTGTCAGTCGAGCGTCTGTTGTGCGCTCAGTTGTTGGCGCGAGCAACTTTGCTGAGGAGATTTGCGCTCCTCTTGGATATTACGCAGCGTCGAGTGGTAATCCCTTACCGACGTTTCGGGACAACATATCGCTCCCATCTTCAAGGATCAAGAAGTCCAACAAGAAAAGGGCTGAGGCTTGTCCTGCGAGGCAAGTGACACTGTCTGACAGTTTGGTCAGTTGTGCGGAACAGCTTTATGTGTCAGCAGGTGGACTTTGGTCAGCGCTTTAATAAAGTGCCACAGAAGTAACGCCCTAACTAACCAACCAACCAACCAACTCCATGCAGCAGAGACCTTCTTGCGAAGCTGATCTTTCCTCAGCTAGTCAAGAAATTCCCCGAATTTTGCAGAACCCCGGTTTCATTACCGCGTTTACAATAGCCCGCCAATATCCCGTGCGCCACACACGTCACATCACTGTATAAAAGCAAATTCACACATACCATGCCGTGCCCATGCCGCTCCCATGCCGTGCCAATTCACACATGCCATGCTGCGCCCCTGCCATGCCGTGTCCCTCATGAAAGTCCGCGTGGTAGCCGGAAAAATCCGAACTGCTACTCAAAGGGTTTAAGGGAGCCTCGTTTGAAGTCTGTTGCTACCACTCTTGACAGTCATCAGCATGGATAACTGTGAGGAGGATGTGATAAGTGCATGTAGGCTTCATCTTCTTTCAGAAGAAGAAAAGAGGGAAAAACGAAAACAGGTCCGCACCAAGAATGTTCCCTTGGGGGGAGGGGGGATGACTCTGAGTCTGTATGTAATTCATGTTTCACTTTAAAAATTATGTTATAAAGATCATATTGTAAGTAAAACATAGCACTGTTTGCGACTGCATTTATGTACATACGAATATAACTACATGTTCCATGACGCAATCACAGTGTCCTATCTTCTTATTTTTTAATTTTATTAATTTACATGTATTTTTCAAAATTCTAATGTACTGGTCATCAGCCGATTTCAGTGGTTGATTTCGGCAGAAGGGGAAATCACGGAAGCGATTCTATATCGCGATATCTACAAAACCTATTTTTTTATTTCTGTTTTGGGGATTTGGGGGGGGGGATGCAGCCCGGCAGCCCTCCCCTCTTGGCTGCGCCCCTGAACGAAAGTACTGGATTAATAATGTGTCTCGAGCAATCGAGGAGGAAGGAGAATTTCACATTCAGTTTGGAAGTCTGAAAAATGAAGGGCAACAATTTTTCAAATATTTTAGAATGAGTATTTGGAAATTTGAAAATTGAAACAGTTGTTGCCCACAGACAAAGGAAGAACACATGATGGAGACGTAGCATAACAACAGAAGAAAGTTTGCTCTAACTTTAAAATTCATTCATAAAAATGTATAATCCGTTAATCTGCTGTCTCCAACATCATCAGAACGGATTAAACACATCACAAAAGGTAGCAGCATTCTGGATAACACCCTTCGTGAATGTCCGCGTGATAGCCGGAAGAAGCCGAACCTAGGCTGGTCGCCCACAGGCCGTCGAGAGACGGCCGAGGTTAATTCACAGATGCCAGGCCGTGCCCATGCCGTGCTGTGCCGTGGCCTTGAGAAGTCGCTTTCGAAGCGGCATGGGCGCGGCACAGGCACTGCATGGCATGTGTGAATTAAACACGTTCGCCCTGTGTAAATCATATGGGAACGATACAATTAAACCTTTAGCTACACGGCATGGTACGCGTGAATTAGCTTTAACTCATTTTTAATAAGCCACTGAGTGCTCTCCAGGTTCGGCATCCCCCGGTTGGTACCTTCGTACTCTTTGCTGCATTTTGTCACTTCTAACCACATTTATACACATCTACACACATGCTGTCACGCACGCACGCACACGTGTGTGTTTGTGCGTTTATGAAATAGACTACTTGTGACTGGTTGACGAAGTTTGTATGTCGTTGTCTTACAGAGGACATAATGCTGACTTAATGGGAAAACAGACCAAATGATTTTGTGAAACGGCATGTCGTAAGAATTTTTTAGAAGAATTAAAATTTTAACTTTCACACTTTAATTTATTACTTTATCGAAAGTTTTTCTTTTTGTATAGTGTGCAACAAGGTGTTTGACTTGTGCTTCATACTGCGGCCAGTACGACATTTTGTTGCCACTCGCAGTCCTCCCTTAGTGTCCTGTTTCAATACAACATTGTGTACGTGCCTTCCACCCCCGTCTCCCCCCATCGTTTTGTGTCAATTTTGAGGTAGCACTGAACACACTAGGTGGCTTCTGGTTATCTGCTTGTGTTCCCACGATTCGTAGCAATGGGAATGACTTGTTAGTGTCAGATGAAATTCAGTTCCGGCAATTGAGTTCAGTTTTAGATCTGTACGCAGATCAGTGGTGCCAACGGAAATGTCTGTCTTTGCCAGACTTGGCCGCAGTGCCAGTGGTTCGCCATGCCTGTTTCTGTTCAAGTGTTAACGACTCCACGTTAGGTGGCCACCTGCATTGTAAGTTGTGTTGTGAAACGTGTTTTGTCAAGACAATCACCCGTGACCTGTTTATCTGTTTCAGGTAAGTGACTGCAGTTGTAGTGTGATCTGCAAACCATCACACGAACAGTGCTGCAGTGTGCAAGAACCAACTCCTACATCAGTGAAAGGTAAAGTTGACCTTGTGCAAAACTCTTTAAAGCATCATCGTTACTTTATGTGCCACCAGGTTTAACATTCACAAAGCCTACGTTCTGCCCGCACGGTGCATTTATGTGTTTTGTATGAATCTCAGAACAAACAGCGATTATTTCCCCATACAGCATTAACTGATTGGTTTTTATAACCGAGATGTAGTGTGTTTACTGCGCTCTTCTGGGATGTTACGCAGCGTTGAGTGGTAGTTCTGTACCGACGTTTCGGAACAACGTATCGGTCCCATCTTCAAGGGTCAAGAGTATCCGCTGTCATCCAAGAGGGCACACTGTCAAGCTCAAACTAGCGCCTGAGCGGTTACGACTGCTGTATACGCAATGAATGCTTCATGTACTGTACAGTAACAAATCAGCGCAACACACTTGCCCTCACTACACTGCTGATAGACTCCCGTGGATAACATTCGGTGTTCAGAAGATTTCTATGAATCAGTTCCGGCTGTAACTGGGTTACTCTGGTTATCTCCTGATTCAGGTATCGAACCCAACTGGCTGAAAAGCTGCCACGCCTATCACATAAACAAGTCCATTGGCGAGGCGAAATCCCATCTCTTTTACCAAATCTTCATGTCTCTCTCACATCTCACTAACAGTGTACCTTTTCAACCTGGTGGCTTGGTGAGATAGCGGAGAGAATGTCGATTGGCCAAGGCGAAAATTTATAAAAATTTCCATACAAATTTTTTAAATAAAACCGTTACACCGCAAGGGCACCAGCTCCCGGGATGGAAACTGGAACGGGCGAGGTCAATATGAAACGTCTTTCGTTACTTAATTTTTCTTTTGCGTAAGCTTGCGTTGTTGTAAGGCGTTAAGTTTTATTGTTGATATTTGTTGCATTGACATATACTAGCTACCATTCCGAGCCACAGAGTGCGTTGTTTTCTATCAGCTGTATGCCATATGTTTCAATAGAATATACTGTGTGTGTGTGTGTGTTTGTGTGGTCGAACTCGGTTATAAAGCCATGGAAGGGACTAAATATTTTGTGTCGTTATAAACGAGTATTGTCCTTACCGAGTAGTGCAATGTTATGGTTAACAGTCAGAAATGATTGGTACCACAGAATATCTGACGCTGTAAGGAGGTGTCGCGTAATCCGATGTCGTTGTAACCGGGTTCAACTGTGTATATGAAAGTATCAATAATGTCTGAAATATTACTGTACAACTTGATGTTACAGGTAATAAAATACCATCCACTACAAAAGAGGATCTGTAATTGATAACCATCCGTACAGCGTGTTGAGATTTTGGTGGAGAAATCTCAAAAACTATTTGTGACGCAACAATTATATGCAGCAATAAGTGAAGGTTACAGCCTGTGTTAACCAAGTCACCTTTCTATACACAAGAAATGTCAAGTAACGAAACACATTTTATGTTATTATATTAAAATACATTGCGAGTAACACATTCTGTGCTCTGTAAGGACACGCATAACCTAAAGGTATTTGGGGTATGAAATCCTTGGTTGATACAGTACATTGTTGTCACTTTAACGTTGTTTTAACGTTGTCAATTCCATGCATTGTTACGAAATTAGTCACTATATTAAACCAACTAAATGCACACTCACGGTTCACTTTATCTCACACTTTACTCTAACATGTTTCGGCGTTCCCGACGCAATCCTAAGGGTGTACACCAAGTTTAAAAACATCTGCCGGTGGACCCGTCATTTACTCGTGGTTCTATTTTCATTTGCAGCTTTGTGATCTCTTTATATGAGGCTCGCATTAATCGGTCGTGTGGATACAACACAAAAGCTTGATTAAAACTTGGTTAAAATGTGTTTTGCACCACAGTTTGTTCCTGTGCGAGTCTAGCCATGTGGCATTATACATGATTACGGCTGGAATTTAGTCCTGTGAACAAATAATATATAATTAGCGAATTACAGAGTGGTAATAGTCTTGTCATTTTAGAAAATGTTTGCTAAAGATAATCTAGTTTATAAGTAAAGCTCACCCTATTGCGTATCGTTGTGTGTGTTTTGTGCTGTCACTATTTCCTCGCTGTAAATTTTAATTGGCATGTTGGTGGCTTCTGAATTAAGTCGAAACATGTCGCTAAGTTATTCTTCATCTTACAGCAATAAAAACAGTTCTTTTGGACTGATACGCCATTTTATGTACCTCTTCACACACACGCACGCGC
>BLKM01006402.1:0-27166 GCA_013340265.1 Coptotermes formosanus | reverse complement strand
CTGGATACGCAGCATGTACAGACCCCCACACGATATATGTTACCTACGGACCCACCGCCAGTACAGCTGAAAGGTCGAACGTGTCGCCGGATAATTTCAGAATATTTGCATCGTGTGTAACTGCTCCACCCATCCTACTTACAATCAACACGGAAACGTGCACTTGCTTCTAACAAAGCACAGCAGTTTCCGGTAATGCAGGAAAAGAAACAATTCAACCCATGTAGAGTTCTCCGTTTCAAGGTTATGCAGAGCCTGATTATGGCTTTGTAAAGCCGAAATTAGTGGCTCGGTAATAAAACCAAATAAAAGTGTTGGCTGTGACTGACTGCCCATTAGAGGAAGCATAAATCTGCACATTGTACCCATACGCCAACTGGGATGGTAAACATCAAGCATACAAAATAGGGTCCCCAGTGATTCGAGCACCATTGCTTTGTGTAAGTCTTCTGTATAATTCTGAGATTAAACAGAGATTATTCCCCTAACAAGCACCTAGATTAGTCCCGAAAACGTTAGTGTGCATCCCAGCCTTGCTCTGACAATGTCTGAAGTTTATCTCCGTTAGCCGAAGGGGAAGTTTATTTACTGTAAAGAAATCAGGCAGTTAATGACATAAATATTTTTCTTTTTAGAGCTGGCCACTGAAGGAACTGAGAGTGTCGCCTATAAATAGCTGATAGCGTCCTTCAAGAAAACATGCCGTGTGGGATTTCCATGGTTTCAGAAGGGTTTGTGCTGATCACAAGTATGATTATATCGGCCCTAACTTCTTGATCAAATATTTTTCAATGACAGTTTCCTGTCAGTTGGAGCAATTTCCTGAAACTTACTACCTGGACACACTTGCCTTTATAATGTCCATGAATACCCTTTACAAAGGGCTTATTAACTGGAGGTGAGATAAAGGAATAAAGTTATATACATATCTCAGTAAAGAATAATTTATTTTGAACATTTTCAAATGTCCACGACAAAAGACAAGTTCGTCTGTCGTAAAGTCCATGTATTTTAGCTCGAGGACGGAACGGCAAGTTTGTAACACTCTTCAAAATATTCTTGTGCAAAAGCATATTATTGCAAATTCGTAATAGACAAATATGTGTATGTCGTATTAAGGGTGTATTAAAGGTGTAATGGACCCGGGAATCTGCCAGTGTACGGGACACTGGCACAACAACATAAGTACGGTCAGTGTTATAACAAAAACAAACATGGAAGAAATTTCGAGCGTATTGTCCATTCGGTAAACTTAGGATTAGGGGTAAAGGCATTTAACGTTATATGGAATAGGCTAAAATTCACTTTTGGGCCCACAATATTTTTGTCAAAGTTGTTTGTTGCAAATAGTTCTACTTGAAAATAAATAATGTATCACCAGCTTCTATTCAATCAGTATTGTTTGCCATTTCCCTCCGGTAGCCAAAGCGCGGCTGGGTGAACTAGCAAACCGCTACGGTTTGTACGAGAAGTGATCCGACAACATGTGACATAACATGTGACGCATATAAAATAATATCACTGTTGTAACAAGCAAATAAAGTTGTGTGTTTCTGTAAAGAACATGAAGAAAGATGGGAAAATTCTAGCTTTTCACTAATATACTCCTTGGCAAGTGATGGAGGTGTGTGGTCAGTTTAAAGTTCCGACAGTTTTTACCTAATATTCCTTGCACAGGAATTAAGTGGTCACTAGGTGTGACTAAATAGTTAATAATCAGCTGCTTGGAAAGGACTCAGAGTTGCAAAGCAGCCAACGAAAGAGGCCAAAATGTGAAATAACTTGCCAATTTGAGATCACTGCACAATATTACTGTAATCTATATAAACATACAAAACTGACAGTTAATAACATTGTCACAAAGCCAGTCATGCTAAACACATTACGAATTTCAGAGACAGCTATTTTCCGGAATGTACTGGAATTTATTGGTCGCAAGCTCCTCCTGGTAATTAAACGTAATAGAGGTTTGTCTTTGTTTTCTTTAGTCACACAAAGTGACAAGGCCTTCCGCAACTTTATGGTCACACTGTCTCCCACAGCCATTATATACACTCTCTTTTCCGTTTGATTTTATACAGCCACACACGTACGAACTGCTCTAGGACTGATAGCCATGTCAATTGTTTAAAAACCTCCGGCGTTTCAGAGACACACTCAGTCTCCATCCTCAGGGAAAGTGATCCGGTATAATCAGCCAGATCACTTTCCCTGAGGATGCAGACTCGTTGTGCCTCTGAAACGCCGGAAGTTTTTAAACAATTAACACGGCTATTACCCCAAGAAGAGTTCATACAGTTTTAACGCCGTGAAGCCTGAAGACATATACAGCCACACATGCATTAATATTGCAGAAATTTTTCAAAACATGGCGATGTAGTCAAGCTTCAATAGAGTTTATGTTTCTCCACAGGTTAGCACAGCTTCGTGAAACGGGAATCCTGGCTGCAATCTGCCAGCAATATATACCCTGAAGGGAACCGGAAGAACAGCCATCTAGTATAGATGTCAGCATGGTGACAGTAGCGCTAATTTCGGTAGTACTTGCGGCTGGATATGTAATAGCAATTCTCATACTGCTGATTGAAGGATGTGTCCACGGAAATGTATTCAAATACTGGCTGCGGGAAAAAATTCTAATGACACCCAAAACTGAAAATTGATGTTCGGTGGAAATTAACATATACCTCAATTACGCTTGATCAATCTATCATTTATCTACCTAGCTATCAATTTATCTGTCTATCTATTCAAACATCCATTTATTCACTTATGTATCCATCTATTTATCTACTTAACAATCTACTTAACTGCCTGGAGTCAGTAAATCCATGTATCACAGACATTCTTCTAAACCCAGCACTTCCCCACCTACTCAAACAATCTCCCATATTTTATGGAAGTACAAAATTCATTACAATTTTCAACACAGCCCGACACTAGTCCCTATCCTGAGCCAGATAAATCCAGTACACTCTAAACTCCTGATTTTTCTCTAAGTCCCGTTTAGCAATATATCGATATATAGGCGTAACTGGCCTCTTTATTTCGGGTTTCCGTACCGAGACATTTGGATATATTTCTCTTAACACCAACACGTGCTAGGTGCACCGCCCATCACATGCAACTCTTTCTAGCACAGTATAAATCATGAAGCTCCTCATTAAGTAATTTTTTCCCTTTACTTTCCCCCTTTAAGACTCAATGTTTTGCCGCACCACCAACTAAAAACTTATTGAACCCTCCGTTTCCACACTGAAGTCACTTAATGCTGTGTGCCTACGTAACATGTTAATTATATTATGCCTTGCTATTTCAGATTCAGGTATTGTAACCTGAAAATATTTCATAAAGAGATCTGAATTCAAACATATATTGCTGCTTACGAACTGCAAACTAGAGGGGGAAACAAAATTTTAGGGTCATTTTGAAATAAAAATGTGCTGCATGGAAGATAAGTCAGCCGCTTCTGAACTCACCTCTACACACACCCTCACAAGCAAGTTCCCTCACAGTCAAACAGGAACAGTGACTATTGCATGAATATCTTCTATATGAAAATTAATTCGTTTGAGTGTTTGAGGATCGACATATCTCAAGGCTTTTAAACGATTCTCACTGAAATCGAAATATGTGTGTCATGCAATATGTATTAAGCTTCAGCACATAATAGTGGCAGGACAAAGCTTCGGACGCAATATCTTAAAGTACTGAAGAGCAAAATATAATAAATTTCATATTACACATTGCGGATTGTCAATACACACCCTAACTTTCTGCTTTCACTTTGCAGTGTGCATCTGACAGTATTCACGCTCCCACTGCACATAAATAATAAAGCGTGACGCGTAGCGGAAGAAACACACTGACCCGCATTTAATTTTCATTCCAATTACAGTCCATTTATTGCCGCAGTGATTTAGACAAACAAAACAAGACTAAAAGAGTAAACTCATCACATTAGCAACATTACATTAGAGTAACAAATTACAATAAGAAGACAGCACATACCGATTACGGCACCACAGGCACAGACTTAGACAGACCTGCCGCCAGTTCAACTACGGTGTTGAGTGGGCAGTGAGGCAATTTACGAATATCTGTATTGCATATACGTGCTCTATATTTTCAAGTTATATTTCTCGGAAAATTTTCTGTTTAATTCCAAAGGGAACACCGAAATTTTAATGCTGCAGAAGAAGAACTGGTTCCAAGTGACACGAAAAATTCAGAGTCTCTTATTTCCAAATGCAGGTTTACATTATGGTTGCGTTATTTTTGTCTAGCGGCGCTGTGAGCGCTGGTTTGGAGCAGGTGTTAAATATAGCAGAGTTTATAGCTGGAATTTATCAGCAGTTGCCAAGCTGTTGCATTGTCATCATAAACTCGGAGGCACAACAGCAAGGTGAGAATTAATTTTACATTATTCACATACGTTGTGCGCTTTTAGTGAACAAAATATCCCTGTAGAAATTTTGACAGGAAATGCGTATAATTTTCTACATGTAACAACAAAGTTACATTTCGAATTATATTAATCAATGGATGGGTACTGTACCGGCATTGGACACTCGGATTTTACCGATTTCTCTCAGAATGCTGTCGCAATATGTAGGTTTAATTGTTCGCAGTCCTCAGTTCGTTGTGTTCCCTACTTTTCTCTTTAAACTACTCCGAAATTTGTTAGAATTTACAGCATCGACTTTTATTTAGTGAATTTTTAAGCAACATTTAGAGGGGGGTTCGAATTTCTCGGAGCAAAACTTTCTCCCAGCGCCACTTTGATCACCACAAATCCTACGTGCACTGTTCTGAGATAGAACCCAGCCCTCCTTGGAGTTTGGTCGGCTGCATACAGCCTGAGCCGTTGCTAGGAAATCTTGGAGTTATACAGTCATTCATGTAACGGTCCGCTTGTCTAATGGTCATTTTCCTCCGGGCGGATAAACTGCAGATGAAGGGAGCAGTTCCGCTTAGAAAAGGCATTCTTTTGTCGATGTGAAGGAAATATTTGTTATCATTATTGTTATTATTATTCTTAGAGTAAATTTTATAAATATGGAAAGCTTAAAACTTGAGCTACAAAATGTAAAATTTAGATTTCTTGGAAGAAAATTATTGTTGGGTATTATCGAAATTTTGACTTGCATAGAAAAATATGAAGTCGAAGATACAAATTCTTTAAAAATGGTCGATGTAAGAAAGTATGGGAGAAATCCATGAAGTTGGACGTGTATGTAAAAATATTACTAAATAATGTCTTTCTCAAATTGGAACAGATACGGAGAAAAACATAAGAACAGGAAGAAAGAATACGGCAGCTACACCAGTTCAGTTCCGTGTTGCTTTTTCATTGCCTATCAGTCAATTAAAGTGTTTCAATTTTAATTTGATAAGGGATTTGAACGAGGAGGCAAGTCCTTGAAGACACGAGTATTCTACTGATGAGTTTTTAGTAATGGGTGAATTTTAATTGCAGAATAGGGGAGAAACAAGTAGACCTGCCCACCTGTTCGATGATCGGGAAAACTGGAATGCTGAAAGCTATTTTTTGCAGAAACCAATAGTAGTAAGGGCAAAAGTTGCAATGCAGAAAGGAAGAAATATTTGGATTTTTACGAAACCAGTAATTTAAAATTTGTAAACAGAAAAGTCGTATCTGACACAAGATGGAAATTTCCTCCTATTCATATTTCGGAAGTAGTGTGATGGACTGTGCACTGGCTTCTGAAGGTATAAATAATAATGCAGTAGGCTTTAGTTGGGTACAGGTAATTATTAAATAGACACCGCTGTTAGTAGAATGAGCATATGTAACAGAATACAGAAATAATGATACAAATATTTGGTCAAACAAGTTTACAGAAATTAATGTACTACAAAGAGGAAGATAAATATAAACATGCTGTTACTGAGAGTTTGAATTACTCTGCAGGAAGCACGCATTTCTGTGGTATACAAAACGTCTAAACTAAATGTAGAGTAGACGAAACAGCCAGTATATAACATGGCGTGATCAGGAGAGCTCAGAGACTAATGGAAATCGGAACAACAGCGGTTCACTCCTGTGACTAACAACGTAAAACTGGAACACAGAAGGTAAAACGATACTGAAAGAGTATAAAAGAAGAAACGATAAGGGGAGTAGGAGCAGATAATGCAGTTGTAAGAAGGAATATGTAAAACGTTTAGAAGAATGGAAAAGGGATGGCTGGAAATAAAATCAGAACAGGTGAATTACATTATTAAACAGAAATGTGTAATGAAACATCGGCCGCCATGCTGCAAAAACCACACTCGGGATTAAAGAATATGTCGTTGGCAGCACATTATTGGACATGGCACGGTACGATGTGCCAGCAGCGAAATATGGCAGAAAGTAAAATCTAATCGTAAGACCAACACGAAATCTCAGTAACATGTTCCAATGAATACGTAGTATGTACAGTAACATGTTCCAATGAATAAGCAGTATGCACAGTAACATGTTCCAATGAATACGCCGTATGCACAGTAACATGTTCCAATGAATAAGCAGTATGTACAGATCACCGCAAGATAAGCGTGACATACAGACCTACCGAAAGTAGGCTGAAATATTGAACGTGTCGCCGGATAATTTCAGAATATTTCCAGCGTGTGTAACTGCTCCACCGATCCTAATTACACTCCACACGAAAACGTGTACTTGATTCTAACCAAGCACAGCAGTTTTCGGTATTGCAGGAGAATAAATAATTCAAGTTGGAAGAAAAAGAACTGGGGGAGTCTATTTCAAATGCAGACTTATATTGTTGTGTTGTTACTGTCCAGTGGCGCTGCGAGCGCTGGTATAGAGAAAGTGTTAAAACTGACAAAATTTACAGCTGACATTTACCAGCAGTTGCATGCAGTTGCATTTTCATAATAAACTATGACCCACAACAGCAAGGTGAGAATTAATTTTGTATTATTAACGTAATTTGTGCGCTTTTCATGAACAGTAATGCACTTACAGCACTGGGGAGAGTTCTGAAAAACTATGCCTGTGAATTATATCTTTTCATATAGCTATTCAAAATTTTCAGCAAACATGTGTTTGAATATATAATGTACTCGTAAACATACACAGACCGTACACTAACACATATTATGTGTAGAATAATACCATAATTTACAACGAAATAAAGTGAAATGTATTTCAGGTGTGTATCTCAGCATAATAGTGCTTAATATTTAGTGTACACTGATATCTATATGGGAATCGACTTATTTAATCACCTGTTTCATACCATACTCTAATACTGTAACAAAATTGTGAATGAGACATCAGATATCGCATCGGTGTTTAATAAACGCCGAATCTGTATTCACTTATGAAGTAACAAATTAAGTAACTAACAAAAGAGCTAAGTAACACCACAGTGCAGAATCCTTCTTGAAAAGTAACAGTTCTTCAGGTGGTCATGAAATTCCTCTGAAGCAATGGAAATCAGACATTCATTACCACGTACAAAACAGCATCACACCTGTTGTAACCCCAGCCAGATTAATCCAGTTCCGTGCACACTCGCCCATTCTGCAACTTAAAAGTACATTTTATGGTTACATTCCCATCTACGCCTAAGTCTTCCGAGTGGTCACTTTCCCTCGGGATTCCACACAAAACATTTACGCAACTCTGCTCTATTCCATATATCCACATGCCCCGCCCAGCTCATCCTTACTCATTTGATAACCCCAGTAATATAGGTCATGAGGTTCCCCGATATGAAACACTGACCAGTCTTCTGTTGCCTCGTAACTATTAGGTCCATTTCCTCAGCATCCTATTCTGAAGCCACGGTGCCTATTTTCCTCAATCAGTGTCGGGCACCTGATTTCACATCCAACCAAACCGCACTCAAAATTATTTATCTGCATATTGTAACATTTATATTTCTGGATAGCAAACTGGAAGACAAAGATTCTCATATAAAAGTAGCAGGCGTGCTGTGGGTCCAATCTGCTTCTGACGTCCTCATACAGTGTGTGTAATAAAAAGTACAATTAAAATCTTTCAGGTTTTGGAGCTGCAGTGTTGATGCAACAAATTAGAAAGTATTTGTTGTACGAATACATTCCTGTAATGCAAAAGACATTCGGCACTGGCACCACAGAGCGCTGCGTCGTTCAGCGGGCAGTATATGTCCTGCTGAGTGGGAACGAAGAAACAAGAAGCTATATAAACCAGGTTAGAAATGTACTGAAACACTTGTCGGCGATAATATATGTGTGTGTGGTTGATAGAAGGCACATAATGTCAAACTTCTTTATCTGGTCGACACGTATTGTGATCCTGTCGAAAAGCAAAAATTGTAAGCCGCTTGTAAGTTAATGTAAGCTAAGGAAGATACAATTTTAAAAACTTCTTAACGAATTCTCACCTCTCTAAACTAACAGCTGTGACAACGCCTCGTAATTTGAGCTTTCTGTTACGCAGCTATTGGTCACAGTATATTGCAAACTTATTTCGGCTGGTAAGCTTCTTAAGTTGAGAGGCCATTGCAAATAAAGTTTAGCAATTACTTATCCACACGTCATTAAGGTGTCAATTGTTCCACTTCCCTAAATTTATTTCATATTTTTCATGTAATGTAACCTAACGCAACTAATTATCTAACTACATAGAGCAGTGTCCTTCAGAATATGAAGATTCCTCACATTTTAGGGAAAACAAAAATTTATTTCCGTGTTCAAAAAACATGCCAATTCTTTTATCTCGAGTCAGATCAATCCATTCCAGGACGTTCCAAGAGATGCATTTAAAATCCATCTTATTATTATAACCCCATGCACGCCTACGTTAACACGCTTTCCTTTCTCAAGATTCAAAAAAAGAATTATTTCCAGCTGCTTATTTAGCGTACTTGCCACATGCCACAACCTTCAAATTCTTCTTTACTTTATCAACTGAATAATATTACGTTTGCATTGCTGTGTTTAATTTAACAAGTCACTGAGCTGTGATAGCCGCCTGGGTTCTTTAACGACATACACACTCAGTTCACGAAATAGGTCTCGTTCCTGTCATACATTATCATACATTAAAAAATCAAAACACACTATATCAGGAACAATTATGTATACGAAGAAAGACAATTGTACATTATACGTAATCGGCTCCATTTGTTTTATCAATTATATTCATTTATTTTTGAATACAACTAGCTAAAAAACACATTTTTTCAAAATATACATTGATAATTACAAATATTTATTTCAATGAAACAAACCACCAAAAATTTCTTACAGACATTTTTAGTTGCATATTCATCTGGAGATATCTGGCTGCTGTTTCTGGACACCAACACGTCCCTGGACCAGTTCTTCACCGACATCAACATTCCTTTCGACTGCCAGTTCCTGGTGGCTCAGCCACAACGTGACCACGTCGTCGTGCTGACCGAAGTGTACCGTGTTAGCCCCACACTTCCCTTGCAGATATACCGGTTTGGTAACTGGACTGCTGGTGGCGGCCTCACCTGGCCCGCACAAGGCCTCTACAGAAGGAGGAACAACCTAGAGGGACATGTCATTTGGGCCACTCACGTAAATGTATGCAGGAACCTGTTCGATATGAGACAAATACAACTTCACTCTGTGCGCAACAGAGAGTCAAAGAAGCCAGCATGGGGTTTGGATAAAGAGCTGCATGTACTACATTACACAATTGGTAGTAAAAGGGAAATTGAAAATGGTTGATAAAATGGGCTGGAAAATCCAGAAGGGTTTACCTGCAGCTATATTCACATATATCGACTTAAGATTCTTCATTGTAAGATCAACAACCTCGAATTATACCTAGTTATTCTTCTGAAATTCAGTGCATTTAAATTTCCAAAACACAAAATACCTACATCTTTTCACGTATCTGCATTCATTCGTCGCACAAACCACCATATTTTACGCTTGCATGCGTTGTATCCCTCGAGTTGCAGATCCTAGAAATCGTTCATCCGTGCAAAATATACTTTTCACAATATTTTCTTCTAAAGATGACTGCTTACTGTTCGTTGCATAATGTTTGGCTAGTTTCCATATTCGTCTTCATGCATTTTTACATATTGTAGTTAAGAACAAAGGGTTGATTCTCTTAACGGTCACTGCTCTAATTCTTATTCCACACAAACTGACCAAGATTCTTCATATTTTTATGAAGTATGTCCTATATGTAGCACTTCATTCTACACTAAACGACTCTGGAAATCTTCCACATATACCCGTGTCGAATTAGAAAGATTTGCAGGAAAAGTACGATTTACGAGCATGTCTAAACACGCTTACCCGACTGGATGTAGTGATTAAGGTGCAGTGTGCTTCTTGCATATTGGTACCCTTTGTGTAAATATTGGTCTGAAGAACTTAAAGCATTAGTGACGTAGCCAGATAAGAAAATCCGACTACACGTGTAGCATACTTTTCCTGCAGTTTTAAATTTAGCAACTGCTACCAACACGTAAGAGAAAAAGATGTAATATAAAAATTTAATTCGAGATACCTGATTGACTCCATGGAGCAGAGGCTTTCTTGAGAAACTAACAGCTTTTCAGATAATCAAGAAATTATCCGCATTTTATGGAAACCGGAGGTTTATTACCGCTTCACAACAGCCCGCCACCTGTCCATATACTGAGTCAGCTCGATCTAGCCCATGCCTACATCCCACTTCATGAAGATCTATTTTAATATTATCTTCCCATCTACGCCTAGGTCTCCCAAGTTGTCTCCTTCCCACAGGTCTCCATACCAAAATCCTGTATGCACCTTTCTTTTCCCGTATATGTGCTACATGCCCCGCCCAATTCATTCTTCTCGATTTCTCCACTACCCTGTCACCTCATCCCTCTTAGGCCCAAATATCCTCCTCAGCACCCTATTCTCGAAACACCCTCAGTCTTTGTTCCTCCCTCAGTAAGACAGACAATGTTTCACACCCATACAAAACAACAGGTAAAATTATAGTTCTCTATACCGTAATCTTAATTTAATTCGAGATATTGAAATAAATAAGGAACCAAATGTATGAAACACAGTCACATATTAAAATATAACATCTCCGCACCAAATAAAAGAATTAAAAGAAATTAATTGAAATGAAAGGCTCATTACACTGCACATAAAGTTCAACCAAAGGGAACAAAACTAACCGCTGTAACAGACTCGGAAGGGCTATTGTATTGCTGAACGTTACGGCATGCGATATGTATGGACACCACTATTACGTAAAGCTTCCATTCACAGTAATGTGGACACAGTTTGTGATATTTTCAGGCGGAGTCATTTCTTGAACAAGCCTATTATGAAGAAATATGGGTCACAGTGACAGACTCAATAAATTTAACGTAAGTAAAATATTGTATTCTAATAAATATTTATTTGTGGCAGAAAAATAGGGGTATAATTAGAGGGAGAACAGGGGACAATGTAACGAAGAACAAGTGAAGTCACCCTTGTTAAAATGAAGAGAAGTCTAACAGCGTGTGGCAAATGGGAATCTCTGGATTTAGCACTCTGTGTGTTGATGGTAATATTGCGATGGTAATATTTGGTAAGTAAAATATGTAGGGAATATTTCTGTACACTTGCAGGTTATTTCCCTATATATATATACAGAAATCATCAGCAATGCCTAACAGGTACACAAGACATTGCAGTTCACTGTAGTGACAGAATTTATACGCACGTTCACCTACATGTAGAATGAATAAAGCCACGAATAATAAAATACACAACAACAAATAATACACAATCTTTCATAGTATAATTTGTAGACAACTAACAGCAGTAATCAGTCATTTCACCTGTCAACAGCACTGTGTTTCACGAGGCGGACTCATTTGGCTCTAAGTCTCCTAACGGTTCATGGAACGGAATGATGGCGCTGGTAAGCAGTGGGGCGGCAGACATTGGCATCGGAGATTTCTTCTTGACGAAGGAGAGGTCTGAAGTTGTCGAGTTCACATACACTCTAGGGATAGACACGTAAGACGTACTGGATTGATTTACTCTATTCACTTTTTGCACGAAATTACACTGTAGAGAGGGAGGCGTGTACGTTTCCCAAACTTACTACATTCCTCTCTAAACTTCTTTCTTGACACTACAAAAAGATTGGCGCTAACAAATTCTATACACTTTCCTTTTGCTTTTTGCTGCTTCCTTAGTCACACGAGGATATAATTGCTGCATGTAAGTTCTCCGAATTTCACTACATATTCGGTTATGTTCGTTTATCATACGTAAATCGCCTCAATATTATTCCCCCCACCCTTACACAAATATTAAAATATGAAAGCATAAAAAAATACAATGATATCCGAGCTTCTTTTTTTGCACTCCACAATAACTTAGCCAAGAAAAGTCCAGTTCCAATCAGGATCAAATTCTTATAAATTGCTACAGCCACTGCTAACAATTTCCACCACTATTCCATGACACAAGCTATAAATCCTAAAACTTCCTTTTTTCACAGCTTAGAGAACAAATCCTAACGTTCTCATTCAAGATAGCATGCGTTATCGTAAGTTGTTATCAACGTACCTGAGAACGCTGGTGCTGCCATACTAAAAGACACTGAAATGGAGGGACCGGAATGACTCAAGCCTTTGGCAATCACCAACTCAATAAAATCATACCATACCATAGAAGGCATAATTAATTCTTCCAGGCCCCTGCGCTCCTTTAAAAAATTAAAATAATGTTCTAATTTCAATACGTCCCCAATAATTTCTTTCAAAATCGTTTCGTTATATGTAAGAATGTCTGAAAGTAGCGATGTTACATATATAGAATCAGAACAGTGAATTTGCCTTCCAGCCACAACGTGTTTATACGATTACCCAACAACTCCGCTTTGACTTGGAATCGCTACGTCGCGCCTTTCAGCTACGGCTTGTGGCTGGTCGTGGCCATTGCCGCCTGTGCCCTCAGTGTCTGTCTGGCACTCACAACCTGCGGCCGTGAGAGGAACCAGGGCCGCACTGTACCTGCCGTATTCTTCTACATTCACGCGTGTTTCTGTCAGCAAGGTCAGAATGATGAACCTCACTTTCGGCCTTCTTACTTTATGTCTACTTTTTCTGTTCTATTCTTATAACATTATTTCATTTTCTTCTCCTATTATGCTTAAGTTTATTCCTTCAATTTTCGGTATCCTCCCTTGCTGTCCATCTCAGAACAGGTTTTACCTACCAAATCTCATTCCCCATTCTTCTGACTCTTTCATCAGCTGTACTTCTCTCTTCACTTCACTTTAAGATGGGGATGCACAGTGCCTAGTGTTATTGGCCACGATATGTGCCGCTGGGCTAGTAGTTTTCGAACATTCCTAAAATCATAGTGGTTTCATTTTCAGAGACACACAGTCGCAGTCCTGGCTGGCACTGTGACAGCAGCAAAATGCTTTGACGCGTTTGGAGCCCCTTAAGAGAGGATTATGTTAAATCAGATAGAAAATCTGTTCAACGTTTTGAACCGAGTTCTTAAATTTTTATATTTCTAGCTTCTATACGCCCAATGTATACAACATTTCAAGCCGTAGGGCACTCCTTAAAGTGTATGCTGCTCAAATAAGTATAAAACGTCTTTAAGTAACCTACAGAGACTTTACGATTCAGAATATACAGAAACTGCTCTGAACACTCGGCATAGTAAATCCGTAATACTTGTACTCTTCCCACATTCTTCTGAAGAACAATTTTAGAATGATTTTCCTATAAAAGACTTAGTCGTTTAAAGGGGTCATACCCTTTACCTTTCACTGCAATTCCATCCATTACATACATCAAACAATTTAAAGCGTTTACAGCAATATGTACTGCTCACGTCCAGCCAGAATATGTTTTCTATTTCAACTTACCTTTGTTTCCCCTCTTTCCATTATGACACAACTAAGGCTTCGCGAAATATAGAAAAGTGTAACTGTATTTTACACCTACATATATGTGTAATATTTGATAAAAAATAACGACAAGAATGAATGAATATTCAGTCTCAATTTTGAGTAGAAATAATTTTGTATTAGCATATAAATGTAAATTCTAAAATAAAACACATATCATATGTAAGGAGCATTTCATAAATGAAGAAAATCATCTAATGCCGAGTTTCTAACTTTTTGTGAAATGAAAAGCATAATTGCAATTAATAAGTTGGTTAAATCATCGGTATTCCGGTGATAAACAGTTTATCAATCCAGCGAAATTTAGACGGTTCTAATATGCAAACAACCGAACAGTGCCTTTAAAAATGTTAAACTGGCAGAACCCCCCATGTGCTACAGGTCAGACGGATGAAGTCAAGAGTACATCAGTACGGGCTGTGATACTGACATCACATGTGACATCACTGGTGTTGCTGGCTGCATATTCGGCCTTTCTGATCTCCAGCCTCGCAGTGCAGCCACGAGATCTGCCCTTCAGGGACCTTCAGGAACTTGTGTATGACGGATCCTACAAGCTGGGTGTCTTCGAGAATTCTTTCATCTTCAATGTGTTTGCTGTATGACGACCTAAGTATTTGTGACTACATTACTGTTGGCATGGGGTTACAGGCAAACAGGAAAGTAGAGGAAACCGACAGTACCAAGCGTTTTATTTCTGTCGTTACAAGCAAGCTGGCTAAAAATTTGGAAGTACTTTCGCCACTTTAAAAGATTATGAAAAAGTAATCCCATACTTGGTTGTACTGAGTTAATTTCATCAGCGGCCACGCCATACCAACTTCAGCAACACACTGTGGCAGGGTGCTCAGCTACCTACCTACCGGTTACTACTGTAACTACTTGTAAAGGCGTAACAAGCTGCAAAAGGCTATCACTTGTGTTTTTTGGTATTCGGAACCGCTTAAGCTTAACCCTTCAAATATTCAAAAACTTTTGAGTTCCTTCTGACGTAGTAGATATATATAAGGAATCGAAAAATATTACTAAAATTTACATTGCACCTCAACATTCTGGCCTCCAGGATATTGATATGAAGTAAATTCAATATTGAAGACCCACGAATATTAGACGCAACACTACAAAACATTTTCGCTCAGGATTTGGGCACCATTCTTGACTGTATGTGTTACACATAAACCTCAAAATGAACATTGAATATTCCCATAAGCAACATAAAACAGAGGACTCTATAAACATACTCTGCATCCTAGCATTATTGCGAAACTCTGTGTAGTGTTTCCTCTTCAGCCAAATTCGCAGTTTATTTCCTGTCAAGGAAATCATGCAGTTAATTAAACAAATGTCTTTCTTTTCTTCAGCGAGCCACTGAAGGAGTTGAGAGTGTCGCCTATAAACAGCTGATAGCGCCCTTCAAGAAAGACTTGCCAGTCTCGTATTTGGATGGTTTCAGCAGGGTCTGTGCTGATCACAAGTATGCTTATGTTGCCACTAAGTTCTTGGCCAAATATGTTTCATGGCTTGAGTCCTGTCACTTGGTGACACTTCCTGACACTTCCTACCCAGTATCAGTGGCGTTTATAATCTCCAAAAATTGCCCTTACAAAGGGTTCATCAACTGGAGGTGAGATAATGGTATGAATTTAATTAGATCTATGATGGACAATTTTTTGTCAGTTACTTGCATAATATCAACGGCAGAATATATGTTGACTCATCCTTAGACCCTAACGTTCTGATTCGTGTACAGTACCAGTTTTCAGATACAATATTTTAAACTTGATATCATTGCAAATTGATAATTTACAACTTTGTGTAATTAGTATTACGGACGCGGTGGTCTCGGCAACCGTGAATGAAGGGTGCAACACAGTAAGAACTAAAGCGCGGTAAACAGTACAAATAAGTCACCCACTGAACCAACGCCGAGCATACTGACCACATATTAAACTATAAACAGGGGTCTCCAAGTTTAGATCTTTATGTGATAAACATACATTCAAATTCAAATGTCCAGAGTCTGCAGCAACAGAGTCCCTTAGAACTGTCTTACTTAACATGACAATATACCATGTACAGTCAGTATGTATCTGAACAACAAACTTTGTCACTTTCCGCCTTTAGCCAAAGCGCTTCTGGGTGATTCTTTTAGCGGCTACAGTTTGCACGATACCTGATCGGACAACATGTGACATAACGTGAGGCAGATTAAATAATGTCACTGTTTTAACAAGTGAAGGAAATTGAGACTTTATCTAAAGAGGATACGCAAAGCGACAAAACTTAGAGTTCCATTGCTCTATTCCTGGCAATGGAAAATAGGTGTGTGGTCAGCTTCAAGCTGCGGGCGTTTTATTCCAAATTTTCCTTGTACAGAATCTTTCAAGGTCACTAGATGTAACTAAATAGTTAGTAATCAAACGCTGGTAAAGGACTCGAACTCAGAACACAGCCAACGAAGGATACCCACACGAGAAAGTACTTGACCATTCAATATCAATATACAATATTACTATAATACATTTATACTTACAAATCGACATTGAATAACATTGTCACAAACGTGATTACGTCAAATAAATTATGAATTGCAGCCATAATGGCCATTGCTTGTGTTATGAAATTTACGGTTCAAAATCTTCGTCCGATAACTATATGGAATACAAGTTTCGTGTTATTTTCCTCAGCCTCAACACGTGACGTCGCCTTCAGGTACCTTACAGTCACACGCTACTTCACGTGTATTACTCGCAATCGCCTTTCGTTGGATTTTCGACAGCCATAACTGTAATAGCGTTGTTGGAGTTTTTTTAAATATGGCGACTTATTCAAGCTTTATATACACTCGTATTTTCTCCACAGGTTAGCACAGCTTCGGGAAAGAGGAATTCAGTCTAGAATCCTTCAGCAGTATGTACCTTTAGAAGAACCCAGGGAAGAACAATCTACTATAGATGTCAGCATGATGACAGTAGGGCCAATTCTGGTTGTGCTTGCGGCCGGATATGTAATAGGAATATTCGTACTGCTGATTGAGCGATGTGTCCATGGAAACATATTCAGATATTGGCCACGTGAAAGTGTTCAAAGGCATCGCAAAAATGAATATTGATGGATGGTGGACAGAAAACAGCAGCCTTAATTAAGCCTCATGCTGCACGCACTGTGATCTTCTTCCCATGTTCCTAACGATCCTTTTTAATAACACTTTTCCCTCTCTGTTTGTGTCACTAATCTGTCTCCTTTCTTCAGGTTTTCCCAAAACCCCACGTGTACCTTCTCCTCCTCCCAACATATGCCACATAACCCGCAGGCTCCTCCACAGTAGATAGAAGAAAGTTGAAAACCGACAAGGGGAAACGAGAGGCTACATGAAAACAGAAGTGATGACAGCGTTAGAGTAGTAAATTATGATGTACAGAAAAATCTACTTGTCAAGAGCACAGTGTTCCGCCATCGACATCTTCATGATTGTCCGTGTGCACAAGTTGGGGTAAAACTGAATAGGGCAAAGACAGTAATTTATTTGGCGAAAACATACTCGTATATCCTTGATAGCTTATAATAAATACTATGAATTTTGTACTGTCTATCAATGAATAATCTTTCTACTAATCTATCCATTTATCCATCCATCCATCTAACTAGCTATCTAGCTAAGTATCAGAGATATTTCCAAGACTCCAACAGTTGCTCAGCTTGTCAGCACATCCCCTTTCTGTATGGGAACATATCGTTAATTATGCTCAACAGAGCCCGCCACTTGTCCCTGTCCTGAGCCAGAAGAATCCAGTGCCCGTAAATTTGTGATATTTATATAAGAACCATTTAAAAATACATTTATGCCTACGTGCAAGTGCGCACTTTCTTTCTGGCACCCATACCAAACCCCTGGATACGGTTCTGTTCACTCGAACACGTGCCATACGCAATGCCAAACTCATCCTCCTGTTTGCTGCACAGTACGATCTTCTGTAGTCGTCAGTTTAATAGCTCATATTTGGTTTGCCGGAATTTTATAGGAAATTTCTTGCTGGCAGTTGAATGATGCGCCCATCAAAACGTATTCAAGGTCAGGACACAACGGACAGGCGCACAGTAAGTAAAGCAGAATTTACGTAATGGAGGAATTCCAGATTTCCACTTATTGTATCCCACACTCTGAACATGTTTCTTGAATAATGCTTTGAACATTACGTTCCATTCTACACCTCGGACGTTCAGGAATTCCTTTCCTTCAATTTATCCCAAGAAATATTCCTGTATGCCTTCCTCTTCTTCTCCCTGCGTCCCACATGCCCTGCCAATATTAGTCCTTTAATTACAAACAACTTAAAACAGACGTCACCAGTACCAACCTTTCATTTTGGAATCTCTGGTGAAATATAAGAGTGTGTTCCAATAAAAGCATCAGTCTGACAGAAGATTTTAATTCCTGATTTTTGACTTCAAATTTGACAAATAACTTCGACAGTATTAATTTATTCCCTGTTATGACAAGTCTATACCTTATTCCAAACTAGTGCTCCACCTTCACTTTCAAGTATCCCCTCTTTCCTCAAGATCAATCAATAGCAGTTTACACCTTCTTCCTCATCTTCCCCTCAGTTCTATCCCTCCTTCTATCTTTCCTTAAATGACGTATTTTAGAAGGCAGTTCCTACGGAAGATGTGGCCAATCCAGTTAGCCTTCCTTCTTTCCTTGTACGTAGGATATTCCTGTCCCCCTTGACTCTGTGTAATACTGCTTCATTTCTCACACGATCGGTCCAACTGATCTCCTCCATCCTTTTCCAGCAGCACAGTTTAAAGAATTCTCAGGTATTTCTGACCTAGGCCTACTTCCGAAGTGTCCAATTTTCAGCACCACACAAATTTGTGTTCCAAATCTAGCAGTATAAGCTCCAGTATAAGAAAGTTTAATCTAAATATTTATTAAGGAAAAAGTTACACGTTGTCTCCCATTTAATTTTCATTATTGCATAGCGTCATGTCCGGCCCTTCTAATCACAACATGCGGCCGTTTTTAACTGCACGTGATTTGTATGTCGTGTCTGTTAGTTGCCTTTTCGTAGCCACTGGAAGCACAACAGACATTTCATGTCCACAGCCTGAAGGGAGTTTTTCACGCACCACAGTGTTTTCAACTCATCACAAACATTTTACATATTACGTGAACTTATGTTGACACCAAGCCGCGTGTACAAAGCTCTCTAGCTTATTCCAGTGTTGGTTGTAATATTTGGGGTTCTGACAAGGCCCAATGATGTGATTCACCTCAAGGCTTCGATGCTATAAAAGGAGGATTTGTGGAGGTCTCTGGTAAAATTGTGGGTCACCGCTTGTTGCAAGAACATCTTTCCCACTCCGCTCTATAATTTTCTTTTGATAGACGTCTGGCAGAGATTTCAATTTTAAATTATACAGGATGTTATTTTTCCTACTTGAAAGATAAGCGCGGCATCGACGCCCTAGTGAGGTTTTATTAGACCATCTAAATGTTACTATCACTGCCATCGTTTGTCTAGCTACCGTCATCAAGTGTTAATCTTCCCCAACACGCTGATTACGAAGCACAGCTGGCAAAGCGTTGGGCGGATCATTGGTAAAGCAGAAAAGACACCCTGTATAAATGTGCACGATATTTTCGTAATTCCTATTCCCATTCCATTATTTATTGTTCCGCTTGTATCAAACTCGTTATCTTACAATAAACCAGCTATTTTAAATTTCAAGATCTGTGTTCATGTCTGCAGTATAAATACTTGGATGTACTAAATGCAGTTCAAACAAGAATCGCTCAGTAACCAGCCCCTTGCTCAACATCGGTCTGTCCGTTTTCGAAAGTGAAAATCGTTATAAAATTATATTCCAATAGAAACGCTTTTATTGCCGTAACAAGCAAGTTGTACCAGCAATAAAACATGACTTAAAAGTAAAAATTAATCATAAGACCAACACGAAATCACAGTAACGTGTTCCAGTGGATACGCAGCATGTAAAGACCGCCGCACGATATATGTTACCTACAGACCCACCTCCAGTACAGCTGAAAGGTCGAACGTGTCGCCGTACAATTTCAGAATATTTGCATCGTGTGTAACTGCTCCACCCATTCTAATTACAATCCAAACGAAAACGTGTACTTGCTTCTAACCAAGCACAGCAGTTTCCGGTAGTGCAAGAGAATAAATAATTCAACCCATGTGGAATTTTCCATTTCATGTTTATGTAGAGCCTGATTATGGCTTTGTAATGCCGAAGCTTGTCGCTAAATAATAAAAACTAAGAAAAGTGTGGCTGCGACTGACTGCCCATTAGAGGAAGCGCAGACCTGCACATTGTACCGTTACGCCAACTGGGATGATAAACATGAAGAGTACAAAATAGAGTTGCCAGTGATTCAAGCACCCCTGCTTTGTGTACGTTTGCTGTATAATTCTGAAAATAAACACAGATTATTCTCCTAACAATGACCAAGATTAGTCTCGAGAAAGTTAGTCTGCATCCCAGCCTTGCTGGGAAATGTCTGAAGTTTATCCCCTTTACCCAAATGGCCAGTTCATTTACTGTCAAGGAAATGAGGCAGTTAATGACATAAATTTCTTTCTTTTTTTCAGCTGGCCACTGAAGGAGTTGAGAGAGTAGCCTATATCCAGCTGGCTGATAGCGCCCTTCAAGAAAAAAATGCTTTTGTCGGATTTGGATGGTTTCAGAAGGGTCTGTGCTGATGACAAGTATGCTTATATCGGCCCTACCTCCTCGATCAAATATTTTTCAATGACAGTTTCCTGTCAGTTGGAGGAACTTCCTGAAAATTACTACCTGGACACACTTGCCAAAGTCCAAGAATAACCGTTACAAAGGGCTTATTAACTGGAGGTGAGAAAGGAAATAAAGTTTTATATATCTACATCTCAGTAAAGAATAATTTATTTTGAGCGTTTACAAAAAGTCCACGAAAAAATACATGTTCGTCCGTCGTAAAGTCCACGTATTTTAGCTCGAGGACGGTGCGGCAAGTTTGTAACACTCTTCAAATGTCGTTTTTGCAAAAGCATATTATTGCAAATTCGTAATTGACAAATTTGTGTATGTCGTCTTAAGGGTGTATTAAGGGCGTAATGGACCCGGAAATCTGCCAGTGTAAGGGACACCAGTACAACAACATAAGTACGGTAAATATCACAAACAAAAACAAACAAAAAAAATGTGGAGCGTACTGCCCACTCAGTAAATTTAGGAAGAGGGGTAAACACATTAAACATTTTATGGAATAGTCTAAAATTCAGTTTTGGACCCAAAATATTTTTGTCAAAGTTGTTTGCTGCAAATAGTTCTACTTGAAAATAAGTAATGTATCACCATGTTCTATTCAATCAGTATTGCTTGCCATTTCCCTCCGGTAGCCAAAGCGCGGCTGGGTGAACTAGTAAGCCGCTACGGTTTGTACGATAAGCCATCCAACAACATGTGACATAACATGTGAGGCATATTAAATAATATGACTCTTGTAACTAGCAAATAAGGCTGTGTGTTTCCCTAAAGAGCAAGCAGGAAGACACGAAAACTCTAACTTTGCAATAATATACTCCCTGGCAAGTGATGGATGTGTGTGGTCAGTTTCAAGTTCCGACCGTTTTTACCTAATGTCCCTTGCACAGAAGTTTTGTGGTCAGTAGGAGTGACTAAATAGTTAATAATCAGCTGCTTGGAAAAGACTCAGAGATACAAAGTCGCCAACGAAAGAGGCCAAGATGTTAAATAACCTGGCAATTTGAGATCACTGCACAATAATACTGTAATTTATAAATCCATACAAACTCACAGTTAATAACACTGTCACAAAGACAGTCATGCTAAGTACATTACGAATTTCAGAGACAGCTGTTATCTGGAATTGACTGGAATTCTCATACTGCTGATTGAAAGATATGTCGATGGAAACGTATTCAAATTCTGGCTGCGGGAATAAATTCTAATGCAACCCAAAACTGAAAATTGATGTTCGGTGGAAATTAACAC
Source organism: Coptotermes formosanus (assembly GCA_013340265.1). Classification (NCBI taxonomy): domain Eukaryota; kingdom Metazoa; phylum Arthropoda; class Insecta; order Blattodea; family Rhinotermitidae; genus Coptotermes; species Coptotermes formosanus. The sequence goes on along the minus strand of BLKM01006402.1, from coordinate 5,220 downwards.
ATACCTCAATTACGCTTGATCAATCTATCATTTATCTACATAGCTATCAATTTATCTGTCTATCTATTCAAATATCCATTTATTCACTTATGTATCCATCTATTTATCTACTTAACAATCTACTTAACTGCCTGGAGTCAGTAAATCCATGTATCACAGACATTCTTCTAAACCCAGCAGTTCCTCACCTACTCAAGGCATCTCCCACATTTTATGGAAATACAACGTTCATTACAATTTTCAACACAGCCCGACACCAGTCCCTATCCTGAGCCAGATATAACCAGTCCACTCTAAACTCGTGATTTTCTGTAAGTCCCGTTTAGTAATATATCGATATCTAGGCGTACCTGGCCTCTTTATTTCGGGTTTCCGTACGGAGATATTTGGATATATTTCTCTTAACACCAACAAGTGCCAGGTGCACCGCCTATCCCATGCACCTCTTTCAAGCACCGTATAAATCTTGAAGTTCCTCATTAATTAATTTTCTCCCTTTGTTCTCTCCCTTTAAGACTCAATGTTATGCCACACCAGCAGATTGACAACTGCACTAAAAACTTATTAAACCCTCCGTTTCCACACTGAAGTTTCTTAACGCTGCGTTTCTTAACATGTTGTACCTCAAGTTTGGTGACGGGAGCAAACTAGAAATTATCTTTAAAAATGTTGAAGAAAAAAAGATTTTTAATTATATTATATTTTACTATTTCAGAATAAAGTATTATAACCTTAAAGTATTTCCTATATAGCTCTGATATGATACATCCGTATGAACTGCGAACTAGACGGGGAAATAAAATTTCAGGCCCGCTTTGAAATAGAAAGGTGCTGCATGGAAGAGATGCCAGTCGCTTCTGCCCTCACCCTCACGCACACCCTCACAAGCAAGTTCCCTCACAGTCAAACAGGAACAGTGACTAAAGCATTAATATTCTTCTATATGAAAATTAATTCGTTTGGGTGTTTGAGGATCGACATATCTCAAGGCTTTTAAACGATTCTCACTGAAATCAAAATATGTGTGTCATGCAATATATATTAAGCTTCAGTACATAATGGTGGCAGGAAAAAGCTTCGGACGCGATATCATAAAGTACTGAACAGCAAAATATAATAAATTTCATATTACACATTACGGATTGTCAATACACACCCTAACTTTCTGCTTACACTTTGCAGTGTGCATCTGACAGTATTCACGCTCCCACTGCACATAAATAATAAAGCGTGACACGTAGCGGAAGAAACACATTGACCCCATTTAATTTTCATTCCAATAACTGCTCATTTATTGCCGCAGTGATTTAGGCAAACAAGGCAAGGCTGAAAGTTTAAACTCATCATACTAGCAACATTAAATTAGAGTAACAAATTACAATAAGAAGACAGCACATACCGATTACGGCACCACAGGCACAGACTTAGACAGACTTGCCGCCAGTTCAACTGCGGTGTTGAGTGGGCTTTGAGGCAATTTCCGAATATCTGTATTGCATATAAGTGCTCCATATTTTCAAGTTATATTTCCCAGAAAATTTTTTATTTAATTACAAAGGAACACAGAAATTTTAATGCTGTAGAAGAAGAACCGGATCCAAGTGACACGAAAAATTCGGAGTCTCTTTTTTTTCCAAATGCAGGTTTATATTATGATTGCTTTATTTTTTTCTAGTGGCGCTGCGAGCGCCGGTTTGGAGCAGGTGTTAAATATAGCAGAGTTTATAGCTGGAATTTATCAACAGTTGCCAAGCAGTTGCATTGTCATCATAAACTCTGAGGCACAACAGCAAGGTGAGAATTAATTTTATATTATTCACATACGTTGTGCGCTTTTAGTGAACAAAATATCCCTGTAGAAATTTTGACAGGAACTGCCTATAATTTGCTACATGTAACAACAAAGTTACCTTTCGAATTATATTACTCAATGGATGAGAATTAAACCGGCCTTAGACACTTGGATTTTATCGATTTCTCTCAGAATATTGTCGCAATGTGTAGGTTTAATTGTTCGCAGTTATCAGTTGGTTGGGTTGCTTACCTTTCTTTTTAAACTACTCCGAAATTTGTTAAAATTTACAGCATCGACTTTTAATTAGTGAATTTGTAAGCAACATTTCCAGGGGAGTTACAAGTTTTCGGAGTAAAACCTTCTCCCAGCGCCATTTTGCTCACCAAAAATCCTATGTGGATTGGTCTGAGATCGAACCCAGTCATCCTTTGCAAACGGTCGGCGATTAGCAGCCCGAGCCATAGTCAGGGAAGCTGGGTCTTACATCGACAGCTATGTAACCGTTGGCTTCTCTAATGGGTATTTTCCTGTGTGCGGATAAACTACAGATGAACGGATAGGTTCAGCTTAGAAATGGGGCTCTTTTGGCGGTGTGAGGGAAGTATTTGTTATTATTATTGTTATTATTATTATTATTATTATTAGAGTAAATTTTATAAATATAGAAAGCTTAAAATTTGAGTTACAAAATGTGAAAATTTAGATTTCTTGGAAATAAATGATTGTTGGGTGTTTTAGAAATTTGGACTTGCATAGAAAAATATGAAATTAGATAAACAAATTCTTTAAAAATGGTCGATGTAAGACAAAGTATGGGAGAAATCCAGAAAGGTTGGACGTGTATGTAGAAATATTACTTAATAATGTCTTTCTCAAATCAGAACAGAGATGGAGAAAATAATAAGAACTGGAAGAAAGAATAAAGCAGCTACACCCGTTCAGTTCCGTGTTGCTTTTTCACTGCCTGTCAGTAAATTAAAGTGTTTCAATTTTAATTTTGTAAGGGATTAGAACGAGGAGGTAAGTGCTTGAAGACACATGTATTGTACTGCTGAGTTCTTAGTAATGGGTGATTTTTAATTGCAGAATAGTGGAGAAACAGGTAGACATGTCCACCTGTTCGATGTTCCGGAAAACTGGAATGCTGAAAGCTATTATTATGCATAAAGGAACAGTAGTAAGGGCAAAAGTTGCAATGCAGAAGGGAGGATATATACGGATTTTTATGAAACCAGTAATTTAAAATTTCTATACAGAAAAGTTATCTGACACAAGATGGGAACTTCCTTTTATTCATATTTCGGAAGTAGCGTGATGGACTGTGCACTAGCTTCTGAAGGTTTAATGATAATAGAGCAGGCTTTAAGACTGGCATACAGGTAATTATTAAATGGACACTGCTGTTGTTAGAATGAGAAAATGTAATAGAATACGGAAATGATAATACAAATGTTTGGTCAAAGAAAATTACAGAAATTAATGTGATAAGAATAGGAAGATGACTATAAATATTCTGTTACTGAGAGTTTGAATTACTCTGCAGGAAGCACGCACATCTGTGGTATACAAAACCTCTAAACTAAAGGTAGTGTAGACGAAACAGCTAGTGTATTGTATCGCGAGGTCAGGAGCGCTCACAGACGGATGGAAATCGGAACTACAGCGGTTCACTCGTGTGACTAACAACGTAGAACTAGAACAGAGAAGGTAAAATGGTCCTGAAAAAGTATAAAGAAGAAACGATAGGGGGAGTAGAAGCAGATAATGCAGTTGTAAGGACTAATACGTAAAACGTTGAGACGAATGGAAAAGGGATGCCTGGAAATAAAATCAGAGCAGTGGAATTACTTTATTAAACAGAAACTTGTAAGGAAATTTTAAAATAGAACAGATGAAAAAAATTTATTTTCGATTTGAAAAAGAACAAAACAACAGGATGTGATTATATACTGGCTGAGGCACAGAAGGTGTTGGTTAATAAGGATAACATTATCTTCCTAAATATTTTAACGTTTTCATTTGTGAATAGCAAAACTCGAAGGCAAAAGATTCTGGAACGAAAGGTAGCAAGCCTTCCCTGATTTTAATCTGCACTTAATATTTTCATAAACTGCATGTAATATAAAATACAGTTAATGTATTTCAGGTTTGCAAGCTACAGTACTGATGCAGACAGTTCGCAAGTACTTATTATATAAATATATTCCTATAACGGAAAAGACATTCAAAAGTGGCGCCACAGAAAACTGCGTCGCCCAGCGGTCAATATACGTCATGCTGACAGGGAACGAAGAAACAAGAAGCTACTTAAATAAGGTTATAAATGTGCCGAGACACGTCTTCTCAGTTGTTATGTATACATGAGGCACACAATTTCAAAATTCTTTATCTGTGTGGCATTTTTGAGGCGCTCCCGAACTGAAAGAAGTGTAGTCGCTTTTAATGTATTGAAGCCACGGATTCAAATATCTTTGCAATAAATTTTCAGGTCTTTGAACTAAAAGCTGTGACAACACAAAGTAAGACGAGCCTCGCATTACACACTAATGCTCGCAGTTTATTGCTGTTTTTTTTCAGCACTTACGCGTCCTTATTTCAGAAGACACTGTATAAATGATCAGTTATTACGGTGTGAGTTTTTCCACTTCCCTCTCTCTACTTGACATTTATCTTAGCGTTACTAAATAACTCCATGCACCAGAGTCCTCCGTGAAAACGTGAGAGTTACCCGCATTTCATGAAACCCACATTTTATTATCGTCTTCGTAAAAGAAGGCCACTGCCATTTATCCTGAGCAAGATCAATCCGTTCCAAGCTCTCCCGAAATATCTCTTAAGATAAATTCTAGTAATGTCATCCCATCTTCTCTCAGGTCTATTAAAGGTTTCTTTCCTTCAGGTTTCCCACCTACAACCCTACACGCACATGTCTACTCACCCATACGCGCCACAAGCCACTCCAATCTTATTCTCTTTATTTGATTACCCTAATAATATTTTGTTTGACGTATATATAGCTTAACTAATAATTGTACTGTGATGGCCTCTCAACTACTTAACGAAAAATACGCAGTTCGTGTAAAGAATATTGCGTTTTCCGAAAACACTACTAGAATTTCACAAATTAAATTACATATTTCAGACAATAATATAAAAAAGTAAAAATATTTCATAATTTCACGCAGTTGCCTTTTCAAACATGTTCACTTATTAGAAACAAATAGTTCACAAAACGTACTTACTCACAAAATATTATCAATAATAACAACTCCATTCCAATAAAAGAACAGGTCAAATAATTTCTTACAGACATTTTTAGGCAGAGATTCATCTAGATCCATCTGGCTGCTGTTCCTGGACACGAGCACGTCCCTGGAGCAGTTCTTCACCGACATCAACATTCCTTTCGACTGCCAGTTCCTGGT
>BLKM01006394.1:0-25360 GCA_013340265.1 Coptotermes formosanus | reverse complement strand
TCTTATCAGGGCCTGGAGATACAACGCGCCGGCTTAGTACCAAGGACGTTGAACGTCGGCGTGAAGAAGCGGCGTCGTGTGAGCGCACAGGCCCACCAGGCGCTCCAAAAAGAGGTATGCAGCACAATTCCGATACGTGTAATTCAATATCGTTTTCTCCTTTTTAACTGCTACTCGTTTAATACCGGGTTGTGGTGGTACCAATATATTTGATCAGATAAGGAAATGCAGATAGCGGTCTTGTGCGGTGTGACAGCGTGGTTATTGGTAACTTGTTAGAGACGTTTCGCAGGGGCATGTTGCCACCATCTTTAAGTTCGACGAAGAATAATACCCTGAAACTAAAATTCTTATTTGAATACCATGAAGCTGGAGGCAATAATCTCCCCCGAAAAGTGAGTAAAATGTACCAGTCGACACAGCCATATCCTACAAGACCGCCATCTTCATCAGTGACACTGTGCAAACTTCAGCTCACACATAACTGGAGACACTTCGTGTATCTTTTCTTCTTACTCTCAATCCTTCCTTTCATCATCATCATCATAATCTTCTTCTTCTTCTTCTTCTTCTTCTTCTTCTTCTTCTTCCTCTCCTTCTTCTTCTTCTTCTTCTGCTACTCCTCCTTCCATTTGTACAGTTACCTTGCCCACATTATTGCCCCTCTAGTGTCCCAAAGGGCTGTGTACACACGAATGCAAATATTTAGTATTGAACCATCAGAATTTGGGGGGGGGGGGGCGGACGATGAAGTATTGTAAACTGACTATCGATATCCTTGCTCTTCCGCAGATCACCGAAAAGACGGAGACGGTTGCGCCTCCGTTGAGACAGAAGAAGATCGCCGCCAGGAAAGCCTGCATTATGGAGATTATAGAAACGGAGCGGGCCTTCCGCAGCGACCTGCGTATCGTCGTCGAAGAGTTCTGTAATCCCATAATGAAGGCAGGGCTCCTGAAGACACAGCACATCGACGGCATCTTTTTAAACATCGACGATCTCCTCACCAACAGCACTGCCCTCCTGGAGAAGCTGCAGGCCGCCAAGAGCGCAGCACTGCAGCACGGAGACGAGCACCTCCTGTCGGTGGACGTTGGCAAGGCGTTCATGGAAGCGGCCGCCATGCTTCCAGCTTTTAAGGATTACTGTGTACGGCAGGTGAGTGGCTGGAAACAGATGCAGAGGGACATCCACACCGCACTTACAGCAGGGGATCTGTTCAAAGAACAAAGGGGTGACTTAGCATTTATACTATTGTACAGGGTGATTCAAATTATTACACCACATGCATGCACCTATACGTTACAAGGATTTAAATGCCGAATGAATATTTCAAGCCGCCAAAGAACTGAGTCTGTAGGAAAGGAAGAGTGTCATGCTCCAGCAATACCTCCAAAAATCATTTTCAATTCGCCATTAACCGATAATCCTAGCATTTCACATTAACGTAGCTTGAGTTTTAGACATCTTTAAATAATCAATAACAGAATACATAAAAGCAGTCCCATAAAAAAAGAGGCCAAATTATATTGTACTATTCATCACTGACTAAATAAATGGTAGTCAGAAGTCACATTTTATCACACGTTCTATGACTGTAAAATATTGACCCCAGTGGGGCTGTTGACTGCAGTCTACGACATGGCCCTGTCTGTGACTCTCTGCTTCTATACGTAACGTCTTGCACACTTTATATTGCTGCAGCAATGACTCTTGTGACATTGCACACTGTCACGCCCTGCTGTGATCTGACCCAAACGATGCTGGTGTGTAGGCACCAACACTTGAAAGGGGAAATGCTGCTTCCATGTTCAAGGTAGAAGGGTCTCATATACTCTGGATGGAGGCAGCAGATTCCTCCCAAAAGCTGGTACTTTGAAAACGACACAGTTCAACCATATCACGCAGTGTCAAGAAAATGTCACGAACTCCATCACAGTTACTGTAACTGCAGTAAACAGCAGTTCGTGCATGTGCCGGCACTTGTGACCTCTGAGTGGGCGTGGCTAACCCCGTGCCCTCCCCACATTTTTAGATCCCTCCAGTCGATCAGGCCTTGTAACCTGATTTTGTCTGTTACAGGGGGAAGCTGCCCGTCTCCTTAGGCAACTCTACAGGAAGAAGAGGAGACTTCGTCAGTTCTTGGACAAATCTCAGAAGGAGAACGCCGTCCTCAGGCGCTTGGATTTGAAGTCGTTCCTATTGGTAAGTCGCCCGGTCTGACTTTGGGACTCTTCCCAGTTACGTGTTTGGAGAGATGAGCTGAGTGGCTACTGGAGAGGCTGCCAGTGGCTTGTTACTGCACCTGGTGGAATTACATGCAATAAACCGCACGGGCGTTCTTAGAAATGATAACAGACTGTGACTTGGAATCTCAAAGAAGAAAAACGTTCGAAAGAGAGCCGCAGATGCAGGGATAATATTAAAATCATCAAACTGTAGAATTATGTGAAGTGATATTAGGTTTTGCGAAATGAGTAATGAAGGAGTGACAAGAAGTGACGGGCATTTCGCCGGCACATTTTACAACAGAAGTACAAATTATGTAGGCACACTTTCATTTCATTTCAAAATCATTTACTTCCTTTAGACGTAGTGCCTGTAGAAAGTGTCGTGTTCCGGAACACGAGTGCAGGGAGGAGATATCCCACTATATGTCGGAGTGTTACAAACCTAAGGCTAGTTCTATTACTTACACCTTCTTTTCTGCACATGAGTGAATTGACATGCACTGAAAACTGTCAGTTCCTGCCACATTTCTTTTGCATTTTGAAGGGTGTATTTTTCGTAAATTTCCTTAAAACGTTAGTTGCAGTCTCCAGACTACGTTGCGGTGGAGGTATACTTCCGTGCGTTGGTAACCTTGGCACAAAATAGGGGAGAGTTGTCAGCTTCATGCGTCAAGGGTTTGGAACCTTAACCCCCCCCCCCCCCCCAACAGGAAACTGGGTAGGCCCCGAGTGTTCAGTGCGGATAGTTTGGAGAAGAGGAAGCCGCTAGCGTTTACATGAATCGCAACTGGCTTCCTCAGTCATCAGTCCCAGAACCCAGTTCGCTGTAATGCCTGCAATATTGTGGCTTTCGTTCAGTCTGTCTGTTTCACATACATCTGGGGGCAGATTAGGTTCAGAACAAATGTGGCAAGGTTTGGGGTGGCTGTCTCGATTTAGTGTCAATTTCTTCTATTTTTACGACTGAACCTATCGCACAGCAGACGGCAGTTTCTAACCCTGGCTTCTGTGCACAGGTGCCCATGCAGCGCATCACAAGATACCCGCTCCTGCTGGCCCGACTGCATGACCTCACAGCGCCAGAAGACGCCAGCAGGGAGGAGACACTGCGGGCTCAACAGATGGTCCAAGATTAGCTTGCGATCGTCAATTCGGTAAGACGATCTGACAGTTTTGAAATCATTCGGCGCCACGTATTTGTTGGAGCCTAAATTTATATAATTATTAATAAATAAATAATAAACATAATAGAATGTGAAGGCCTGATGCAGACTGATGAAATGTTAGATCCGTTTAGAGCACGAATGATGCTCGTTTTTAATGTTAAGACGTTATTAATATCTGTAAAGAAACCATACCACATACCAGTGAAAAATCGCTGCTTCTTATCTCTCATTTAACCCATACCAATCCTTCCATCTTTATTTAACTACTTTCGCCATTACACTGCCCTACCCACCATCCTCAAATACATCAATCCATCCATCTAATCCCCCAATTCAAAAAACACACCCACTTACTCTCCCACATTCCCACACTCAGCCAGCCACCGATCCACATGTTCAACCATTCTGCCATCCGCTTGTCATCTGTTTGCTTTAATCCCTTAACGTATCCGTACGCGTATTGCCAATGTTCTGTAAACCTCACTCCTGCGAGTACCTAAATGCAAGCCCTGCAACCGTTCAAACGGGGGGATGGCCCACCTGTTACAGGCAGATGCGCGGTCTATTGCTACCTTGCCTCTAGTTGCAGCGGCACGTACCTGTATGTGCTTAACTCCTTCAAACCTTTCAGCCACATTCACGTTCCACTGACCTGTGCCTATTTGTGTGCAGAACGCGCAAGACACCACGAGAAGGCGACCGTGGCGCTGCACGTGCCTGTAGGAACGCAACCAAACATGGCCGCAGACACCGGATGTGACAACTAACGAAGCTGAAGATGATTCAGTAAGACTTCCTCTGGCTAGCAGCTGCGTCAGATGTTGAGAACGACCAGCAAGCCGACGTTTCGAGAACAATCTGTCTTCTCCTCATCAGCGAAACGGGAACAACCTTGATGTCCGTCCGCGTCGTACACGTAAATTGTGGGCAGAGTCAGACGCTTGGTCCTGCGTCTTCATCAGCGTGTTGGTCACACTGTATCACTGTACATGCGTGTGTATTTATTGTAGTGTATGTATTGTGCGTAATATACGTATTTTAAGTTGTGTTTGTAACGTTATGTAATGTGACAAGTGTATGTTATATATGTATGTGTGTACATATTTATTGTATTGTATTTATTGCGTTTTATGTAATTTTTGTGTGTGTGTATTTATTGTCTTATAAGTAAGGTATGTATTGTATGCTTCTATGTATCTTATGTTTGTACGTTATTCATGTATATATCTATGTATTACATATTTTGTGTGTGTGTGTGTGTGTGTGTGTGTGTGTGTGTGTGTGTGTGTGTGTGTGTGTGTGTGTGTGTGTGGATTCCCCAAAAACTAATGCTTCTTGTTGTTTTTCTCAGTAAATATTTGCAGCTGGATTCCACAGGCGTCGCAAAGATGTTTATGGGTGTTTGTCATTGACAGTTTCCTGGCAACAAGGAAATCTATCGCGGCACGATGTTTGTACCGCACACCACTTTCCTACTCCACTGTAAGGCACTGCTGCATTGGCACTGTCTGTCAGAAATCTGTACAATTTTTTACATAAATGACGGAAACTACAAATTTGTTTGGTCTAAAATCTCACACTCCTCACTTTGTTACTTGCCAAGACAAAAAATATCAGGCACTATTTTCTGGGCAACCACCCCCTCCAAAAACCAACCCCTGGCGTCCCCGTCGCGGAGGGGGGTAACGCCTGTGGGCGGCTAACAGGGGCAATGGTACACTCAAGGCAAGGTTTTAGGCATCGATGCTGAGGGCTGCCTGGCACTGGGGTGGTGACAGCAGTTCCACTAGCGATCCCTCGGAACCCAAGGCAGCACCCTGTTGTATTTATGCCTTCCACCCATAAAGGGCTCTGTGCGTATCGCCCGTCATTTCCCCATTGCTAATGGGAACTGAGTGGAGACTCCTAGACACAAAAATCTATAATACACTGGGACTCTGTTGTACAGGGGCACCTGCTTAAATTTGCTCAACAGGGTGGCAGCCAGCCTGGCGAGCCACCCCAGGGGGCTGCTATGCTCAGCAAACGTAGGGATGTTGAGTGTTCAACATCACAAACACCCGAGGCATCTGTCTTGAGATTGGGGGGGGGGGTGGCTATCACAGCAAACCTGCAGAAGTGCCCCCTATGGCCCCAAAGCTTCCAGTATCTGGGGCTGCTAGGAGAAAACTCAAAGAAGTTTGGACAGGTCACACGGGTACTGGTAGCTTAACACAAACAGAGCATGAAACCTCGCCTCACCATTCAGTGGGCCCCAAAAGACTCACCTGGGGGACACACTCCCATCATGAAATAATCTGCCACGAGATTCAGCATTGTAAATTTTGTTTCAGTATCGTTTTGAATTATTGTTTGAAGTGACTTGACTTGACTTGCCTTCTTGTACATTCATTTCGTGTTGTCTTGCATGAGGTTCAACAATACTGTTTTTTAAATAAATCAGGCGGTTTTTGATTACTTAACTTCTCAAAACACGGTTACGGATTTGTATCTCTACTTTAATTTTTTCAGAGCCATTCTATATACGTACACAATTTGTAATATTGTGTTTACACAGAAGTATTTTTGCATAAAAACTATATGTAAAATATACAAAAACTAATAAATGTGTGCAGAGTTGTTATAAGAAGTACACTGCAAATGAATCCAGTTCAGCCACCCCTTCCTTACCACCGGTCCTACCCTATTGGCTCTCATCACGCTGACAAATGCCCATCCCGCGGCAACCTTCCCAGTTAGTGTCTACGTGACAGGTTGGCTTGCTTTTCGGCTTGCACTCTCGACTCCTAAAGCTTTGTGTATAATTTTCAGGCCTATTTAATGGGCATGAAAACATGAAATCTACAGTCTTAAATCAGAATTCAGATTTATTATATATTTAGCATTCTCTTGTGGTATTTTTGATGACAGACACTACCTTAACACTGTCAACACACATTTACTGCTTATAAAGTAATACGTAAGTTTCTTTAGAAACATGTTCCGATTTTGTGCATAATTTTCAGGCGTATCTAATGGGCATGAAAACGTGAAATCTACAGTTTTATGAATATACAACACAATATGAGGTGCCATGGATTGTGTTTACCGTGTTAAAGTACTGTTCATTATTATATATAAAATATGAAAGAGTATTTTCAAATTATTAAGATTAGCTCATTGTGTCTGATTCTGCCTGTTATATAATTTTCTTTGTTACACGTTAGACTGTTTATACAGTGGAACCTCGGTTATGCAACGCTCAAGGGACCGGAAGATTTTGTCGTGCAACTGAATATACCGCCTTCATTTAAACATGCGTCAAAAAGTCACAGTCACAGTCACAAAACTTGTACGTAAAATCAAGGACAATGTCTAGAAATCTCTCTAACTCAATTAAAAAGAAGACAATTTATTCAATACAGTCACTGTACAATCACTTTTAAATGACAACATGGCATAAAATTCAGTACAGTTAACAAATAACTGCCGCATATACACCAGCTTGTCACTTAGACAGAAAACTCTCGAGGGCTGTCTGTTTCCCTCTAGTCACACCGGCCTGTACAACAGGCGCTGTATCAGCGACAGACACCCTTCATCCGCTGCACTCATTTGTCCAGTGCACAGGCAGCCTTTTAAAATTCCCACGGCAGAAATGGCATCACTGGGCGCACGGTGGAGCGGACTCCTCCTCTGACTCTTACTCACTCTGCTCAGAAGCACTGTGATCTCAGAGTCCGGTTACTTCGGCTATAATTTCTGAGTCTGTCCTCTTACCGCAAATGGCGACGTCGCGGTCACGTTCGAGGAAGACAGCGAACGGTAACCCGGCCGAAAATCTTTCTCACCCATCGGGCTCTTCAAGGGGAACGAAATCGATTCCGATCTCTTCAGAAAAAGACAGCTCTGTGTCGAACCCAGAGTGCTGCCAGCACTTTGGGATGGCGTCTGTCTGGTGGGCTCTCGGCGCGGAGAAAGGATGACGTATCAGTGGATAAACTTTATTCGGACGGACTAAATATTTAGGTCACACAAATTAATATGTCTTATCAGTGAATGACGTACAGCTGAATATATTCTTCTACAGCCTCTTATGGAGTTTCTCCGGGACCACCCGAAAACGTCGTACAACAGGATATGTCGTACAACTGTACGTCGTATAACCGAGGTTCCACTTTATTACAAAAAATTCCAGTGTTACATATCTCCTGTTTACACGCACAGTTTCCTTCATATATATACTCTACTCTTTATATTTTAAAATTATTACAGATTTATGATATAAAGACTATTAATGCGTTACAACAAAGAAGTGTTACTTTTTTAATTTTAAAAATAGTTACTTGCTGCAATGTGTAAATTGTATTAGTTTATTATTTAAAAATTTGTTTTCTAAAATAAAACTGAATATATTTCTTAAATTATATATATATATCTATTTGTGAATTATTTAAAAGTGTTATTTAAAATAAAATAAAATTTATTTTTCGAACTATGTGTATTATTACATAAATCCTGTTTTCCTATCACGTTCCCTAATTTCCTGGACTTCTCTTTCTTTTCTCGTCAAGCGCAGGATTCCTGTTAGACAGTACATTACTTGCAGTTAGCCTTATATACCTCAAACCGAGGGCACATAAATCCCAGGACACTGCCTTTTGTACGGCAGATCCTAACATTTTGGGTCCTCTGTATGGAAATCGCTTCATGTCACCATTTAAACGCCTACAATTTTAAAACACTTCATAGATTCTTGGAATATTCTTCATCTCCGATTTCGACCGTAACAGATTCCTTCCGAAGTACCTTCAATTAAACATTTACCATCCTACCATTCGCAGATGAACAGTACGTGCTGCTGCCACTGTCGTTACGTAAACCGCACATAAATGTTTTCATCAACAGAATGCCATCACCACAATACATGTTATCTCGCAGACGTAAGTTCCCTTACAAACATCGATATTTGGCGTCGCACAAACCTTCTCTAAAGAAGTGATATAACATCTTTAATGACTTGGAAATCTATCGCATGAAACAGAACGGTAAAGTAAAGTTGTCCCTCTCCATGTCGTGAAAGCGTATAGGGGGTGTAGAGGTATGACTCCCGTCATTTTTAACTTCGGCACTACTTTCATATGAGTGGTAAACTTCAAATTTCCGCTGTCTTAACCAGGGGAAGGACGCCGGCACCCACTGAACAGGAGGCTGGGTGCACACCACAGCCGATCTGCACGTTTTGGAGAACAGAAGCACCTCTTGCCGCCGTCGGACTTCGAATCCCGGATCGTTCAGCCCAAAGCCTAGTCACTACACCGAACTGCTATCGCTGCTCGCGAAGCAGACCAACTTTCCGAATAAAGGAACGTGACGCTTGAGAGATGGGGACTTTAGAGCACTGTTAATAGGGACAAACCTTCTGCTTGTACTGTGGCTGGCTCTTGGCTTCAACTTCTGGATGTCTACCGGCGCCTGGAAGAGTTATGGAACAGTATTGTTACTGGAAGGGTTGAAAATTGGATTAGGACAGGCGAACTTTGAGTTATTACGTCATCACAGCAAAGAGTGGGTCTTACATATTTTCTTGTGCTACGGGAATTACAGAGATTTCGACGGGTGACCTGTGGTCCTGGAGACAAGCGCATGTGTAAAACATTAGACAGACGAGTGGGTTTATGATCTGGTAAGTATAAGACACGTATAAAATGCATAGCTGCGTATGTGGCAAAGTTACTGGAAGTTTTGAAGCTGTTATGACCAATAAAATACATACTTTCTGGCCGGTGGTCACTTCGAAACTAATACAGAATCCAGCGTTAAATACTGCGATCCATAAGATGCAGAGAGGGCAGTCCTTCGAAACGAAAGTTTTAGTTCAAACTTTATGCAGGTTAACCCCCGAGAGGATTTTACTGAATTAATTTTTTCTTCTTCATTTATTTTAAGGGGTATGTCTTCTGTTTCATTTCACAATTAACTTCTGAAGCTACGACTTCTTTTAAACATACTGCAGCACTTCTACAAAAGGACAAAACTCACACAGAAAGAAACATATCTAGGGCTGCATCCGTGTCACAGTTCGATTTACAATGTACGATGTACCGATGGGCAGTCCAGACAGCCACATGCGGTTTATCGCGCAGCAGCAGGAAATTAATAATTTTACGTAGCGGGTAATTTAGGCCCAGTGGAGAAAGAGTTTATATATCACCATGCACTGTAAGCGTCCTATTGCGAGTGGTAAGAGACGCCGTAATGCAGTCGGAGTAGCGACTGCGCTACGGGCTGGACAACTGAAGATTCGTGGCTGTACTGTCGGAAGGACACAGCAATTGTTCTTAAAAGGTCCACACCAAACCTGCAGCCCTTCCACTCTCCCGGTCAGTGGGTGCAGGGGCTCCTTTTGTGGGCTAAGGCAAACGGGGCGAGAATTTTTCACTCACCTCCATCTAGTGTTGTGTAAAGAATCAGTGGAATTATAAAAACACTCACTCTATTCGTCTATGTCACGTGCACAAAGACAACCTGACTTTTTACGTGCGGATTTTGAAGTGTTAATTCATGTGCAGAATGACCGCAATAAATTTTCCCAGGGGCAGTGAAAATTCAGATTACAGTCTTCTACAATGTAAAGCCGTACAGTTTGGTATCGACCATTTAGAGAAGACAGCCACTTAAAGAACGCCTCTCCTACTGCTCCACTCACAGCATCAGTCCCTGATTTAATTTTTCCGTATCATCTAGCACCGGTTTTACTCGGGTGGTTTTCTACCCTGAAGGTGGATATAAGAGTTTTCTCCGAAACACTGGCACATATCTACAAAATTCTACAGTGCCACGTGTATTGGCAGGTTCACTATGAGCAACAGTAAACACTTATAACAATATTAAAAATGTATGAAACATGGAACTGCCAACATAGGCTAAGGTGTCTTTGTTTTTAGCGCATGTTCACAAAATGAACGGATAAGGTTACATACGTCTGCATAAATAAAGGGCTCGTAAGTTTCCAAAAATTTTTGGGTACCCTAGCTCGGCTTTGCAACGGAAAGGGGTAAATAGTTTTCATATTTCGCATATGTCCGCGGGCAACATAACGCTGTGTCGCGGGCAACATGTTGCCTGCGAGCTACGGGTTGAGCGGGCCTGGTCTACGGAATAAGTTAACAGTCATTACGTACGTCGGTAGCTTTCGCTTTGTGTCTCGTTTGGGAGAGTCAGAATTCACCGCAGTTACACTGAGTGTCATGACGTGCATTACGCACTGCGAGAAGCGGGGAGAGCATTTCTGGGGGTTCAAACAGAAACTCAAGGGGAAAACTAAATAACCCTCATATGAAAAAAAGACAAAATAATCTAGAAAATGTAGAGGTGACCCTGTAACTTGCCATGAAGGCACAGACGGGAGGCAGAAGTACAGCTCTACCCACACACAATATTGGCGCTACAGCGGGGTGGCTGGTCAGCGCCACGTCCTGGCCACTTTACCCCTTGTAGAGGATGCTGGTTGGGCATCGAGGTCGTTGTGGACGGGTAAGGAAACTCTCACCCCACCACAGTTCGAACCCCGGACCTTCCAGCCCGTAACGAGTAGCTGAGCCGACCGCGCTGTCCCAGCCGCCGGTAAACTGATATACCGTACACAATCTGCCAGTCGTGCTACCAAAGTACCACAGTTGCTTCCATGGCAGCAGACTTTTCCAGCAGTAAACAAAACACTGCTTATGACGACAAATTTGCATATGTTTTCTGTCACGTGACAAAGAAACTTCACTGCACATAAAAAAGCCAGTTTCGGCCCACATCCAAATTGACAGACGTGCGTGGGGCCCAGTCTAGGCCGGGACGTTTTGGAAAAGGGGAAAATGTCTTGCCCCTCGTGATAAATAAATGTGAATCCATTTACATTGGCAACAGTGTTCTTTTTTTGTTGTTAAGTATTTTTAAATTCACCGAAACTAAATGAGTACAACTATTAATATATGGCGGTCCGCGAAATATTTTAGGCGCCTCTCGAAAAACTGCGAAAAACGGCTTAGTACCTCCGTCACTTATGCCTGTCCGCATGGAACAACTCCGCTTCCACTGGACGGGTTTTCATCAAATTTGATATTCGAGTGTTTTTTTCAAAACTTGTCAAGAAAACTCACAGTTCACTAAAATCTGACAAGAATAACGGGTACATTACATGAAGACCTATGTACATTTACGGTAGTATCTCGCTGAATTCTTCTTAGAATGAGGAATGCTTCAGCCAAGAGTTGTAGAGAAAATCACAACACACATTTTATGTTCAGTCATTTTCTTTTCTCCAAATCGTGCCGTTTATGGGGCAATGTGGAAAAATATAAGCCATACAGGCCACAGGTTACAATACAATACGGCGCATGCGCTTTGCATGCTGTATAACTAAGGCTACAGATACACACTCACAATATGTAACACTTATTGCTTTTCCACTGCAACAGTGGTTACGCGAACGCGCTTCAGTGTTACGTGATAAGCACATTGCCTGTCTTGTTCACATATTTACTTTCTCTCAGCCTGTAATACGGAAGAGTTCCAGAACTCGACACCAAGGAACAATTTATGATCCAAGTGTTAGTAGAAACACAACAGACTGGATACATGTGACAATTTTGTATCCATTTACGTGACTATGTCTATAAATCGACACTACGTTACTTTGTGAACAAGAATAGCAATGATAATAAGCTGAAGAAGAATTTTTTAATTATTCATGGCACAGAATAAATGAAATGGTCACTTTAACTGCAGTTACACGTGTGTTCTTAAACGATGCTACTGCTTGCTTCATGCGAAAACACAAAGTGGCAATGAAATTAAATCCAATGTTATTTATTTCCCCAATTTAATCGCTGTCAGAGTCTGAACTTCGGACTGCAATAGCCGTTCACAGAGCAACAATAATATCAGCTGCACTGCTAACAAGTGTGTTCCTGCCATACAGTAAAGGCGTACTAGAATGACACGAAAGCTGGATGACGAGCAAATGTACTTGCTTGTGGATGCACGTTATTGCTTCACCTTCATTATAAACTGTAGTGACGATATATGAAAAGGCACTTAATATTTAACTCTACAGATTAACTTTAATTCACACAAACTGTTTAAATATTGGCATGACTATAAAACTTAACCTTACCAGAAACCCACGAAATTTACAACATTATTTTGAAGGTATTAATCACTTCATGTGGGCAAATGTTATGCTTTAGACATTATTAGAAACTAATGTTAATCCACATTTCTACCCACATTCTTCGAAACCAAAACTGAACTGTAAACAAACTCCTGTATTCTGAAATTATAACCAAACTCACGCTGTATATATGCAGACTCTACCACTCTTACGAACGGACCGCCATCCTAACCTCAACTCCTATTCTCCATGAAACCAGAGATGGGCACAATCGAATACACACGATCTGATAATACAAACTGCTACTAATACAGTAATTAGAAGAGTTAAACACAAGTGAATTTCGTGCCTTCCCTCGCGATGTAGTCTAGGTATTCGAGCTTCTGGGGTGTGCGTTTCATAGGTTGGTAGTTGGTAACAAATGCCGATCGTTGTTAACAAACGACAATCTACAGCGCACAAAGAAATGTATTTAATACAAAGATAATTACCAAATCAATTTTTTCATTTATTTGCGTCATTCGCATTTTAGTTTTTTGGCGCGTTCGACATCAATGAATTGTTAGTAAATAACATGTTAATATCTTTTCGCAGTTCTCAAATATAGCCAAAATTAAATGCCTCAGATCACCATATGTACAAGAAAATAACACACGTTCAGTGTGTAACCTCAATGGCCGAGACCGTTAAGGCGCCATACCTAACTATACCCATTGAGATTGCATAAGTGAAAGGGGTAGTTGAGTGCAGACCAAATGAATTATACGGCCACTCCGGGCGCCAGGATGGTCGTGGGATTCCACTCAGCCCCATTACAACTTTCGCTTTTACTTTTTGTGCTTTAGTTATTCGTAATTATCTTGAACTCGCATGGGATGTGGTAAAGTCCCGGGTTCGAATCCCCACCAGATAACCACGTTAGACATATATTATCATAATAAGCTGGTATGAATCATACACTTACGTGTAAACATTTAAATTTATGAATTTTACACTGTCCATACCGCGCACTTACCTACACAGATTGATGCGTATTAACAAGCAACTCGTACACGCTCTTTTAAACACAATATTCAATGACAACTAAAAAAATGAGTGCTTTTAAAGTGTTTTGAAGGTGTTTGTGGTGTTTTTTAAAACACAGAGTCCCGTGCAAACGGTGGTTTGAGGCAATGAAACATGTCGCAGCGTGAATAACAAATCTGGAATATTTGTTTTTAATCAGTGTGTACGAGTTACTTGTCCGCTCAAATTAACTTACATTTATGTTCTTTGATTAGTTCTGTAATGATTCGTTTCTTAATTTTGTTAGAGTGATCCAACTAATAAACTGAAGAAATACCCTCGCATTCCGACAGCTGTGACTGGTAACAGCTGATATAAGTACGAATAAGTATTGCTTTTCCACGGCATAAATGGTTACGCGAACGCGCCTGTATGTTACGTGATACCTACACTGCAGGCCTTGTTTAGGTTAACAATGGGCCTTCATATTGGAAATAATTCAAAACCGCTGTTCTGGGCCGTAACCTGTGTGATGGCACTCACTGTGCGCGTGAAGTGATTGTGTTGTGTTGTGTTGGGTTGTGTTGTGTTGTGTTGTGTTGTGTTGTGTACACATAAACGGGCAAAATAGAACAGTTCCTTAACTGAAGTTAACAAGAGATTCACCGCACGCACGCACTACACTCACACACATAGACAAAAGCTAAAAGTCACTCAACCCAGCTTATAACCATATATTTACATTCTGGTTTAGTGATGCTGTAACTCGAAATTCCATTCATGAACAAATTCAGTGCAGGTGGAAGTCGGGGAATGCTTGCTATCGTCAGGTGTAGAATCTGTTGTCTTCCAGGTTGCTATTCAAAAATACAAAGACTAGGGTATACATAACTATAATTTTACCTGTTGTTTTGTATGGGTGCGAAATTTGGCCTCTAACATTGAGGGAGGAACAAAAGCCTGAGGGTGTTCGAGAATAGGGTGCTGAGGGGGCTATTTGGGCCTAAAAGAGACGAGGTGACAGGGGAGTGGAGAAGACTACATAACGAGGAACTTAATGATATGTACTCATCACCAAATATTATGCGGGTGATAAAATCGAGAAGAATGAGATGGGTAGGGCATGTAGCACGTACGACGGAAGGGAAAGATGTATAAAGGATTTTGGTTGGCAGACCTGATGGGAGGAGAACACTTGGGAGACCCAGAAGTAGATGCGAGGATATAAAATGGATCTTCGAGATGGCATGGACTGGATTCAGCTGGCTTAGCATAGGCACAGGTCGCGAGTTCTTGTAAGTGCTGTAATGAACCTTTGGGTTCCATAAAATGCTGGAAATTTCTTGACTAGCTGAGGAACTGTTAGTTTCTAAAGAAGGACCGTGCTCCAAGGAGTTAGGTAGTTAAATAATTAGTTGCTTATTCAGGCAAATATTTAGTTAGTTAGTTAGTTAGTTAGTTAGTTAGTTAGTTAGTCAGTCAGTCAGTTAGTTATTTACATGCTGTAACTAGCTCAGACTATATGATGTCTGCCGACCGACAGGATTAATGGCCAATAATAACCCGAACAGAATGTCAATGGAACCGGGTGTAACCTAATTGAAGGCAATGCCCGGTCCTTACTTGGAGGTACTGTGGAATAACACGAAATAACTCAATCTGGAAAGTCTGTCTCCGAACGAGAATTCGAACAGATATCTCTAACATGCAAAACAGGAAAGTTAAGCACACAGGGCGACGTTTCGGTAACTGCAAATATAAACAATCGGTGAGCTACACGTGTACAGAGCGCTGTACTTGACACAGTCGAATTACCTTACGCAATGCAGTTACAAAGCCACGCGCTGCATGTCCGAGGCAACGACAAAAGCATTTTTTCTTCTCCAAAGCGTCCAAACCGAATATGGGGTCCACCCAGCCTACTCAGCAGATATGAAGGGTAAAGCGACCCGGTTGTGGAGCTGATCACTCATCTCAACTTTTGCAAACTTAAGAATAAGTGGAGCTACACCCCCACTCCCCATATCACTTCATGCCATTCACAGGGGCAACGTTACTTTTGTACAGCAAATCGTAGTCTTATGGGATATGGGTGGGCGAGCAGCCTATAGTATGAGAGAAGTGGGGGTCGTAGGGAGGGCAGATGACGGCCAGCTCCACCCATTCTCAACCTCAGCGCTCTTCATACCCCAGCCGCTTTACCCCTGCGCAAACAATCCCGTTAGCCACTGCACAGTAGGCTGGGAGGGGGCCACGGCTGGTCTGACAAGTATTCACACAACCGCGATTCGAACACCGGACCGTCAAGCCCGTAGCCTAGTCTCTATACAGGGTGCGCCTCTACAAACCACTGAAGATTGTTCGAGGTGTTGGTCAGCCCTTACAGGCAAATACCACATCAGCAACCAGATTCAGCTACGACCGGTTCCTTCCGAATCCTTCCCAATTCAACACCAAACTAACTATTACTGACGCTATGCAGTGTCAGATACCGACACCTTAAAGCGGACCGCACAACACACACGGCCTTACTGAGATATGACTCAGCGAGCACTACTCTTGCTACAGGGTGTGCGATGCGGCGGGCAATGCTGCACAGCCGACCTGTAACTGCCGTTTGATCCGTGATTCGGGCTTCCGCCGCGGTGCTGATGAGATCTGCTCTCTTGTGCAGTGTTACGCAGCGTGACAGCTTGTGTGGGCTTCGTGAAGTCGTCTCAGTGGATGGCATATTTACCTAAAGGCATAACTGCACTGCTGCGAGTTATTCCAAATTTTAAGGTAGGGAAAGTAACTACTGTTCGCTCTGATAACATTTGATAACACTCAAATAGTCCAAAACCCTAACAATGCATCGTGTCTCTCATTTTTGAAATCGGTCTAGTACAGTGTTTCCCAATACCTTTGTTCGCACAACAGCCCCTACTGGGCCAGGGCTTCCTCATTATCGAGGCTTAACAATCACACTCAGTTCCATACACCACACTCGGTAGGACTTCTCTACACGAGTCTATCCCCCTATACGAATGATCAGCCCAACGCAAAGACCTCTACCTAACAGCCCACAACTATCACAAAAGACACACACACATGCCCTCACCGGGAATCCAACCCACAACCTCAGCGAAAGAGAGGGGCCACAGCCCCACCCCTAATTTTGATAACGCTACATGAACTGCGACTAAACTGAACTGGCGATCCGTGCTGACGGAAGTCACTGCTAAAGATTGCTAAAATCCGCAGCAGGTGCAACAATGCAAGTCTCTTAATTTGTCGCCCATGTTTTTCTTTCTGCGTCAAAGTGCAACACACTTTGTAATCAGACAGCTACGAATACAGACCAGCAGCATATGTAACAATACACTGCATGATTTGACCTTGATTAAAACGACTGTCTTTCGCTTCTTGCGTACGGAAGGTTTCTTAAACAGATATTATAAGGGTCATAAGAAATATATCGCAATTAACGGACTTTCGCGATTATTTTTAACAAAACGTTACTCCTTTAATTAAAAAATAAGTAAACTCCAAAGCAGCCGTCACAGAAATATATGCACGGATAATGTTGGAACTGATCGCGGACCCCTTCCGGTTCGCGGAGTACTGTTTTTGAAACACTGGCCTAGTGTGTGTGAGACAGAGCAGTGAAGGGGGGAGGAGGAGTATTAACACGCTGAAATATAAATATATGCCATCTACGTAAATGGTAACATTGTGTCTCTTTCCCGTAACCACTGTTGGCATGGAAAATGGCCAGTCGGTTCTCTGTGTATTGCTGAGGTACAGTCGCTTTAAACAATATAAAAATATTAAGCGATTCTACGTAACAGCAACGATGGACTGACTTTGCGGTGTTGCTGCAGTACGAATTATTTCGTTTTGCTGCCAACAGCACACACGTGTTTATGTTTTCATGTAACGTGTCCGAGATTTTACTCGGAATTCAACCAAATCTACTTTTCTCGACATATTTTCATAAAATACTCCTTCAAATTCCACCAAAATCTTTACAGTGGCATTTGAATATACACATGCGGACAGATGGACGGATATTCATGACGAAGCCAATACCCACTTCACTCCTTCTATGCGCTCCAGCATATAAACAGTTACTTATTGCTCTTTGTAATCGAAGCACAGAGTGTTCTCTGTCAAGTACAGTCTGAATACAGCCTCACGCTGTTAACATTTCTCGTGCCTCCTCCACTGCCATAATTCCGATCCCAGCAAACCCAATACCCTGCAATATTGAGGTTATGAATACTTCGAACTGTCACCAGAACGAACAGCAATTATTTTCCGTGCCTTCAAATTGGAAGTTACCAACAGCAGTGCAGTTATGCCCTCACATAAAGTATGCCATCCACTGAGACGACTTTTACTAAACACCACTGAGTGTAGATCGGTGGTTCGCATCCTGTGGCTCAAGACCTTTCCTAAATGGCCCGTGGAGCCTTCAGGGTAACACAAAATATTAACACAAAATGTATTAACACCGTAGTAGTGCGCTAACTAAATCCCTTTGTGGCATTTCGCCAAGATAAGATGTGATATGCACGCAGGACCGCAGCTAACGCCCTGACGGTGACTGAACACCGGATGCGACACGCTGAACATTAATCACGAACGTAACAATGACAAAAGATAAAACAGCCCTTTTCAGGGCCACAATTATATCACACACCGAAGTAACATTTCTCGTTGGGTATTTCGACCTTACATTCTTACCATGCACACGGCATTCTTACCCTGTTTATTTCTATATGTACACTATATCCCCTCACTGTGTTCAGTCTATTCACATGTCACTATACTTCTGATTCAGTACCGATACGGTATAATGGCTGGGCTACGGACTGTCCTATCCTGGTTCAAATCCCGGAAGTGACAAGAGATTTTTCTCCTCTTCAAAATGCCCAGACCGTCTCTGAGACCCGCTGCAGCCAATCCTCGCTGCTGTACAGCGACCATTATGTTCCGTCCGTGAGCTGGATCCCCCAAACTTCTCTACCTGTTTACAGTAACGATGCAATTTCTGTGGCACAGTGCCGCACCTACAGGACTGCCGGCATTCAGTTGGTCCACACGCTAAAGTAAGAATTGCAAGCACAACTGCATGCAGACTGAGGCGGCACGACTTCTGTGGGCTTCAGGTAAGTGATGCCTTTCGCAATACCGTCCGATCACAACACTATTACGTGCCCTGTAGGATACGGCACATTTTTTATTTATTTTAGTCACAATTTTATTACATAATGAACTGTATAGCTTCTTTAATAAGCAATAATAAGCAATTTATTCATATGTGGGACTTGAAAAAATTCTTTCCGGCTTCTTCTCTTTCTACTTTTCCTAGGGACCATTCCTTTCCAGTTTTGACAGATACTAAATTTTGTTAGCTACGAAAGTAATGGAATATCGCCTAAAAGCTCGCACATGCCGGTTATGTTAGCAGTCGCGCGTGCAAGGCCTCAGTTTACTGGCACCACACTTCCAATCATCCGAGCGACGCCATAGCGCCCCTGATCTTCGTCATACAGTGCCCGCAAGGAGCCGCCCGACTGCCAAACCGCCTCCCCCCCCCCCCCCCAACCGGCAGTGGCACCGGATACTCACCATTCTTGCCAGTGTACCACTGTTAACGTCCTGCCCTGCCCACTCTGTCCTCACTTGTGTTTTGGGACATTACGCCTTTCAGTAGTTTATAATTTGTATTTGAGACTTCTATAAATAAACTGTGAGATGGCTATTAAAAAGCTAAAGAGTCACAAATCACCAGGTATTGATCAGATTCCAGCAGAACTGATTAAAGCAGGGGGTAGGATTATTCGGTCTGAATTCCATAAACTTATTATTTCTATTTGGAATAAGAAGGAATTGCCTGAGGAATGGAAGGAGTCGGTCATTGTGCCTATTTATAAAAAGGGCGATAAAACAGATTGTAGTAACTATCGAGGCATATCACTTTTGTCGACTACGTACAAAATTCTATCCAACATTCTTTTGTCAAGGTTAACTCCATATGCAGAGGAAATTATTGGGGATCATCAGTGTGGATTTCGACGTAAGAGGTGAACTACTGATCATATATTCAGCATTCGTCAAATACTTGAGAAAAAATGGGAATACAATGAGGCAGTGCATCAGCTATTTATAGACTTCAAGAAAACCTATGATTCAGTTAGGAGGGAGGTCTTGTATAATATTCTCATTGAGTTCGGTATCCCCAGGAAACTAGTAAGGTTAATAAAAATGTGCCTAAGTGAAACGTATAGCAGAGTTCGGGTAGGCAAACATCTGTCTGACACGTTTCCTATTAAGAATGGCTTGAAACAAGGAGATGCTCTGTCGCCATTGCTTTTCAACTTTGCTTTAGAATATGCCATTAGGAGGGTTCAGGCAAACCAGAAGGGCTTGAAATTGAATGGTACACATCAGCTTCTGGTTTATGCTGATGATGTTAATATATTGGGCGGAAGCATGCATAGTATAAAGAAAAATGCAGAAGATTTAGTGATTGCTAGTAAGGAGATTGGTCTAGAAGTAAATGCTGAGAAAACTAAGTACATGGTCATGTCTCGAAATCAGAATGCAGGACACAATCACAACATAATTATAGATAATAAATCGTTTGAAAGGGTGGAAGAATTCAAATATTTGGGAGCAACCCTAACGAATCGAAACTCCATTCATGAAGAAATTAAGAGCAGATTGAAGTCGAGGAATGCTTGCTATCATTCGGTGCAGAATCTTTTGTCTTCCAGGTTACTATCCAAAAACACAAAGATTAGGGTATACAGAACTATAATTTTACCTGTTGTTCTGTATGGATGTGAAACTTGGTCTCTCACACTGAGGGAGGAACAAAGACTGAGGGTGTTCGAGAATAGGCTGCTGAGGAGGATATTTTGGCCTAAGAGGGACGAGGCGACAGGGGATTGGAGAAGACTACATAACGAGGAACTTACTGACCTGTACTCATCACCAAATATTATTCGGGTAATCAAATCGAGAAGACTGAGATCGGCGGGGCACGCGGCACGTATGGGGGAGGGGAGAGGTGCATACCTGATTTTGGTGGGGAGACCCGAGGGAAGGCGACCACTTGGGAGACCCAGGCGTAGATGGGAGGATAATATTAAGATGGATATTCGGGGAAGTGGGATGGGGGCATGAACTGGATTGAGCTGGCTCAGGATAGAGACAGGTGGCGGGTTCTTGTGAATGCGGTAATGAACCTTCGGGTTCCATAAAATGCGGGGAATTTCTTGACTAGCTGAGAAACTGTTAGCTTCTCAAGAAGGCCTCTGCTCCATGGAGTTAGTTAGTTAGTTAGTTAATAAATAAACTGTGGTGTAAGTACTGTGATCACATAATTGACCCTTCCATTTCAGCCTTCCTTTAGTATAGCTGCTAGTTCACCAGAAACAATTGACATGTGTAAATTTTCATAAAATTTCTCTCTATCTTCTATATAACCAATTACAGTCAAACTGTGATTTTCCAGCTCTAATAAAACTGGCTCTGATTTACTATTATTGGCCTACGCGCAACACTCGCGGGTGGCGCCTGGGCGATACTGTCGAATAGCGATGCAATGTGTACTGAAACACCAAACATGATGGCCCATACACGGTTCTGATGTTCAGGGATGGGAGGGTGGAGGAAAAAGCGAACAAGGGGTGACGTAAGTTGTGGCGTCACTGAATAGCGACGTCACTGAATAGTGACGTCACTGTTGTGGACTCAACACACGCCGTCAGATCACGACATACAGAACTGTAATATTGTTTGTTGTTTTTTATTGGTGTGAGACTTGGTCTTTCACACTGAGGAACATAGGCTGACGGGTGCTAAGGAAAATACTTGGGCCTAGGAGGGACGGGGTAACAGGGGAGTAGAGAAGACTACATAAATAGGAGCTTTATGATCTGCAGTCCTCAAAACATTGTATGGCTGATCCCATCAAGAAGAATGAGATGGACGGGACACCTAGCACGGATGGAAGACACCAGAAGTGCATACAGAGATTTAGTGCGGAACCTGAGGGAAATAGATCACTTGGATGATCTAGGCCTAGATGGAAGGGTAATATTAAAATGGGTCTTCAAGAAGTGGTATGGGGAAGCATGGATTGGAT
The DNA here is from genome assembly GCA_013340265.1 of Coptotermes formosanus. Lineage (NCBI taxonomy): Eukaryota > Metazoa > Arthropoda > Insecta > Blattodea > Rhinotermitidae > Coptotermes > Coptotermes formosanus. Next base: position 3,673 of record BLKM01006394.1, on the reverse strand, counting down.
TGGTCTGGCTCAGGATAGGCACAGATGGCGAGCGCTTGTTAATGCGGTAATGAAAATTTGGGTTCCATAAAATGTGTGGCATGTATTGAGAAGCTGAGGACGTGTTGGCTTCTCAAGAAAGACTCTCCTGCGCTGCGTTAGTTACCTTGAAACAGATAACACAAAATCCCCACACGCTGTGCTTTAGTAAGCACCACATGGAAGAACGGTACCTGCTACACCTCACATTGCTGGATTATACACGGTTTCACGACTTGTGGACATTACTGCAGGAGGTGATTTGCTAGGTCTTTGTGATCAAAGAACTTCATACAAACATGTGTCCGATTTTGGACGGTTACGGAATTATGGGCATTTTTTAATTCCCGTACACGCGCTCGTGTGAACCGCGGCTTACGGAACCAGCTGGCGGGTGACGGTACCCACCTCAGCGGCTTACCGTTTGCGTTGCATTATTTTTGCCACCTGATCGCCCACCCAGCTACACAGTCCAGTTCCCGTATCTCGACACTCCGAAGGCATTTAAGGAATGCAGCGAAGGTGGGGTGGGTGGGTATTCGCCTGGCCAGTGTGTACTGAATGACTCAGCAACTACTACGTGTTCAAAACCCTTATCACTTACATTACAGCGACTGTACCGGCCCCTAATGTTCCCAGCAGTATGGCGATAGTTTCGTAAAGGCGTGGGCGGTAGAAGCGACACTCTGTAGAGTGCCTGTTAGTCCGCACGTATTCTCATCTGGATGCGTCTGTTACGTTCACGATGCCATTTACATTTTCAGTTGCAGAGTACGCAGATATGGATTATGTGTACGGTTTTTGTGACGGTAATTCAGTTCATGCCATAGCTGCATATCAGCGACGTTTTCCGAACCGTAGAATACCAACCCGAAGAGGGTTTGCTCGAGTTTACCAGACATTGCGAAATACCGGTACACTTCCCGGCGTTCGCATTGCAGCCGAGCGTGATGTTAATCAAGGCGTGGATGAAGAAGAATGTATTGTTCGGATGGTACAGAGCAGTCCACGTGCGAGTACGCAGAGAACTGCAGGACGTCTTTGTGTTCTCCACACGACAGTGTAGGGAACACTGCATGCAGAGGGCATGTATCCATACCACGTGCAGCGAGTGCAACATCTCGGACCTGGCGATTTTGCTCAGAGGCTGGAATTTTGCAAGTGGCTCAACTGCAGTCGCCAGTTGCATCGTTACATCCTGTTTACTGACGAGGCGCAATTCAATGGCGACGGTGTCAATAATACACACAACTCTCATGTGTGGGCAGATCAGAATCCCCACGCCACTGTGGAAAGCAACTTTCAACTACGTTTTAGTGTCAATGTGCGGTGTGCAGTTCTGGACGATCAGCTGATTGGTCCTTTCATCTTGGAAGGTCGTCTTACAGGAGAGGCGTACCTCCGATTTCTGCAGGAGGAATTGCCCCCACTTTTTGAAGATGTGCCTTTGAATAAACGAGGTCGTATGCACTTCAAACATGACGGAGCTGCTCCTCATTTTTCACGTGAGGTTAGAAATTTCCTGAACTATCATATCCCTGGGCGATGGCTCGGACGTGGCGGTCCCCACAAGTGGCCAGCCAGGTATCCAGACTTAAGCCCACTGGATTATGGTGTGTGGGGATGGATGAAAGAACTGGTTTACAGTGTGAAGGTGAGAATGGGAGATGCATTGCTTGGTAGCATTTTGGATGCGGCAGATCGCACCAGAAACAGTCGGCGGAAGCTGCAACGAGCAACTCGCGCAGTTCACAACCGAGCGGCAGCCTCTGTTGCGCCCGGCGGTGGCATTTTCGAAAACCAGCTTTAAGCACAGATCAATTCAAAGTAAAGGTAATTTCACGAAGGTAACTTTACATTTATACCTTAACTGTATAATGTACTGTGCAGGTTTATTATTTTGTTCCGTTTATTGTGAATTATCGTTACCCTCGCTTCTAACTTTCAAGCGGTCATAACTCCGTAACCGTCCAAAATCGGACACATGTTTATATGAACTTTTTTTATCACAAAGACCTAGGAAATCACCTCCTGCAGTATTGTCCACAAGTCGTGAAACATCCTGTATATTAGGATCAAATTTCTGCTCTCACACTGTACAGAGGGGAGTTTTGTGTATTTTTGTTCAAAAAGATCTGTATTTCAACAAAACTGACATCTCACGTAAATGTAAAGAAAGATTGGAAAATTTGTGCAGGTGAAAAAGAAACTAGAGCGTCTAAATAAATTGTATTAAGCTTTACGTCACTAGTCTGCGCTGTTACCCAACTGTGACGTCACTACTCCGTGACACCTCAGCCGCGGCGCGCCCCCCCCCCTTACTACAATGGTTCAGTCACGGCGGTCTTCGGTCGCCATATTGCTTGCAGCGACGGGGACCAAACAATTGTAAATCAGTCCCCTAGTACAGGTAACTCTTCTTTCACGCCAGGGTTATGTTCCTCAAAAGCGTCGCGCAAATCGATATCGCAAAAATCGAGTACAAAATTCCCATCTAAAACAATGTATTTACTGGGGCGGCAGGGGAGTGACAACCTCATCCTATACACTGTATGACTATTCCATTAGTGGACATACAGACCTGTAGAGTATATAGGTACTGTGTATGAAGTATATATACATTTGTATACAGTATACATGCGTTTCTAGATAATATATTTATGTATTCCTAATGCAATAAAAAGTCAGAGACTCACATCCAAAGTTTTGGTACGGATAGGACTGTGGTAGCCTTGCTACACAAACACTTCAGTTCCTGGCCGAGCACTTTCTTTAATTCTGCCAGCATTATCACGAATTTTATATACGGTACCGTGAGCGAGTGTAACATTACGGCATATATCAACCATTCGTTCGCCTTTTTCACGTCGCATTATCACGCTTAATCTCTCTTCAGTACCGACTGGCTTTCCCCGATTTTCCACTTGGATTGCACTAGGTGATGCAGATTTATGTTTCTCACTCATATTGATAAGAGAAGCTGATGCTGTTTAACAGAAAACTAAATGAGCCGCGAGGATATAAAACAAACATAACCAATCCCTACACGTGACTGATAGCGTGCCAGTGACGTCGGTTCCTGCTAGCCTGCTACAGAAGATAATCGTAATCACGGATCGTGTATGCCAAATTGCGTAGAACAGAAAATTATCGAGTAAATGTGACAAGCGAGATCACGGATCGTTTAAGCCAAATCGCGTTAAACGGAAAATTATCGCTTGAATTGGAAAAGTCTTGCAAATTTTCAAGTCGCGTTAAAGCGAAATCGCGTAAAACGAGTTACTTGTACTTACTTTTAGAAGTGGACCAAAAATTATCCGAATTTAAACCACATAATCACAAAAACAACCACTTACCTGCGACTTCCGTTAGGGGCCGGTAGGTAAATATCCCATAACATGTTAATACAAGTCAATGATTTATTATAACGAGCCACGACGCCAAGAGTGCAGTGCAGAGATGAGCTCCACTAGGGATTCTACGTGATCAATGTAAATCAAAGGCGCGTAAACTTCGGGCTCCAACAAACACACAAATAAACCCTTCTGGCACCGAGACACTAGGTGTTTAACACTTATACTATTATTACTGACATTATATATTCAAATTTCACACACTATGATAACCACCAACTGCACTAAAACCCTATCCATTC
>BLKM01006393.1:0-82079 GCA_013340265.1 Coptotermes formosanus | reverse complement strand
ACACATATACACACATACACACACATATACACACATACACATACACATACACACACATATACACACATACACACACACGCATACACACATACATACACATACACACACATATACACATATACACACATACACACACACACACACATACACACACATATACACATATACACACACATACACATACACACACATATACACACATACACACACACTACATGTCTTAGCATAAGGTACCATCTTGTGCAAGGCAAATGGTTTATGTATTGAGAGCATTATGTAAATGAGAGACAAGACAACGGGTGAACGCACCCGAAAACGTAATCTTAGTCACGTTTTATTTATTACTTATTAATTTTATTATTCTTTTTTCATCAATCTCTCGTGTTGAATTTAAGAACAAATCATGCTTGGCAAATACAGTTGCTAATGCGATTCGCGTATTCGTCTGAACGTGTAGCGGGTTTGTGTATGAAATAATAGCCACCTACTGATTTTACTGCCCGAAACATTTAATGACGTAGTGGTAAGGTAATGCAACATGACTCTAAAACTTACAGATCTTTGTTTTATTATGTTTTGTTAAGATGTTGTAATATGCATTTATAATATAAAAGTCCTACGTAATTCAGCTGACGGGCTTGCTGCTGGCTGTTTGCATGAGTGGACTTCAAATCGAATTCTATCAGAGTTACAACATTTGTACTGCTTGTGGTTCTAAATATCTTAGATGTTTTAAATATTATTTTATTCCGACGCACTTATTTTTTGAACAATCTGTGGACTCTGCCTACCTTAAATTTGTCAGACATGAATTTAAAGTTTAGCAACATCGCCATATTTGTAACTATTCTCATATTAACACTGTTTCATACACAGATTTATGGAAAATGTAGAGATGGAATTTATCTATGTAAAAATTTATAGGCTGATCCCAGTGGCCGCCTGGTCTAAAGCGTAGGTCTGTGGCCGAGCGCTTGCTGAGGTCGTGGGTTCGAATCCAACGGGGGGGCATGGATGTTTGTCTCTTGTACAGTGTTTGTGTTGTCAGGTAGAGGTCTCTGTAATGGGCCGATCCCTCGTCCAGAGGAGTCCTACCGACTGTGGTGTGTGTTTGAGTGTGATCAAGCGGAAAATAAAAACCCTCTACACCAACCGTGGACAAGTAGGTAGAAGAGGGAAGGACTACGGCAAAAAAAAATTATAGACCGAATGTACCTTCATACGAAACGTATAGACCGCATATATCCTCATACAAAAGTCTGTTATCTGTCTAAAAATTAAAGGAAAAGGAAAGGTTGTGAATGCTCACCTTGTTTTACATGATACAAAAATATTAGCTTAGCAGAAGCTTTCGAACACACAGTTCCGTAAGTCTGTGTTACATGGCAATAGTGTTGTTCCCACTTCAAAAGTTCCTTTGTCTGCTATGTTGTTTTTAATTATTATAGGAAATTAAAAGTACGATGGTGCAGACTTCAATGGTATATATTAAAATCAAATTTTGTGAATATCGGAAACTGATTTAAATATACTCATAATTGACCCTGTACCAGATAATTAACAATGTTGAGAAAAATTATAATCAGTTGTGTACACACACGTAAACTGGTTCAGAAATTCAATGGAGCGGAAATGCGCACAGACACCGTGGCAAATTTAGAACCAGATCTTGTTTTCCTTAACCACGGAATATAGGTCGAAAATAAAATTCTTTTGAAGCTTCTGATCGGGCAGTCACTCCGCTGTGTGTGTGTGTGTGTGTGTGTGTGTGTGTCTTATTCTGTGAGGTTAGTGTCTCATAAATAGTAATAAATGAAAATTTTCCGTTTCTAAGCGACCAGTAGCAAATACAGGTTTTTAAAGTGTTTGTTCTGAATATTTATCTGGTCCCAAATATCCACCTAGTCAAACCAAATGATCTTTTGTGGTGGTTCTTATTCTTCTTCTTGTGGAGTCACGGTTTTAATATACCGAAAGCGGCAGCCATTGTTGAAGGCTGAGAATTTCCATTTTCTTTGTTGCTTCCTTCAGCCATTCCTAGATTATTTCTTTTCTCTTACTTGGCGAACTACTTCTGTTTTGTTGATCACGTTTCAGTTCTGGCTTAGGCCTGCTAATTCCAGCACTGGAACTGACCTTGACTGAAATTATAGTTCTGTCTGGACCACGTATCCTCGTCTACCAAAATTTAGTGACTGAATAGAAGAGTGATCCGATTTTGTGTCATTAAGACGCCCCATGTCCCAGACCTCTACGAAAATTTCCAAGCCGTCTTCATTTCTCACAGCCTACGTTTCGGGTTTTAAATTCTTCTCTTCCCCACTGGTCATATCAGTTCAGTTTTGTAACAGAGTCAATCCTACCATGTACGACTATTCAGAACAGCTAAGAAGAAGATCGTAGAATATGTCGGAAAAGAAAAACAAGAAGCAATCCATGAATGGAAGATATTTTATACGGCACGAGAAAATCTTTAAGGAAAAATTTGAGGTTATCTTTAGGCTCCACGTTTAATCTCTGTCATATCTCATAAACTGACATTTACTGTCTGTTATAAAAGTAATTATGTATTTAATGGGTTATTGTAATGGGTGTTCGAGTTACTGTTTTGACTTCCTTACGCATAAGGAAAGGAAATATGGACAGACTCATACCTGCATGACCAGCTGTAATGTAACTAAACTGAGATGTGCCAAAATTAATGAGATTATGAACCAAAAGTCCAGTACTATGCGCATCGAATACACACAAGGACACTGCCTTATCTTCGAGATGATTAATTCCACTTTCAGTGTGTGGCTGTCTTTCTTCGCGCAGAAATGTGCATGACGCTCGCAGGCTTACGCGAAGCAGTGTAGTGAATATATCCAAATACCGCGCCGTGAAAGCGATGTTCTTTGTCTGCGTTATAAAAAGAAATTTTCAGATAAAAATTGGGAGAAAGTGCAGACTTTGCTTGTGCGAATAAGAGATCGTGCATGAAACAAAAAGAACTTGTCACTATGTGTTACTGTGCTTTCTCATAGTCCGGTCAAAGTCATGAACCATTTCTCGTGTAATAGCACAAAAAACAATCGTCCAAATTCCTTCGAGAGCTGTGCACTACGTACAGGATTTCCTGTTGTTTCTCGGAACTTTTATATGCTATCAGAATAATAAATACCTACCTACGGGTGTCCTGGGGCACGCGGTGGCGCAGTTGGTTGAGGCACTGCGCTACAAGCCGTAAGGTCGCTGCTTCGATTGACATAATCCTTTCAGTCGCCTTGGGCTCGACTCAGCCTCTTAAACAGAAATGAGTACCAGGAATACTTCCTGGGAGGTAAAAGCGGCCGGTGTGTAGGGATGACAACCTTAACATATTCCTGTGTCGACTGTCTTGAAATCTGGGAGATCCGACCTCCTGGAAACCTCAGGGCCTCTCCAAGCCTGAAATGGGATTGCTTTGTCTTTTTTACCTACGGGTGTCGCTTTCTTAGTAAAGGCTATTTAAAGTTGCAGACAAACATAGGAGTATATCTGAATAGAGGCTATGTAAAAGTAATAGGCAGACATCCGGCTATATCTCACTAGAAGCTGTGTGCAAGCAACAGACAGATCAGTTATATCTCACTGTAGGCCACACCCCTGAGGTCACTTGTTGCATAAAGTCTGTCGGCATCTGCAAAAACCTAAAATACACAGAGAAAAGTGTGTAGTATTTCATCTCCCACAAGATCTGTTAACAATCTTAAACTTTCCTCTGTCATTCTGTAAAATGATTTAATGTCTCACGGGCCTGGGCCAGTTCGTGGTTGTAACAAAACTGCTGGCTTCACAACTTTAATCGAAGTAAGTGTTAATCCAGTACTTCCTTTTTGTTGTCTCCTCCGTCAGTATTCGTCTCGTCCACGAGATAACCAATATGTCGTCCTCGTCTAAAGACGTGTTCGTACTGAAGCAATGCATGTCATCTAAGCGGCTCACTCCAATGTAGGTATCGTGCCGTAACTGTCGTTTTGGCATTGCATTTCAGTCGTGTTGCAAATGCTGCTCTGTGTGACAGCGGCCTGAAATCACAGGTTTCCTACAGCAAGGGACGCGAACTTTTTCGAAGGGGAGTCCATGTGGGATTTGTGATGGGCAAACCGTTATTTAGTTTTTCTCCGAGTAGACTATTTCGGTTTGTTCCTGTAAGTTGTTTTATCAGTGCTTGCTCTTCATTTGTCTCTGATACACAGAGTGGATAGTGCGCTCATTGTAGGCTGCGGTTGCGGTACGCAGTTCCAAACGAGTTTAAGAATAAAAAAACAAGATATAAATTATTCACATCGCGTAGTAGTTCTGCCTCTTTCGCTTTTGTATTGCCTCTTGACTTTCGATACGTAAATGCTTTCTTCTTGAGCACTCCTGTCAGTAGTGTAAAACTGATTGTATAAATTAAAGGACTCACGCATGCGAGTATTTGAAATGTTTATTTGCAGTTTATACAAACGCATCAGACCTGAATACATGCTAACTAAAAAGATTGAAGTCTAGAATAAACATTTAAGACATAGTTAAGAAAAATACCTTGCGTGTATGTTTGTGAAATTCCTAATCAGCAATTTGAAATTTGCCGAACACTATTTATCCTCCTACAGGTAAAACAAAAAGTTGATTCCTATTTCGGTTATGTGAAGTGTTACTTTAATTTGATTCCCTGATAATGATCCCATAAGAAATCGAAACATGTAGCAGTGTTCAACGTGATATTGTAATAAAAAGTACCCACAAAAAATACGGTGCATTCTGTTGGACTTCCTGTAGTGAGCTGATTATCGACAGCGCACGGAATGAACAGTATAAAGTCACTCTTGTGGTGGGAAAATGAAATGTTTGCTGTCCAATAAACAAGACAAGCAATGTACTATAATGTGACATTGAGGCTCTTTCGTGTAACTGCTGTTGCCGTGAAAAAAACAGTAAATATTACATATTCTGAGTGTGTTCGTAGCTTTAGTTACCCAGCATGCAAAGCGCATTGTGGCCTGTCCGGCTGTACCATACTTTTCCACATTGCATCATGAACAGTACGATTTTCGGAAAAACGTTATTGGCCATGAAATTTGTGCTCTGATTTTCTCTACAAACTTGTCTGAAACGTTTCTCATTCTGAAAAGAATTCCGCTAGATATTATCATAAATGTACATAAGTTCTCTTGTAAAATACCCGTTATTTTTGTCAGATTTTAATGAAACTTGAATTTTCTCGACATATTTTCGAAAACTACCCTAATATCAAACCCAGTGGAAGCCGAGTTGTTTCGTTGAGTTGAAAAGACGGACATGACGAAGATAACAGCCGCATTTCGAAATTTTGCAAAGCGCTTAAAAGGTGATGTAAGTATAATATATATCCTACGTTTCACTCAAATTTTCTGATTAAAAAGGTATGGTAGAGGGAAGCGTCAGATAGCCAGGATGAAATACCACAGGATTTCATACAAGGTTCTTCGGAAAGCGGGTCTGATTCATCAGACGTGTCAACCAGCGAAATTACTTATATTTTTCACAATTCACGTAGGCCCATTCAGTAATGAGGATTTCCTTGGGGGAAAATGTAAATGTCTGCATACAAGGACTTCGATATTTCCGTAAATCACAGTCAGCTAATATCTAGGACTGGTTGCACAATTCTAATTGACTGTGGCCATTGTGTCACTGACATTTCTGGTCTTTTGCACGAACAACAATCTTTATGATGCAAAAAAGTTAATTGAACTAATAAGGAAGAGTTTACTGGCTTTCAGATCAAGTTTTTCTTGAGGTCTGCTCTTTGTATGGTTGTGTTGTAACATTTCCAGTGCCTCCTATAAAAACGTCTGACCGGAGTCGCAGCTATTGTCATTTATTTCGTTGCCGTTTCTCTTTCCATTCTTACGTACGACTTCCGGCTCGAATTCGACTACGACATTTCTTGCTTCAGAATCTTATTTACGAAATGACGATGTGACTGTTAATGTCAGCGCCACTCCTGGTCCGAATTCTGATGACCGTTTTAGAGTTCCTGTCGAAGACTTTCTAAGAGGAAATCAGTAACATTTGTTCTGAAGTGGGGACGTTCTGGAGCTACTAACAACAGGTGGGAGGACTAAGACTTGCGGATATGAGTGGAATGGTTGTTGGTACTTTCCAGGTGTTTGTTGATTTACGTACTGCTCCAGCAGCCCACCAACCGTTACAAAGAGAGTACGAGTACACAAAACAACTTACAAACAAAATTAAGACAACAATAAAACAAGAGAATATATATTTAATAAGGCTATAATGTGTACAATTAAATTTACGCATCTAAACAACAACAATAATAATAATAATAATACAGTTCGATTCAGTGATTGTTTATTTAAGTGCCGAGGCAAGAGCCACGTGACCACCTACAGAAACAACGCAACGTACAAACACAAATAACAAAGAACAACAAAGAGGATATAAAACAAACACAGACTAAACCAACAGGAGAATGGTCAAATAAGTAATTAGGGCATGTTATGATAAGGAACTAAAGACATATCATTGCTAAGTACCGTTATTTTTCTTCTGGAGGTGTGTGATCACCACATACTAGATTTGCCACAGTGGCGCACCTGGGTGAGGAACAATTTTTGAATGATGGACTGACATAAAACAGAGGAAAGTCTCGGAGGTTCCGAGGGGGAACTCGAAGACGAATAATGCCGGTGGAAGAGGGACAAGATTTCGGGGGGGGGGGGGGCGTTGATGTCCTTTCACACATACAGTGCGTAAGTGAAGCATCTGCAGAATATTAGCATAGCTACAGCCATTACTATCTGTGGGAAACAATCGATTATAGCAAAGAGATACGGAATTTCTCTGAATGCGATCAGTAGAGGTATCTGAATTCCATATTACGGAAAAAGCCTATTTTGCAAACGATGAGTTTTCTTTTTGTGACTCCCAACACGGATTCTATTCGTTCAGATTCCGGTCTGGTGGAATTTGGCGCCGTGTGTTCTGGTAAAGAGATGACTATCTACCAAACCACGCTGCTCCAGGCAGTTAGGTACCTACTCGTATGTATAAAACTGCATGTCTACACATCCCTGAAGACTGTAATCTTCATATTCACCGCTGTGAGAACCTCTAGTCCAGGCCCGCTCAAACCCGTAGTTCGCGGGCAAACCTTGGCCCGCGACACAGTTGCATGTTGCCCTTGGAGACATACGAAATGAAAAATTCTTCTACCTATTTCCTTGGCAAAGCAGGTATAGAAAGCCGAAATAATTTTGAAAACTTATGAAGATTTTCTTTATTGAGACATGCATTATATTACCAATTCATTTTGTAAAAATGTGCTGAAATAGCGACACTCTAGCCCAGCTTGCGAACTCCACTTTTAATAAAATTTCTTATTATTACCTGAATATTTTTACTGTACGAGGTATAGAAAAATACACGGTTGTAATTGTACATGTACGCAAATATATGTATACTTATTCATTCTTTATTTTGTGCACTCAATTTTATGTTGCCATTATGCAGACCAAATTTTGTAGAAGTTACCCGCACTATATAAAATGTTGTAACAGGCCAGCACTGGTCTGGCATAAATTCCCTCTTTCTCTCTGGCGGTGTGACCATCCGAATGATACGCAACAGGACACGGTATTGGGATTGGCTGCTGCACACGTAAGAAACAGGAGATGGGATCGTTTTGCAAATCCGAGATTCTTGCAGGGAGGATGCAACACCTTTAATTATTTCGTGTATTCATACATGATTTTCAGTTGTTTTATTTTGTCAGGGTGCATCATTCTAATGTCTATTTTTCTTTATCCGTATAGGCCCAATAGCAGCGGTGCATAAATTTTCCAAAAATATAGCAGCCAACTCAAAATTCCAACAGCCAGAAACGTGACATGAAGTCAATGCCATACTGAGGATTAAGAAAGAGTAGGTGCCACTGTACAGAATTTAGTCGCCACGGCGACCTGGCAACAGGGATTTATGCACCCCTGCCTATAGGCGATAATTTTTATGTTTCACAGAGACGTGTTTCGACGTGCTAGTAACTACATGAATCTGTAGCTTATTATCTGTAAAATTTACTGTGCAAACAGCAGGATACCGATTCTAGCAATGGAGAACGCAGCGGAAGTGGACACTTCCTGAATCACATACATCAGTTTTTCTCCACTTCTGCGAACAGCACAGTACTCCTTGCCGCGAGGAATGGGCTACAGTGAAGGTTTAAGTAGGAAACCCTATGGGATAATTCCGCACCAGGAAAGCATAATTTCTTACAAACATATTTACAGAATCATTCCCGAAGTGTAACTGCCAATGGGCTCTTCGAATAGATTTTGTCCAGAACATGTAGATCCATTAGACAAGAGAGACAATCTGCGCTCTTCTAGGATGTTACGCAGCGTCGAGTGGTAATCCTTTACCACTCGGCGCTGCGTAACATCTCAGAAGAGCGCGGATCTCATCAACATCACGGCGGAGGCCTGAAGTCATGGAAGAGAGAAAATGTGTGTGCATTACATTGTGGCGCGTTAGCGTAACCATTATTGCCATGAAAACGCAACAATACTTTACCTTTTATTTTTGTTGGCGTATATGTAGCTGTCAACAGTACAAAAGTATTCAGCGTTGTCATGGAAATGCAACATTGCACTCTTTTCTAGCTAAAAAATATTTCGTGCTGCTGTTAACAATAATGTTTAACTATTAAACATTTGAGGGCATGTCTGTATTTTTGCCTTAGGTATTCAGCAAGAAAATCGCATCTTTTCTGCACAGCATTTTATTGTCATGTGTGGCGTGCCCGGCTGTACCATATTTTCCCACCTTATCTAAAAAACGGCACGGTTTTCTGAAAACAGTTATTGAACATAAAGTGTGTGTTTTGGTTTTCTCTACAACTTTTGTTTGACACATTTCTCATTCCAAGAAGAATTCAGCGAGATGCTATCATAAATTGACATACACGTTTAGGCAAGTACCCGTTATTCTTATCAGACCAAATTTAATTTTTAACAGATCTTCGAAAACTTTTCAAATATCAAATTTCGTGAAAATCGATCCTGTGGGAGCCGAGTTGTTGTGTGCGTACAGAGACGGACGGATAGACGAAAGGACGGACAGGCATGACCAAGCTAATAGTCGCATCTTGCAATTTCGTGAACTCTACTAAAAACAAGTCGCATCACATTACGTATGGGTTTTTTTAACTGCATAACTCTACATAGGCCTGGTGCCCAGTACATCCTATACAAACCAAAGGGCCGCAGAGACGTCTCACAACGAGCTGAAAGGATGTACTGAGAGTCGGGTTTTTTAGGATAATGAAAAATAATTTAATACTTACAAATTTAAATGCTCAAAAAGTAAATTAAAAAGTAAATTTTCTCGTGTCGACGCCATGAACGCATACAGGGGAGTAGGGGTTTACAGCCACTCATTCTTAACCTCGTTATTAGGTGGATATGAGTGGTCGACTTCACGCTCCGGCCGCTTTAACCGCGGGAAAGGATGCCGGTACCCACCGAAGAGGAAGCTGTGTGGTCGCCAGAGCCGGTCTGGAAGTTCTGGAGACGAAAAAATCTCTTGCCCCTGTAAGGTTTTGAATCGCGGAACGTCCAATCCGTAGCCGCAGAACCCACTACGATAACCCGGCTCCTCTAAATACTCACTGGATTTAATACTGTTGTAACTATGCAGGCCTATGACGTCTTTATTACTTACAGATCTTTATAAGACGTGTAAGAAATGAACATACAACATAGACATTAGTGTAGCTTTTTTTTCACTCCAACATGTTTCGGCACTACTGTGCCATCCTCAGAGATTTCTTACACCAAGTTTTATAATAGTTAATATATGGTAGATTAAATTCGTAATATTTTTGTATATAGCATTTCGCAGTAAAGTTCAATTTGCCGAGTGGCACGCACACAGTCTGTAGTACATTTTAGCAAGATATTATGAGTTCATCGTATTATTTTGACAGGCATTATAAAGCAAGTAGAAATACAAACATTTGGTTACAATTCTGCTTTCTTGATATGTCGTGGCAGTGTTCTTTTGCATACACAAACATATATCCTTGTATTCGATAAATTGTGGGTCGTGTTCCTATATGACTAGTCGTATGTTATGTGCAAGAGGCGGCTGTTTACTGGGTCCAGTAAACAGCCGCCTCTTGCACATACCTGTCTCATTATTTAAAAGCACACGTGTACCTTCAGCCAAATTGCAAATTTCATGCACTCTGTATTATTATTAAATAGGAGCATTCTTATTCGATTTGTTGTTATTGCTACTGCCGATCCCAGTGACCGCGCCGTCTAAGGCGTGGGTCTGCAGCCGCTCGCTTGCCTGGTATTGCGGGTTCGAAGCCCGCTGGATGCATGGATGTCTGTCTCTTTTGAGTGTTGTGTGTTGTCAGGTAGAGAGGTCTCTGCGACGAGCTGATCACTCCTCCAGAGGAGTCCTACCAACTGTGGTGTGTCTGAGTGTAACCTGGAAACCTCGCCGATAAGGCATAAAAAGTATGATTGATTGAGTAGAAATTGCCGCAGCTTATGGGAAGAAAATAAATAGATGGGTAAATTTTTGGAAAGCGTTCACGATCAAACTTAAAAAAAAAGTAATAGATTTTAGGAAAATAAGTCTGTCAGGTTATATAAACTGGAGTTTTAAGTGACTGAAAAATGTGTAGAGTAACGACGGTAGTAAAGGTTTTAAATATAATCGAGGCACTGAAAGTGATATGTAGAACTTAAAAACAATTCTCCATTCGCCAGTCTCTCCCAAACAATTCAACATATTTAATATACATCTTTTTTTCTGGGTGGTGTAGTTTTTAGGCGAGAGACCTGTGGACAGGAAGGTACCGTATCATGTTCTTTCACAATTCACATACTCGGACTGCAAATTTGAAGACTCGAAATGATTAAAACTGGTTCTACATTCCTTCAAAATAAACAAGACGTCGTAATGTAACGCTGTACCAGAGATCAGCCGTCCTACGTGGTCTCACGTGCACGTAGCTTACACACACCTCACAAAATCGGCCTTCATACGCGCCTGTCAGATGTGAAAGGATAAACATACATCTTATCGAGTCATACGTCGAGGTCGTTTGAAAATAACGAGATCTGCCAAACACAGGGAGGTGTTAATCCTACATTAGTGCAGATATCATCACAGTCATATATTATTAGGGTAAAGTCTATTTGCGAAATCATGATCTACTGAACTACTGAATGGACGAGGTCTTCACTCTTCGCTCTTCTGGGGTATTACGCAGCGTTATTTGGTAGTTACCGACGTTTCGAGATATCCTCTCGGTCGCATATTCAATGGTAAAGTTTATTCTTGAAGATGGAACCGATAGACTATACCGAAACGTCGGTAAGTAGCTACCAAACAACACGTGCTCACTCAGATTCACGGTTCTAAAATGTAAAAAGCAACTTATAACTGTCAGAGCTTACTCGGAAAGAAAACGCAGACTTAGATGGTCAAAATACAATTTTCATGCCTTGTTGCTCAGTTCATAAGACTTCGGCACAGTAATATGCTCTGATTCTAGTTTACATCCCCACACCTTGTTTATATGAGGTCAACTTAATGTTCTCGTCCTATTTACGCCTTTGTCGCTGAAGTAGCTTTTGCCTCGTTTCTGTCCAAAAGTGTGCACACTGTTTCCTTACACGTGCTACACGGTTCTCCTGTATCAACTAAAGTAAGCCGGCTAAGCACGTGTGGGTCAGAACAGCCTGCCTGCAGTGGTGTAAGTAATCAGGTGTGGGTGGAAGACGTTTGAGAATTTGTGAGGGAAACCATTGTGGCAATTAAACAAAAGTTGACATCTGTCAGGGAGAACCGGTAGCGGAGAAGAGACGGAAGTATGCAAAGGGGACAGGGAAAAGAATCAGACAAACCTTAAAACAGAAAATTTATGCTTGGTATCAGAGTGCTGAGGAGGCCAGAAAAAATTCGTTCTGGTATTGTGAAGAGTCGGGTAGAATATTCGAAATTTTTTATTTCCTGTAACTTGGCCTCTTAGAAAAATCTTAAAAGAGTTAGTGCCACAGAACACATAGTCAGAATTGTTAAATATATTGACATTAGGGATTCAGTAGTATCCATGCCTAATCGGAAATGAGCAGAGTTATTTAATGTGTTCCATGTCCGTGCACTATATTATACAAAAAACATTAAAGTTTTTTCATCAATTGTAACACACTCCTACATGTTTCGACCCTGCTAGGTCATCTTCACGGAGAAACTTTCTGTTGTCGTTACACTAAGGTTGCACTATACAGCTGAGCGAGAATGTGCTGTTGACTGTGTACTGCGCCGCTTTTGGAGGCGTGAACTCTTTGTGGTCTCGGCTTGCACTGCAAGCGTGCAAAAAAACGGCGCAGTACGCAGTCGACAGCAGATTCTCGCTCAACTGTATAGTGCAAGCTTAGTGTAAGGACAGCAGAAAGTTTCTCGCTGAAGATGACCCAGCAGGGTCGAAACATGTAGGAGTGTGTTACAATTGATGAAAAAACTTTGTGCATTTGTTGGTGATTAATGTTTTTTGAGCAGAGTTATGTAAAAAGCTAGGGTAAAGGTAGTTGCTAACGTCAATGCATCGTGTGATGTTGGTCTCTCTATTTGTAGAAAGAGAAAACGATGTTGTGCCAGTAAGAAAAGTGGCAAAGAGCAACAATCTCAAGGGGAATTAGCATGGTACGGTCTGGTGGAGTCATATCGCGGTTTCAAAGACGGATTCTAAATCAAAGCAGGCTGCAAAACTGGGCCTGGCTTACTTTGCTTTGTCGCTTGCTGGTGCACATAGTGTCTGTGCTTATGATTCCACCAGAGGTGAAACTCAACACGAAGGATTGAGAATGCTGCACAAGGCAGAAAGCAGAAGGCAGAAGACTGCCCGATAAAATGTTACCGCGACTGTATTCTTCGAAATATTAGTACTGCTGCACAGACATAATGTTACATGGACAGCTATGCCATGTAGGCCTACAGGTGACATGAGAATTGGCGGGGGGGAGGGGGGGTAATAAACCGCAACTACAAATTGCTTGTAAGGAAGACGTGTTGGGTGTCCTGTTATATCAGCTGTCGTGTTCTGTGGCTAAAAGTAGGCCTTCTCGTACTACTCTTGAACCCACTGTAAATAGCACAGCTGGGTTTGTACGTTTTTTGTTGGAATGTTACGAGCACTTCATTCAAACACAGCGGAATAAGTTAAAAATGAAATCAAAAGCAATATTACAGCAGGGTCATGTCTAAGTTATTTGCAGCTTTCAGTGAAATATGAGCTCTTCGTTCAGAATTATTCCGCGGCGCCTGCTGCTACTCGTACAATAATTAGGCGCCAATACATCTGTTAGATGCAGCCGCAATAATACAGCGGACTGCAGACTGTTTCTTGTAATGTCGGAATGACTTAAAAATGACAGTCGCTGTGCACAGATTCTAAAAACATCTAATTTCACATTCCGACTACAGTATGATAGAATACAGAAGAAACTCTACTTCAGCGTTGGGAAATCTGTAGGACACAAATACTGGACCAATTCTGTGAATCTGTGTCGTCACGAAAAGAACTTCAATATCAGAGCAGAACTGATTTTTTTTTCGAAAATCTTATGCGAAAGGACCATACGGCGCGGGGGAAAATTAAGACACTAGTTTCACAATCTCTTATAAATATAACGCTGCTAATTTGTTTGGAGTTTTCCCAGAACTGTGATAAATACGGCGTTGAACTGATTATACTGCGGAGCTTTGTTTTTCTTCTGGCCTCTTCTCTCTTTTACCTCATTCTGTTCTAGGAGGTTTCTTGAAGGACAGGATGCAAGGATTTACGGTATTTTTTTATGATTTCGAAATGGGGTTGAGGAGGCGGGTGAAAATCAAAGTAAAAATGTAATGGCAAGTGCCTCTTCTTGCACATTAAATAAATGAGGTTGGTTGCGGTTTAAAGCGTATTTTGTCAAATTAGAAAGAAGTTTTCCTTTAGGTCTGTTGCGTAAACAGCTCGGGAGGTATTGTTTTCCAAACTGTCCCTCCTGGGACAATTTTCTCAAAATTATGAAGCCATTGAGTTTTTAAAAGGCAAAAGCTATTCGGACTTTAGGACAGTTAGTTTCTCTAGACGTTCGAGTGAACTAAATTAATACAATTTCACTACATTGTTTTCACCATGCATTTTTATTGAATTATTCGCTAAAGAGTACCAACAATAACGCAAAAGTCTTTTTATCCTATGTGATCCTAAAGTGCTTAGGGAGCCACCTTTACTCCTACATGTTTCGGTGGCATGTTTACCACCATCATCAGGGAGTTCACACTTGGAGGCTGCGACGCCACTTGTGGGATACCGTCCTTTTTTTTTCAGACAAACATCATCGGAGCCACTCCATGTGAACTGCTGTCCATCGCTGTGTATGTACCGTGAGAGTCGCGTTCCACTGGCCGTCAGTTAGAACCCTCTGCGTCAGTGTTCTACCTGACGGCCAGTGTGAAAGAGACTCTCACGGTACATACATAGCGATGGACAGCAGTTCACATGGAGTGGCTCCGATGATGTTTGTCTGAAAAAAAAAGGACGGTATCCCACAAGTGGCGTCGCAGCCTCCAAGTGTGAACTCCCTGATGATGGTGGTAAACATGCCACCGAAACATGTAGGAGTAAAGGTGGCTCCCTAAGCACTTCAGGATCGCATAGGATAAAAACTTTTGCGTTGTTGTTGGTACTCTTTAGCAAATAAAATTAATACAAATTAAAATATATGAGGTCTCTTTTTACGTTTTCTGGTAGGATTTGGCGTGAAATATCCCGTATTTACGACTGTCCTTTTTGTATGAGTGAAATAGTGTACGCGGAAACCTAAATGGAGATGAAAGAAGATCCGGTTTGAGCAAAATAACCATGATATTTTATGATCAGCACTCTATTTTAAAAACAACCTTCAAACCTTCTGTTTAATTTTAAGCACTTTAAGGAACGTGTAAATAAGCAGGACACTCGCAAATTAACGCAGGCTGGAAGCCCCGTGATAAGTAAGCAGCAATAAGCTCGGCGGCGTTTTAAACATGTCCTTTTCTTGTTCGCTTGTTGCTGTGATGGATGGCGTTTGCCTTGGCCACTGCGGCGAAGGAATGTGAAAGTAACACAGTGGAAGCACACCGATTGTGTGATAAACATGCGTTTCGTGGCGCGGAAATTGTCAAGTCTACATTGATGTGTCGGTGATCCGTGATCTGTATTATAATACTATTTCTTCGTTTGTTGGTGCCCAGAATGGCTCTGAGCCAGAGCGTAAAAACAGGAGCACTTTCAGTTCGCGTTACTAGAATGCTGAATAGCTACTCTACAATATTGCTGTTTTAAGTTTCACCTCTCTTCACCAAGAGTGGAAAGGAGAACTTCATTTCACACAAGCCACGTGTTCTTTGCTGAGAAGTTTTATTGGTGGTGATCCCGTTCGTCCCGGTTCCGGGACAGTACCGGGTCTAATGCTTACAAAGAGCTCTGTCCCAATGTCGAACAAAATTCGGTTAGGGAACCTGAATGTCCCGAGTTTTACCAAATTATAAAAATACGACGTTTCTGACAATGCGTATGAACTTTTCGACTTCCCCATGCTAGGAGAAGACATCTGCAGGTGCAGCACAGCCATTAACCGGCTTCCGAAGAGAAGAAATAACAGGAGGCGAGAAAGATGTGTAGATTAGTTACGAATTTTACCTCCTCTCCCCACTCCGCCACCTGTCATTAAATGAACCTGTTTTTGGTTTTTAAAAAATGGACTCCATATTCATTAGCCGCTGTGTTCATTTAGTGCAGATGCAAATCCATTGTTGCGAAGGTTGGCCTAATCAAATTACCAGTATCATGACACATAGAGTCATAAAGTAGGTTTCCTTATACTTTGCGAGAACGCAATACATCAGAAGTGGTTTCGATTTAAATTCAGACGTCCTTATGCTACCTGTGCATTACAGCGTATGTCATTATATCTGTGGCAGCCGGGGCAGCATATACGGTGTAGTGATCAGGCTACGGGCTCGACGACCGTGGAATGGTGTTTCGACTCCCGGCAGGAACAAGAAGGGTTTCCTTGTCTCCAAAACATCCAGACCCTATTTAGGACCCATCCAACCTCCTATTCAGTGAGTTTCGGGGATAAAAGACCCGGGAGGTGAAGTTGGCCACTCACCCTTATCTTCTACCGAGGTTAAGAATGAGTGGAGCTATACTTCCACTGCCCCATGTGTATTCATGGCGGGCACAGGAAAAACTTTTCCTTTGACATTCGTTATGTACGAAGAGCCACATTTTGATAATTTGTAAGTTCGATTTACTGTGAATATAAAGTAAGGAAGGTGGGGTGCCGACTTGCTGCTGTTGTACTACCGCGCTCTTTATAACTGTACACACATGAACAGCTTGAAAGGCTGTTATTTGTCTAAAAAGCAAATACTGGATTTGTCTTACATGAACCAACATTGAATTCGACCGGTGCCAAATATCACCAAAATCCTTTGAGTGGTTTTGGACTTAAACTAGTCGACAGACAGACGGACGGACACGAACTTCCCATTGTGTGTTCATTTTGTGTTTTTCTTGCAAACTATCTCCGCACACTTCTTCTTTTTATGTTGAGAAACTCAGCCCAATCCCTAAGAGCCAGAAAACGTTTAGAAATGCTTGGATATTTTAATTAATTCTATGTGATATTATGTTGGTATCGTCCAGAGGACCGTTTAGCACAAATATCGATGCACCGATTTCGAAACTGATAAATTATATTTCCATTTGTGTAGGCGAGTAACTACGTATTGGTAATGATGTGTAAGGCGTTGATGTGATTCCTGTCATGTCAGACGTAGCCCACAGACTAAACAAGTTCCCTTCATAATCTTTTATCGCGACTGATCTCAGTATCAACTTCCGGGAGGTAATTTTACGTTTTACTTTACAAAGCAGTCACCTTAGTATTTATTCAGTGTTTCCAGTACTTATAAATTGCAAGAATTTATGATTCGAAAAGTTTAGTGAGACGCTGCAGCACTCTACGTAGAGATAACATCAATTTGTATAGGCTTATAATTGCCCTAATATGTGATGCAAATATGTGGGTCCTGTGAAAACAGAATCTTTTTTTGATAGTCATATAATGAGGATAATCTGCTTTTAGTTTATTTTGAATGCGCGTTTGATTTGTCATTGTCTCTCCAAAATATGATATTTGAACCTACTGAAGCTTTCAAATATTCACTAGCTGTCTTTACGTCCTGCATTCTGCTTACAAGACTTGAATATACAAATGAATGACTTCTTCTCTGTACTTCTACACCAACTTCAAATTTAGCGTCTTTTCGGGGTTCTGGGTTTTGTGTTTATGGCAGCGGTTAATAGCCGCTTTGTAAGGGTGGGCACAGTGTAAATAAGTACGGTAGAACTGTGCCATATAGGTTTTACAGTTAACAGAAAGTATCAAAATCACTCCACTGTGCTGTGGGTCTGTTCGCGCGTTCTTTAGTATGTATGCTGTTAAGAACTCTCCAAAAAGTAGTGAAAGAAAGTGTAAAAGAATTACTAACTGCTACGAAATTAAGAAAATGGCAGCTGAATTTTGTAAGACTGAGTAGCTGTAAGGTGCGTGATTCCTTATATGCCTGAAAATTTTCTCTAGCAGCAGTATACCAACGAGATGATCATAAATGTATTTGGTCCCAGTTTCGTGATTTTTCGTT
Source organism: Coptotermes formosanus (assembly GCA_013340265.1). Lineage (NCBI taxonomy): Eukaryota > Metazoa > Arthropoda > Insecta > Blattodea > Rhinotermitidae > Coptotermes > Coptotermes formosanus. The sequence goes on along the minus strand of BLKM01006393.1, from coordinate 64,307 downwards.
GTAGTAGCTCTAAAGTATAAATCCTTTACAAATTCAAAACCTGGGAATATCCATTTTACGCGGGGTTCCGACAGTGGGCAGGATGAAACAGCCACATAAATCATATATGCCCCACGTGCCATAGGTTTCAGACCATTGTTTTATAGTATCTGTGCATGTGTCTGCCCAGTAAACTAACTTACAAATCTGCCGTCGAATACTTCATATTCAAGCCCTAATATTTTTGCTGTGATTAACAAATATTGGTACTGTTTAGTGTAAATCTTTCCAATCTATCAACTGCTGCCAAAGCATGTGTATTTTGTACAGTTCCTCATTTCTTGCATAATGTTAACGCTGAACAATATATGCTGCAATGAATTGTGTTAAAATTTATTTTTGCGTATCTGTGACGAGATTGCTGGACCGTGATCGGGCATTTTAATTGTGAGAATGATCATTCTACCTGTGGGTTTACAGCTGGCAGTCCATCCGGGATGGTACTGCAATTTTCTGTCATATAGACCGAGATTTTTTTCTTCTCCGGTGTTCTGTCACTAATATTAGTGTTACTCTGTGCAAGAAATTAAAGGAATGTAAACCAAAGAGAAAAAATTTAGTCAAAACAGAGATGATAAAGCCAACTATTCTGATAGCTGCACAAGGCGTGGAAGGCTGTTATTCACGATGCGAAATACACATATTTCAAATTCAGGATTTATTTTAAACAGTATGACCTCTAAAGCTATTTTTTCATCAAAGTAACCATGGAAGCTCACATGAGTTTGTGACCAACTGAGGGCATTTTAATATCTGTGGTAGGCCTATCAAAACACCAACTTGATGAACAGAGAGTAAACCAGCTCAGGTGAGATCAAATTCCAATCATTCTGAGATAAGCACATGTATTCTACACCTATAAACCAATACACCAATAAATACTGCTCATGCAGATGACAATATAGCATCAGAACATGTAAAGATTTTGGACTGGTAGCCTACATTATCACCTAAGTAATTAGACAATAGAATTGCACTAATAGTGGCACAATAATAGTAAGAGAGGCAGTACAGATGGTGTAATTTGCAATGGCTTCATGACACACCACTCTGTAGCATAATGCTGCCAAATTTAAAGGTTATGCAACATAACTGTATACTAATGTTTTTCACTTGTGGGCAGTGAAGCCCCGTATTTTGTTTTACATTCTTGTAATTCTGGAATCCTTTGGATAAGATACAGCTGCAGCATTTACTCCAAGCTTCAAAGACACTCTTTAATTTTCTCTCTTATGCCAAGAATATATTGACCATGTGACAGAGAACCAGAATCCTAAAAAAACACAAACACCAACCAATATTCTTACTTGTACCAATTTTATGCTATGTGGGCACCCACCAGTAGAAAACTGTAAATATTTTTAGTTCACCTTTAAAGGCTGATGAACCTAAGTTTAGAAAACATTAGTACAGGCCTGTAACAAATTCGGAAATTTCCATAAATGAATTTTACTTTTTATTTGTTATGAAGATATACAAGCATGGAAGGGCTGTGGCAAAATTCTAAAGCTATCTTTTAAGTAATCTTCTTAGAAAAAATCACTATTGCACAACATGCAGCAATAACAGAATCTTTGCTTAGCCATTCAATAGTATGTACTTATATTGAACTGATTATTTAATGTCTTATTTTCAGCACTCCTGCTCATATTTCACATGCAACATGTCTTCCATTGTTCACCAGATGTTGTTCCAGGGGTAAGTTTAATTTTTATGGCAGATTACAGTAGATATCACAAGCACCACATTAACTGATATTTGTGTATGTCTTCTGGAAATAAAGCATGCAGATGAACACATTGTGGGTAGATGTAGTATTACGAAAACCTTAAATTAGGAGCTTTAGGTACCTCTTCCTCTGTTGGCAAATAGCATTCAGGTTGAAACTGTCATGCTAAATAGAAACAGCAGCAAATATTCCTCTAAGTATTTACCATTCCTTACCTGTGGGTGTTGTGAGTCTCCTTATTATGTAATCACTTTATGCATTCTGTGCATAAGAGGAATTAAAATTTAAAAAATCATCAGTTTCTAAAAAATGGCCGTTCATCCCAGACATGTTTCCAGTTTGCCCTTTCTCATCAGTCTTATCATTTTGCCATTGGTATATGTAGAAATTACTAGCAATATATAAATTTGGCCCTCTCAAAACAGTATGTAGGGTCCTCCCGTAAATTGTTAACATTTTTATGAAAGTATCATTTCAAGTGAAAATTCTGAAGAAGCTGATTTATTGAATACAGCAGCAGAGGCAAGATTTTTTGGAAGGTGGTGTACATTACTTATATGTAAAGTGACCAGATTCTTTAATGATCATTTTCAGAGAAGCTGAGATGACTGAAATTTTTATTTAAAGGTAGTCAGTAATCCAAGATGAAAATTGTAGGAAATGTGTGACACTTAGTTTTGTTTTGTAGAATTTTTATTGTTTGATTTAATAAATTATTAAATATACACTAGACAATTATGTCAAAATCCCAAGGCGGTGCACATGCACCACTCTGCATCTTGCTGCTGGTGCCCGTGCTCATATATTCCATCAGCTTGTGCGTTACTCTCTGTGCTGAAAGGCATATGATTATGTGCTGACTGAACAACATGATGGCATATCACTATTTCTACTTTAACATTGGTTTCTGTCATACACTGCTTTAAGTTAGGAAGACTTCTTGGGTTCAGTGCATAAGTGCAGCCCTTTACCATCCCCCAGAGATGGAAAATACAAGGACTCCTTTGGGCAGTCTTGCACACCAGACTGGAGGAAAATTGCCTGCTTGATAAAAAAATACTTCCATACAAATGGTAACAGTTTATTGTATGGTGCTGTATATTGTGTTTAAGGTAGCAACTGTGATGATGAACATTTTTTCTACATCATATTGTTTTTGCATTATGTGCAAGTGTGTTGTTTTCATTAATTAAAAGATAATTTATTTTATTTTTAGTACTTGGACTTTGATAACTTGCCAGACACCAATTTTTCCTGTGAGGGTAAAGTTATTGGAGGTTACTATGCAGATGTCGAGACGGGTTGCCAGATGTTTCATGTTTGCACAATTGGACAGAAAGGTCTGTGTTGTTCAGAAGCAAATTATTTCATAAAGAGTTAGTGCCAATGTAGTGACATTAATACTTTAGATAATGCATTATTTGGTATTCTGAATGCTTGAGGGTGTCCTAACATGTACAGTAGTAAATTTGATACATTTTATTTGATTTACAATATTGTTTCTTAATCCCATTTGTTGCAATTGATTTCACAACCCTTGAAGTGTTGCAGCCATGTTCATGTAATAAGATTAAAATGAGTGTAAGAAATTTGAAAGAAATGCTTTCTCTGTTTGAATGTTACTAATGCAAACATTTTAAAATACAATTGCTGTCCCCGAAAGGTTGCTTGGTGGCATCAAGAACAGTAGCAGCATCATACTCAGAACTGCAGAAAAGAAGTGAGACAGAAGCATTGATTTAAAAAACCTCAAATTTGACAAAGTAAAATAACTTATCAATACAGTATGCCTAAGGGAATTATTTTATTATTCTGAGAGCTCACTGCTGGCTCTCTCTTTTTGGTTTTATAGGCGCACTTATAAATAGAATTAAAGAAAATGCTCAACTTGCCACACAGGAGAAGATTTACTATGGGTAACATTAAGTGAAAAAGTGTGTGTGTAATTTTTATTTTGCAAGTGCTTTAACTTCTATGGTCACTGAATTACAACCTGCAGATCCACTACGTACAGCTCGATGTCAGTCGGATTGTAAGTAATACATGTAGCATATTTGTCAGTCATTCAGAACTGTTGGAATCTGAGTCACTTTTTGCATAATATTTCGTTACTGTGGACACATGAAAGTGTGGCTTACTAAGTATGGAATGCAGTTGACAACATGACACTGCAGGGTAATGCTGCATTAGCAGAAAACATAGGCCTAATATTTTGTTATTGTATATTTCCATCAATGTGGTCAAATAAACAGAATTTTTGTAACACATAGTGACTGCAAGATGCATTAAAATACAGTAATATTTTTTTTATGTTTTTGAGAGTTTTATTCAGAAAGCACCAAAATCTGGTGCAATGCTGACTTAAGACACAATGTTAAAGTTATTACAGTCAAATTTATGACAGAATTTTACAAATTTTCTCAGCAAATATCACACAAACATCAACCTCTCCATTCTTCCAGTATTGAAATTAGTAATTCTTGTGGTCACTGATGTGCAGGCTTGAACAGCTGGATGCCTATTGCCTAATCAGGGATGCTGGAAAACTGTGTTCATTCATCCTGTAGTCTGTCTTACAACAGGTCCATAGCCTCTTCCAAAGCAAGTTCTCCACAGGGTGCAATCTAGTGCTTCCTCTTTCAATTTCCAGTATCTTGTCTTTTCTGTAAGGTCATTCAGTAGGTGCTTGTGACTTTTTCCTCATCTTCCAGTGGTTTCTATCCTTCCCTCTAACTTTCCTTCAATCACGTGTTTTAGAAGGCAGTTTCTATGCAAGATGTGACCAATCCAGTTAGCCTTTCTTCCTTTTATTGTATCTATGACAGCCCTGTTCTTTGTTGACTCTATGTAGTACTTGTTCATTTCTCACACAATTGGTCCAACTGATCATCTCCATTCTTCTCCAAAACCACATCTCAAAACTTTCCAGGTATTTCTGATCTACTTTCTGAAGTGTCCGTGTTTCAGCACCATACAAAGCTGTGCTCAAAATGTAGCACTTTACTAGCTTCTTCCTTGAATTTAAGCCCAATTTGCTGGTGAAAAGTCTTTTTCTTGTTGAATGCTGCCTTTTCCATGGCAATCCTGGACTTAATCTTGCATCATTTGTTATCATGCCACCCAAGTAATTAAAATATTCCACGTTCTCCAACTGTGTACTAGCCATTTAGGTACCGAGTATTAAGTAAGTGAGAGAATGTGACATGTCAGTTTATGTACGTGAATAGGTAATAGGAAGACAAAAATAAGTTATTTCTTTCACATGGCGAACTTCAGTTCTTAATTTGCTACTGAGTTCTGTTGCATATTTTGTAAGTATGTAGTTGACGAATTAAATGTCTAATATTAATTTTATTATTTTCTCGAGGTTGTCCTTGGTCTGTGGATGAATTGTATTAGCAATTACTACTTATGGTTTTGACTTATGAGCGCTATTTGTTGAATAATATTAATTTCACTTCAAATTGTACTGTCATGTTTTTCCTCTTTCCATTGTTCTGAACCATCTGAGAGAATTTTTGTGAAATACCTTGTTTAATGTGAAATAAAGCCTTTAAAAGTCAATAATTATGCATTTGGTAGTGCCACTGTGTTCTTGTTTTGTAGGAGAGACAACAGACATTAAATTTTTGTGCCTGAATGGCACAGTCTTTGACCAAGAAACTAGGGTGTGTGAACGTGTGGATGAAGTAGACTGCAGTAAGACTGAGGGCTTCTATAACCTAAACCTTGAGCTGTATGGAAACAATGCTGCTGTCAGGTGAGGAGCCATTGCATTGGAATTAATATCAGAGGATGGTCACCTTTGCACATAGTAATGACAGTCCTTTCTTCTGCCAGTATACAGCACTGACAGAATTCAGTCTATGGCTAACTCGTGTTTATTTGTAAGTTCTCTTTACTATTTAATGATTATGACTGTGAAACAAGGTATTTTACAAATTACATGTTAGGTACAATTGCATGATTTTAAATGAAAGTGGAAATAAATGCATGTAACATAAAACTTTATCATATTAATTGCTTCAAGTTTTTTCTGAAATATATTTTTAAAGACCAAGATTGTATTGTGATTTGTGGTTACATTGCTTGTTCATGGATTATTTTGCAATTCTGTAACAACTGCCAGTGTTACTTAATACTATGCATTTTATGTGTGTTAATTTTACTATTTGCCAAGAACAAATAAAAACACTTATATGATGTAATGCTACACATGTAATGTTACATCAAATAACAGTATTTGATTTGTTTTTAATAAAAATGTAAATGTTACGTTGTGTCCATTTATGGCTCAAAAATGAACACCTTTTGCTCACAGGTTTGTGTTAGATTCCCAGCACATTAGTCATGAATTTTCAGAAAGAAAGGAGTCTTATGAACATCTGTTTTTCCATTTGTAAAATTCTCTGATTTGTTAATCTGTTCTTCCAAATGATTTGTTGTGTCAGTAAGTTAAACTGAAATTGTGAGACCAAAAATGTATTAAAGCAAGATTGAGCAATAAATACATAACTTGTTTTGTTCAACAAACCATTTTGTGTAGATCAGTATAGGATTTGTCACAGTTCATTTTGTCTATTAATTTCTAATTTCCGTAACATTTCAGTTTCCCAGAACAAGATACTGAAGGAGAGGAAGATGAAGAAGAAGAAGCAGAAGAAGAAGGAGAAGAAGAAGAAACGGAGTCTGAAGAGAATACAGAGACTAGTGATACATCCTCCAACGGTGCTAGCTTGACACAAAAAGTGTCCACTTCTAAACCTCCTACTCCAACACCTTCTAGTCCTAACCCCATTACGGCTCACCCTCCTTCCACAACTACTCCAAAAACGCCTGTCCATCCATTTGTTCCCACCACAACATATAAGTCCAATCCGCATTTGACCCATTTCCATTCCACCACAACTCCATCAATAGCAGCCTTTCTTGCAATCAATAATGCCTTCTCTTCTTCCACTAGTAATCAAGAAGGGAGTAAATTTGGAGACAATTCTAGCCACTATGATGAAGATGAAGTGGGTGAAGAGGATGAGGAAGAAGAGGAAGAGGATGATTCCACTACAGATCGTCCTGGAATTGTAATAAATGGAGGCACTAGCCATCACTTTCCTGTAACCACAGTCAGCAGTCAGATTCGACCTGTTAGTCCAGGACATCACAATATACCGCAGCATAATGTAAAAGTACATGGCACAGGGGAAAGCGGTGTGATCTTGAGTCAGTCAAACAGACAACAGCCACAGAAGTCCCAATCCACATCAACTCATTCAGGCCACCTCTATGGACATCAGACCCCTCTCATTGTCAAAGACACAAGTGCTCATTCCAAACACCAGCTGAATACTCAGTTCATATTAAACCAACAAAGGAATAATGAGAACAAGCAGCATCATGGCTTTACACCAATTCCAAATCCAGACAACAAAAATCAGTTCTTGTTCTCATCAACAACTCGACAACCTCCAGTCCTTTTTACGACAAAGAGCCCTGGTGGATATTCTGCTCCTGCTATTGAATCCTTCTCTCATCATGCTGTAGGTACACAACCACCCCTTCATGTCACTCAGCGGCCACCTAACCACTCTCCTTTGCCACCACAGACAAATGCACATCAAGTTCCTCCTAATCCTCTAGTTCATCAAATACGTGCCAACATTGCCAATAATGGTGGTTTCCTTTCACAGACAATTCAAATCTCTCAGAATCCTCTCACCTTCCAGTTCAATTCAAATGGTAATAACCGCCAGCTGTTTACAACTCCATCAGTCGCAGTGGTTGCAACTACTAGCAGCACTTCCAGTAGTTCAAGTGCAAGAACTGGCTCAACAGGGAAGGTTGGAAATATTTCTCCAGTGATATCATTGACCTCAAGTATTGGAAACACTCCTAAAGGATCAGGTGTTACAAATAACTCCTCAGTTTCCGTCCAGCTGTTCACAGAAACAGCACCTCCAAATTCATATGATGAATACCAAGAAGGAGATGTTCATTCTGACCCATTCTTTAGAGATGTGCCAAAAATAGCCAAACCTTCAACATCACTTAAAACGTCGTCTTCAACAAGACACAGAATTGTTAGAAAGAAACGTGAAGCACTTAAGAATATTCTTGTGAAGCCAAAACTTGTTTTTCTGTCACCTTACAATAACATAAGGTACAAACGAAAAGCTGTAGCACAGACTGGATTGCCAACTGAAGCATTTGGAACTGGGAAAGGAAGATACAGAAGCAGGTCAGAAGATTCAAATAGGAGTCGTGGTGAGAAATCAAGTCTTCAGACTAATGCACGAGAACAAATACAAGTGGAATCACACTCTAGAAGAACAAGTATTCCAGAAAAGTTAGGATCAAAGCAAAATAGTGAAAGATCAAGTCCCAGTCCCTTTGTTGCTGTAACATACGAAGTTTCAACAATAGTACCTAAAGTTTTAAAGCAGGCACCACACTATTCTGGCACTGTGTCAAATATTTCCTTGCCAAGTGCTGCCCCAAAACGTTTAGAAAGTACTGTATTAAGTTCTCGTGTGAGAGCTGAGAACCATCAAGGTTATGAAAGAACATCTGTGAAAGTTACAAGACCTTATAAGCAAAATGTTGCAGGAGACATGTATAACCACCATCCTTTACAAATATCAGGGTTACCTGATCATACAGAAAGTTTTAAACAATTCGTAGGTGAAGAATCTTCTGTACTGGATGGGTTACTAGCATCTACTTCAGGACCTACAGAAAGCAATTATGAAATACCCAAACCAAGTGCCTGGATAGGTGCTGAAATTTCTCAGACATTACAAAACATTACCAAGGATGTCCCTATAGCCAGAACTCATGGTAGAGGAGAACACAGGCATCTTCAGCATCAGCCATCTCAAAGTAACCTGGGTCAAGAGGGAAGTGTTGGAAGTCACTCAAGACATTCTGGACAAAGAAGCAGACAGAAGACTAGAATGGGAGCTACTGGCAGTGCTCATGAAAATGATAAATATCTGCCAAGAAGGCCATTAACCTTTCAAACCAGAGGTGACACAAACACTATGAAAACAGCAAGCAGAATAGCTGATAACAGATATTCTGATTCTAAAAATGTAGACGAAAGAACTTTTTACAGACATCATGCAAGCCCACCCTCCAGAATTCGAAACTATGCACGGAAATTGGATATTTCCAACAGGTCTCAAGATGTGGCAAGGTCAGATAGTAATAAACTGATCCACCCAACAAGTGAGACTCAGATGGAATCTGATGCTGCCACAGAACCACTAGCAGAGTCTCCATTTCATCCTCAAATATCAGTACCAAAGACAAACTTCAGTTGTGCTGATAAGATTCCAGGAGGCTACTATGCCGACCTGGAAGCAGATTGCCAGCTGTTCCATATATGCTCCATGGGTAGACATGGCAAGTAAGTAGAGGTTATTGGAAAGTGTGATAAATGGAAGTGTGCTCGAGCAGATAGGCTGAAGATTTTGAATTGTATTGCTTATTTTAAATTCAAGGACAAAAACTTTAATGTTTTGGAATTTTAAAGATACAAAAATTTCAAAGAGTGTCTTAGGCCTTTGAAAACCTGCTACCTGTATTGCAAGTGCAGTTGTTAAGCTTTCAGCTCAGTTTGACTGACAGAGTGGGTGACTTTTGCAGATGTAATCAGTTACAGTCTTCTTCCTGTGAATGATGACACAGCTGACAGATGTGTTTTAACTGAATGATCAGATTATATATCTTCATAACGAGAGTTGAAGTTTCTATTGCAGTGCTTTAAAAGTTACATATCCACTGAAAAGAGAAACACAGGATGGCACAATTTTATAAAACCTGATTTATTATTAACTGAATATTATTTAATGTTTTTTCCTTGTAAATAAAATATTTGTTGTGTGTATTTTAGATGGAGATTTGTAGAAATTTGTAGAATTACATCACTAACGTAAACCATAAGTCATTTACAATTAAATTCTAATACACCTTAGTTTTGTTGGACTTCCCTAAGAGCATATCCTGCAACAAATGGAATTAGGTAAAATAAGATGACGAATATCTCACAAGTTATGACGTGCTTAAGAGCTCTTGTGATGGTTTCTTTGGGTTTGCTGGAAATAACTTTTGAGAATTGAAACCTTCAACTGCAAGCTAGGCAAAAAGGTCAGTGTTCGATATTATTTTACGATGATGTGTGTGTGTGTGCATGTCAGCAAGAGGGGGCGTGGTACTGAACCGTATTCTTACTAACTCCCATTTCCTGACTACATGTCACTCTACTTGTCACAGCCTGATCTTGCCACAACATTCAATGTTACAGAATTTAGGTTCATGTTTGATATTCAGAGAAGAATAAGCTTTGAGAAAGTGTGCAATTATTCAGTTCAGAAATTGTTATGACACTGTCTACTTTACAAAATTCTGAAGTCCAACGATACACAGAATTAATTTTGCCATGTTGTTTTGTGTGAGAATGAAATGTAATGTCTTACTTCAAGAGAAGTATGTAAATTTGTTTGAAACCAAACTGGTAAGAAGGATATGTGAGTTTATGAATCTCACAGGAAGGAAAGACTAAGCTAACAGGTCAGGGTATTAAATAATGAGGAAGTTTGTAATTTATACAAGTTAGTATTGTTAGGAGAGCAAAATGCTGGTTGCTGTGATGAAATGGGTGTATAATTGGCTCTGCAAAGGAAGGAATACATAGAGTAATTTGGTAGGTAAACTTGTTGGAAAAGCAGCCATTCAGAACACCAAGGAAGTGGGACAACAATATTGAGATGGGTTATACAAAAATTTAATTGTGATGTGTGAAGTGGGTGGAACCACCAGATTGTCCTGAAAATTCAAATCCTGCTATGAAAGTGCTAGTTTAGTTATTAACTATAATACAAGACTAAGCTCTATTAACTATTCTAGCTGCTTCTATAGAAAGGTATGTTTCATCAGGTAGACTATATTATCCATTCAGAGCAGACGTAATGTGAATATGCCCACGTCTCTCACTTAACGTTATATTCATAATTTTAATTGTGTGTGTTGGAAGTGTGAAGATGAAAGTGCTAAGGAAAATATTTGGATCTACACATGAAGAAGTAACAGGAGAATGGCAAGAGTTATACAGTGAAGAATTTTTGCGATTTCTTGATATTTAAACTAATCAGATCAAGGAGAATGAGATAGTTTGAGAAATACAACATGTAATGAAGAAACAGCAAATGGTTAAAAGTCATCATTGGAAAATCGTGTGTTGCTGATGTATGGGGGGGGGGGGGGCCGCCCGGTTGGAGCTGATAAAAATGGAATTGCATAGATTCTGTATGAACATAAAACTTGGTAAGTGGCTCAAATTAGGTATCCAGTGATGGGCTTTCGTTGATGTGTCCCATAAAAACAGAAAATATTTTAACTGCCTGAATAACTACAAGCATCTCCTGCAAGACATTGTACCATGGACATGTTTGTGATTATGTTATACAGAACTTGTTGCTGTTCACAACATAATGCAGTACTTTAATTTATGCAATTTTTGTTTTATTAGGAAGCAATTAAATGTTAATGTTATTCACAAATATGGGAGAGAGGCAGGAATATAAGACTTCAGTACTTTTGCCTGGGAAAGTGAGTGGTCAGCTTTGTGCTGTAAGTGTCTTTGCTGTATCGAAAACACTTTCCAGATGAGCGTTACGTAGGATATTGCACATCCTGTAGTGGTTCCAGGTACAGTAGCAATGGAAATTATCCAAATGTCTCAAATATGGACTGATGTCTGAATGCTGGAACCGTATGTGTAGGCCACACCAACATATATAACTTTATATTTGATTCTAGGGATTTTTTTTTCAGTTATAATCTTGTGTGTTATAGAATTACAGACAACATGTTTCTATGTGGACCTGGCACAAGATTTGATCAACGAAGTCGAATATGTCAAACAAGGGACTTGGTGGACTGCAGCCTCTCAGCCTCTTTATATTACTTGAACAGCCATTTCCAGTTGAACTCTGCAGGTATTGGTGATACACATGTGTACAGAGGGGCACCATATGCTGGCGTCCATTGTTGACTGATTTAAATGTCCAGGCCTAGACTGTGTATTTTAAACATCTTTCACTGTCAAATTATTTTATGATCTAGCTTATTCATTTAAAGCACCAGAAAAAAATATAAGTATTCTTATGGTATTTTTCTGTGCAGCCCTGTAGATTGTATGGAATTTTATTTTGTGTGGATCTTTCATGTGGAAGTCATGGATCTTTCCATTTCATTGTATCAGGTAGTTGATATGATTTGTTTTAAGTCTGATATAATGTTTAATTTTTAGATGGTATTTCAACACGTGACGCCAGCTTTGAATCACAGAAGATTCGAACCAGACGAGAAACAATCAAGGGTAAGTCAGTACAATGCGTATGTGAAAAAGAATCTTTTTTGAGTATAATTCATAAGTACCTAAGAAGAAATAAGTGACAATGTGTTGAATGTTTTTATAATTAACTGCATAATTCTTTGTTTTGTTTCTTGAAAATGTAAATATTTGGAAAATTTTACACAGAGATAGTAAATATTACTGCTTTACACATAGGCACGTGGGTAATGTAGTTGCTGCAGTGACTAGGCCACAGATTAGATAACCAAGGAATCATGGTTTCATTCCCATCACGGGCACTTCCCTAGAGTGTCCAGGCTGGCTCTGGAGTCTACCCAACCACCTGATTAATGAGTATGGGGATCTTCTCCCCCAGGGGAAAGTGGTCAGACATGAAGATAGCCACACACCTCTATCTAGTGCCATGATTAAGAATGAGTGAAGATATGCCTCCTTTCGCCCATATGCCTTCATGTTGGGCGTAGGAACTGCTTCAAAAGTAAAGCAGAGTATGAAAAATTTGAGACTCAGTTGCTAACAAAATTTCTTAATTGTATTCATAACTTTTATTGAAAGGTTTATTACTGTACATCTCAATTACATCAATTTAACTTGTTGTCCAGTGCGGTCTTGCCCATTGTGGCTCTGAGTATATGTGGCTGAAAATGATTGAAGACTGTACTGTATGTGAGAATAAAATTGCCACACACCAAAAATTGTAAATGCTCATGGATAACTGAAGGAAGTTACTCAATCGCCAAGGAAGCTGCTAGCATCGGCTATCCAAGCTTTTACCTGCCATCCTGTGCCTACTTACCATTGCCGTATGGATAGAGTAGGCCTACATTTAGTAATATTATTTTATTATGATTTTAATTTTTATTTCAAGATTTTGTGCAATGTAAATGCACTTTTCATGATATGTGTGGACTGTATAAATATTTAATGCACCAAAATTTGTGTATTTTAAAAGATGGGGGTTGGGGTCTCCATAAGCATCCATGTTCACCTAACCCTATTTTTTCCATAAGAAGTTGGCACAATACACTTCCGTCCAACATGCTGTGATCACTCCCCCTAACCCGCGCAGTGGGTAAGTGATCAATATGTAAGTTTAAAGAGTAATAACCTTTTGTATTATGCTGTACAATAACTCATATTCATGAGTAAACAACAACTTTTATCTGTTTCATGCAGTTGATGAAGTGGACTGTGTGACTGACGTTTTTTATTATGCATTGCAAATGAACGTGCTATGATATAACTACCAGATATGAGTCACACAGTGCTTAATAAACTTGCAAATGGCATGAGTTTTTCATTTTCATGTGGATGCTCTTTATTTGTATGCTGTCAGTGTTGGCTCTTGTAATTACATTTAATTAAAGTGACCATACTATATTTTCATATATGCTTAAAATCTAATTTAGTACAGAAAAGAAAGAAAATGACATGGGCAAAGACACAGTTTTGATGAGAGAATTCGAGAGCACAATGCATTTGTTATTACAGTGGCACAGAGCTTAGAGAAGACTATTCTTTCCTCTTTTGCCTCATTTAGTTACATAATATTCTTATTTTCTAGAGCAGAGGAATCCAATTTCTAGATCTTGCTTCAAGGAGTCAAATATTAACTACATAGAGAAGCAGGTCAGTAATAGCAGTTTTCTGTTTTAGCAGAATTGCCACCTGGAAGTAAACAACCACATTACAATATTGACAACCTACCAGAGACATCATTCACTTGTGGGGATAAGCCTCAGGATGGACTTTATGCTGATGTGGAGACGCAGTGCCAAGTATTTCATCTCTGTCGTACCATTTCTGGACAACTGACCTTGGAATCATCCTTCGTTTGTCCTCCAGGTACAGTGTTCAACCAGCCAGAGGGAAACTGTGATACAAAGAATGAAGTGGATTGTGCATTATATTCTGCACCTGAACACACTTTTAAGAAGACTGAGACTATTGGGATCAGGAATCAGGATTTGAAATCTAGGCATACACGGCACACAGTTATGGAAGGTAAACACATGAAGTTAAATCTTGCATCACCAAAGAAGGATGCCGTGTACAAGCATGTGATGCATAAGAATTACAGAATGAAACGGGACACTAACAAAGAAACTTTTGATTACTATGACTATGTAGATGATAATTATGAAGCACATGCAGTAAAACCAAAAAACAGGGATATGTCACCAGCAGACGACAGGATAAAACCATCTAAAGACAACACTGCTAATTCTGAAGATTATGATTCTGCTCCTGCTTCTGCTGATCAAGGAGCAAAAGAAGATCTATATTTATTTAAATCCCAGAAAAATGAAAAGGACGGTCAGAAATATATAGTTTCTGCTGATGAAGACCAAAGGAATAAGGGTCCTGCATCTTTTGAAAGTTCTGTGGCACATACCACAGAAGGTGCTTTGCTTCATCACAAAGCATCAGTGGCTGCTGTGGATGAAATCACTTCAGTCCCTATTCCATATCAGTTAGTTTTACAAAATAAATCAGCGAGGATGATGGGAGATAAACTTGATTATGTTTATGAGTATGAATATGATGATGAAGATAGATCAGTGACATCTGCTCTGCCAGACCTTAAACAAACTAGCTCTGCAGCAGATGACAAAAATATTAAAAATTATATGAAATCTATTACATTGGATCCCAGGTATGATGTGGAAAATTCCTATAATTTTTCTACACAAGAAACAAGTGATCATATTAGAAATGATGCCAAGTTTGCCACTGTAACTCATCAGTTGGTTGACAATGTACCATTAGCTACAAGCACAACTGAAAGTATTCTAGAAATAAACAAAAGTGGAAAAATTACAACAAATCAGAATTTGGAAGCAAAGGTTTTGGAGAAAGTAGATTCTGCTAATGGTAACGTGCGTTCAGAAGACTATGAGTATGAGTATTATTATGATGAAGACTACACTGATTCAAACGAAACAGAAGCTGACAGTAGCAACAAATACTTGCCTTCAGTAAAAACAGAAGACCAGTCACTGAGGGAATCTAATGGCCATAATGCAACAGAAGCTTCTGGAGATAAGAGAGATGGTTCTGCGCATTATGTAGTTACTGAAGAAATTAATCCACAAATCCACAGACCATCTGTGGAAGTGGACAATATTAGTGACACACGCGAGACTATTAATTTTAATTTAACTTTTGAAGCATCAGAAGAATTAAACGTAGAACCACCAGCTCCAGTGCAAGGTTCTGCAAAGACACACATGAGTTTTGGAATTGATGTTGCTGCCCTTAACAAACAGCAATCAACATCCACTGAAAGAGCCATAATTTCAGAATTGTTTGAAACAAATATAAATCCTAGCCCTTCTGGTGTTGGTGGCAGTATTGCATATGTAGAGTTAAGCTCACCTGTGCAAGTTGAGGAGTCTTTGTCACAACACACTCAAAGAACTCAGAACCTGACATCTACTGAAGTTACACTGCAGAACTTTTCTGCGCAAATTCCATCCCAGTCTACTTCTAAAAGCATGCTCCAGCCTCTGAAATCTAATAATATATTCAGGAATCGCTTCTCCACTTTAGTTCCTCCACTATTTGTATTTCAGTCAAGAGAGAAACTGAACTCAATAAAATCTACCACTGAGAGGAATGCCCATACTGTTGCCACAAATTTCACTGGAAATAATGTGAGAGAAAGTGAAGGAAAACCAAGGACACCACACAGATTCGGACTTGAACACATTCAAAATCATATGGCACATATTCCAGAACAAATGGATGTCAATAGTTCTACTACTGCACTTGCAACATACCTTTTTGTTGATGATCCAGTCACTGATGACAAAGAAGCAAGGTCACAAAACACAGTTCCTAGTACACGGTCATCAGAAATGTCTAAATCTGAACAAAACTCATCGACTGATCCCCATTTACTTTTTAGCAGTAATGATGATTATAAACTCAAAACTGACATCCCTCTGGCCTTTGCAAAAAGCTCAAAAATTAGTGCTGATACTGTGAATAAGTTGATACATTCAAAGAATGAAGCTGCTCATTCATCTTCAGGTTTAACAGATTCCATATCATCATCTGAGCTACCCATGTTTCCTTATATGGGTGTTTCAACACCCAGTTCTTCAGCACGATATGATAGCCATAACCTCTCTGCAGTAAATTCTTCAGTTGCAACTGATGATAACATAATGTTAAAGCACTTTAGAGCTGATAATTCTTCACTTGATCATGCATTTAGAAACATTTTTCAATTAAGCCGGGAGAATACAACATCTGCACTTGTGTTTTCAATAAATAATTTAGCAGTCCCACTTACAACTACATCTAGTGCATTTGACATTCCTTCAAGTGAACCTTCAGAAGTGTTGCCAAACACATCACCTTCATCCCACTTAGGATATACACTCTCAGCAGTAACTTCACAGCCTTCTGTGTCTGCTGACACAACACATACCACTGGGTTTTTATGCACGGGGAGGGAGCTGCATCGATATCATCCGGATACAGATGACTGTAGAATGTTCCATTACTGTTCTCCAGGTTTTCATGAGAGACAAGTTTTGGACTTCAGGTTTATATGTCAGAATGGAACAGCTTTCAGAGCTGACACCCACAAATGTGAAAATGAATTTCTGGTACCGACCTGTGTGAAATTGAAGGTAAGAAGAGAGTGATTGCAGCAATAGTTAGGACTAGCTGGTTATTTGGCAGTTTGATGACACATGGCTCTCCATATGTCAGTGTAAAATATTTTAACAGTTTTGTACTGAATTCTAGTGGCCCATTTATGAAACTGGAATAAAAATTTGGCTATGTGCTTCTACTGCTTGTGCTAGTTTACATCAAATTACTGTTTAATGCAAGTGAAAATTTGGGTTAAGACTATTCTGCAGCCTGTATGATATGAATGCCAGGAAAATAGAAATGTGGTTCTATACTCTCCAATTATGATATCTGAAACTAAGATTACTGCCACTTTAATTTGTCATCTTGCCAAATGTAAAAATGATAAAAATACATAATTCTGAGTTTCAGTTTAGGCATTTCCAATTAATACCACATTACTCATAATGAAATTTAAAATTAGTTGCAGCCCTCATTTTGGTGAGTTTCTTGAATAATGACACCACTGTACATTATACAGTAATTGTGAAGTACATTACTGTATTTACACAATAAAATGTAGATGAAGGTTACTGTCTTCTGGAATGTGGCACAATGCAGTTTGATACAGAGTTACTGATATTCTGGAGGAACTTACTACCTGCTCCCTGAGCTTAGAAGAAAACAAGGATACAGACATATAGACATTATGTTTGGTTTTGCCATTCTGGGGCAAAAATCATTCTTTAACCCTTGCAGCTGTTTTTGTAGCTCTTTGTCATGTATCTGTACACTCCCTTCCCACTGTGACTTATTCTTCTGCCCTGAAGATGGAGGTAGCAGATTTCTGTTCTGGACTACACAGTCTTACAACCTAGAAGACAGTAATGTTCATAGTCACTGCTGTGAGAACCCCAGATCTCACATAATTTATTATGTGCTTCATTGGTGGACATCAAAGTAGGTATTTACATCAGTGTTACTTGCCAATTAAGCACCAGCAGACTACCACATCTACTTCTTTTTCAAGCAATTTCAGTGCATTGTAGTTTTCTTATGTATTTTCAAAATCTTGTTAAGCATAACCCTGTGATGTTCAAACACAATTCTGGACATATTAATATTTATAGGCACTAATTGACAGAAAACCCATCAACACGTTTAATTATGGAGATTAATTTATGATCCCCTAATTTTTGACTGTAAATTAATCAAACATAATAATTAACCAGTGAGCGATTTGTTCATTACAACAGCATCTTGTTGGTCTTGAAAACCATTGCTACATAAGGTGATAGTGTAGTTCTATTCGAGGTTCTTATCTAAACTTGTGAAGATTACCCTCTTTGAGCAAAAGGTGTAAATTGTGATGAAATAGTGCAGTGGCTACAATCTGAAATTTCTTCTTGGGTAGCATGAACACATCATAAATTATGAACATAAATCTAAATTACCCTGTTCATCTGACTTTACTCTCTCTGTCTCTCTGTCCCACATGCACGCGCGCGTGCGCGCGCACACACACACACTTCATGGATTCAGAAGTGTGTTGTAAAGACAATAGGTTGTGGAACAAGTCAGAAATACACAAATATACACAATTTTACAGTGTAAAATACTACAAACATTTTACAAAACAGCAGTATTGATTATCTTTACACATAAAAAACTCATCTACAGAGTAAAAGGAGTGTGTAAATATTTTCTGAAGGCTAATTTAAACTTTGCCTGTATTGTTGAAGCTGGAATAATTTGTGGAGCAGTGACACATTAACGAATGGGAAGATTACATGACAGATGACATTATTTTATGGTACCTGACAGACTGTACTATTTCATGGCTCCAAAAACCAAATGTCTGGCTGCATTTTTTGTACTGCATCATAAGTACAGATGTTTCGTGACAGGCTGAAGATTTTTAAGTGTAATATGGAATTCTTATTTTTTGTGTAATTTATAACGGGAAGGATATTTTATTCTAACTATAAGAGGGATGTTGGTAATTTGAGGGTGACAAAAACAAGTGCAGAGTGAATTTTGGTGTGAAGAAACTATAGGGAATATTTCTGTGCTCACAGTGGATGCTCACCACATGAAATACTTAAAAGAATTGTAGCATAATTCTTGAAACAACTGTTCTTAGTGTGAATAATAATTATTTCCCATTAAAATGACACCTGTAGATTTGTTTCTTCTCATTTCATATATTTACTGACCTGTATGAATGGCAACTTTATACTGTATGCAGTAATCAACCAAAAGACGAGGAAAGGGTTCATATGAAAGTTTGTGTAATTTTATTTTGCACACAGAACTTGTGTAAGGATTTCAATGATTATGAACCCTATAAAAATATGTATTCACGTCCAGTCTGGTGTTTGTCTTATGACAGGTCCATAGCATCTTCCAAAGCGAGTTCTCCACAGAGTGCGATTTAGTGCCTTATCTTTCACTTTCCAGTATCCTCTCTTTTCCTTAAGGTCATCCACTAGCTGCTTACATCTTCTTCCTCGTCTTCCCATCACTTCCATCCTTCCCTCTATCTTTCCTTGAGTAACATGTTTTAGAAGGCATTTCCTATGCAAAATGTGAATAATCCAATTAGCCTTTTTTCTTTTCTTTTCTTTTCTTTTCTTTTCTTTTCTTTTCTTTTCTTTTCTTTTCTTTTGTATGATATCCCTCTGCTTGACTCTTTGTAATACTTCTTCAGTTCTCACATGATCAGTCCAAATGTTCTTCTGCATCCTTCTCCAGCACTACATTTCAAACTTTTTGAGGCATTTCTGATCTACTTCCAGAAGTGTCTGAGTTTTAGCACCATGTAAAGCTATGTTACAAATGTAGTAGTTTTCCAGTTTCTTCCTTAGATTTAAGTCCAGTTTCCTGGTGAAAAGAGCCTTCCTCTTTTTGAATGCTGCTCTTGCCATGGAAATCCTGGATTTAATTTCACATGTACTTCTTGCATCATTTGTTATCATGCTACCCAAGTAGTTGAAATACTTAACTTTGTCCAGTTGTTTTTGACCTATCATAAGTTTTACTGGGGATGGTTGCCTTGAGATTCTCATTATCTTAGTTTTTCCCACACTCATTTCCATTCCATAATATATTCCAGTTTCAATTAATCTATCGATCATGCCATGTAGCACCATTTTTTCCTTAGCCAGTAGCAAAAGATAATCTCCATATTTCACAGTGCAAATTGCTTGTCCTATTGTGAAGCCTCCAAACCCTTAAACACGTCCTCATTAAGGTATTTGCTGTACAAGTTGAATAGAACTGGTGATAAACAACATCCTTTTCTAACTCATCTTCCAGTCTTCACACTTATTGTCTCCTCTTGGTCCACTTTTATTTAGCATTCTGATCCACATACAGTTTGCTGATCACTCTCCTTTTGTGCCAGTCGGTAGCAGTTCCCTTTAGGATCTGCATTAATTTGGTCTCATTTACATGGTCAAATGCCTTCTGCCAGTCTGTGAAGCACGCACATAATTCTACAACTATGTCCAAAGTTTGTTCTGATATTATTCTCAGCATGCCAATTGCATCCCTAGTCCCTTTTCCTCTTCTAAATCCAAACTGATCTTCTCCAAGTACATCCTCAATTTTCCTTTCAGTCCTTGTCCTGAGTATTCTCACCACTATCTTTGCTGTATATGTGATCAGGCAGACTGTGCAGTGGTCACTGCATTTTGTATCTTTTGGCTTATTCTCTAAGGCAATCATTGTAACATCAGTGAAATCCTTGGGCCAGTCTCCAGTTTCATATATGTTGATGATCAGTTATGTCATTATTTTGAAACCATCTTCTCCCAAAGTTTGAGTACACCCCCAGGTACGTCATCATCTCCTGTAGCCTTCTAATCCGTCGTCTCCTTGATAGCTTCTAACACGCCACTTTGAAAAATATAAAGGCCTATACAGGTTCGACTTCCAGGTTTTCTGGTTGCTTAGGTTGACTGTAGAACTCAGTAATATATTTCTCCCAAATTTTCAGTACTTGTGTTTCATCTACTATTACATTCCCTTTAGAGTCTTCAGTGATAATATTTTCAATTCCATGGCTTTCTCTCCAACCTAGTTCCTTCGTCTTCATGTGAATTAAATCATAATGTCCTGTTCTTGGAAATACCATGACCTCGTCCATATGCTGTCAAGGTATTTCTTCTTGGCCTGGTCTGTAGGTCTTTCCAATTTGTTCCTCAGTCTTCTGTAGTTCTTCCTTACTTGTTTGTTGTTTACATTCCTCCATTTCCTTTGTTCACCCCTTTTATTGATAATTTCCTGTGTAATCCATGGTTTTCTTGCTTTCCTGTCTACTTTCCCAACCAAATTAGTCCTAGTATCTAACACACATTTCTTGACATTGTTCCGCTGTGCTTTCACATTCTCCCTTTCACATTCGACTGCACTGAGTTTCTCTTCTAGAGTAACTTATACTTTCTGTCATAGAGCATATGAGTTTTCCAGATTCTATCTTGGTTTTCCTTTTTGGAACTTTACAATTTTCTTCAATCCAGTGCAGATCTTCACAACCAGTAAGTTGTGGTCAGAGTCAATATCTGCTCCAGGCATTGTCTGCTCATTCTTCATACTGTTTGTGAATGGTTATTCATAAGTATGTAGTCCAGCTGGTGTCGACTTCAGTATTCCAAAGTGAATGTTGCATGTGAGTCTTAAGGTTCTCACAGCACTGTAAAGGAAGAATCGAGATGTCTGGGACATGACACTATATTGATTGGTGAATATGTAATTATGATGTTTCAGAGGAGCTTTTCTTCTGTCTGTGAATCCTCCTTTCCCTGTGAAATTGTTTAAACTGAATCCCAGACCGCCCTCACTTAACCTCCCATCTAGACCTACATGTTACATTGTAAGCTTCATCACTTCCTTTCCATACTGTCAACTCCCATTAACTTTCCTGCATGTTGCAATTATGGTGCCTCCCACTGCAAGACTGTATACTTCCTGTTGGCTTGCTACCTCAGTTGCCCTTACCTGTAGTGCATATCCATTCTTGCTTGTGTGTATTCCCTTCTTAGGCTGAGTAGACACTGAATGTGGAGGCAAAAAGCTCCTTCAAATGTCAGTAACTCTTTGTTACTAATTGATGCTGTGTTATATCCAGAAGACTTGAATTTTCAATATCTGACACCTTCACAAAAATTCTATGAAAATATAGGCTTACAACGTCTCTTTTACAAAAGTAGATGAACTCTGGTGAATTTTCACAGACATGTGATTAGTAAAAGCAACACGGACTATTGGATATGCTGTAAACATCAGGGTACACCAGTGGTTTGAACAAAAGCTCTATAAACCCATTACCTAGTGACTGATGAAAATGATAAGACAGTTCTGCAACCTGCTTATTATCAATATCATGTTATTTGTATGTATGTGTATGCATACATGGATGAATATATTGTATAATAAGAAACCTTTCCTGGAAAACTGCATAGGAGCTACGTTATTCATGGTTACACTATACTTCACTGCAGAAGTTTGCGTTGCCATGGACAAACCATTCCCTAGTATAGTATTCTGTTTTTACACCTATGTTCTTTTCCGCAAAGGTTTTATAAATTGTTAATTTATAAGGTAGATGAAATTATAATATTTATATTCCTGTTTTCCTGTACAAAATTTCCAGCTTGAATTTCTTTTGTTCAAATACTCCCAAGACATTAATTTTACATGACAGAATTGGAGTGTGGTGTTGTAAATTGAATGTTCTGTGTGTATAATACATGTATTGGAATGTATTTTTTTATTCATTTGATTAAAAGCAATTGAAACCCTTAATGGTTCAAATTATCCATTGTTACTGGCAGTGGTGACTTATTCTCTGGAGATCAGACCAAGCAGAAGCGTACAGAATGCTTTCTTTACCCCTCCCTTCCCATTCGTGCCCATCCACCATTGCGAAGGTAACAACGTTGTTATCATTACAAACTAGAATATAAATGTGATCATACACAACAATTATCTGTAAAAGAGATGGATAGCGGTCTGTCCGGCTTCACGTTCCGCAGTGCCTGGCTTTCGGTGTTGATTTAGTGGGCAATGAAACTGTTCGGGAGATGCAAGCTTAGTCCGAGGTGGAAGCTGATCTCGAAGTAGGCTACCGTGTCTAGTGGCTCATTCCGAATTCTTCTGTCAGTGCACTTGTTTATGAACTCTTGTTTTCCGACCCCAGATGCCCTTTTGGAATGCTGCACTGTCTTCACACCAAGTCTATACTCCTTTTCCACCCTGTGTCTTCAAAACACTTCAGAGTTTCACTTCTATTTTACTTCCTCGCTCGACTGGAAGTCGCTCATAACCCTTAGGATGAAGGCGGTAAGGTTCTTCGAAACTTCGGGAAGAAATTACACAAAGACATGGAGCAACAATCCAGCAGACCTGGTTCCCCAGCCATCACGCAGTGGAAATCTCAAGTGATTTTTTTCGTATTGTTAAAGATGCATTTCTTTCTGGTTATTTTATCTTCCTCGTATATTGTGTTTTGTTGTCGCGTGATTGATTTGCTACGAAAAAATCTATCAGTGTTCGTAATATTCTGACATCAATCTTCATAAATACATAAAACTAGTAGTCTGCTTAAAAATATTCGCAGGTATATGATCTGGTTATTGAAAAATTTACATCAATCAATAGCAGAGCGGAATTTAATTAACCCCGAAGATTAAAGCGGTGCGTTCCTTCGAAACGTCGGAAAGCCGTTACCCAACCACACGTTGCAGCAACCCAGAAGACCTGATTCCTCAATACGAAAACAAGCTTGGAATTTATAAAACTTTCCAGCGCTGTCATTTGCAATTGGTGAAGAGGAAAACTTGCCGCTACACTAGCCGTACTCACTGCAGTATGTTTCCTTCTCTCACTCGGGACAGTTGCGACAAGTATAGCTGTTAACTGTCGTCCCTTTCCCAACATTTAAATGGACGCCGCGAATAACACTTCACACTGCCGTCTGTCTCTACGTACCTCTCTCTCACACACACACAAACACAGACCTTCAAGCGGTAGGGACAGCAGCGAATACTCTGCAACTATAGTCGTTAACAGATATATTAAAAAATTTAGATAACCCAAATAATAATTTTCGGAGAAAAGTGTTTAAAGAGTCCTGTCTTTAACCTTTTAAAGCCTAGCGGTAACTTTACATACCACCAGGTTTAACATTAAAAGATTATACGTGATGTCCACATTGCGTTTATGAGTTTTGTACGGATCTCAGAACAAACAGCAACTTTTGCCTTATAAAACATTACGAGACTGGTTTTTATAACCGAAGTGGAGAGTGTTTACAGCGCGGTACGCACTGAGTCCTTATATAAAACAGACACGCTTCGTCTTTAAAGGGTTAATAGAGAGAAGGAATCGTTTCTTTCATTTCATTGGTGTAATGGCGTTATTCCAGCTCTACAGCAGAATTCGCCACCGAATGTTACACGTTTCAACCACTGTCGGCCACGTTCAAAGGGAACATTGTAGGCCTATGGGTCTAGGGAGTTACTAAAGACTTCGCGTAATTGTCTGCGGTAAAGAAATACGAGTACAGTAAAACTTGTGAAGTTGCCCACTCTTGTAAGGCGGCCACGTGTCACAGTTAACCGCACTTCTACGGACGCGGCAAATTCCTGTGACATTATACACGGTCATTACTCCATAACTTGGCCACCTATGAATCCTGAATCTTGGCCACAGTTTCACATTTAGTGCTGTGCTTTATATGTAAATTCAGCCACCCTATTTTGGCCGACCAGAAGGGTTGCATAGTTTTTGTGTCATGCAGTGGGCCTACCTGAGCTGGAATTTTCTTTAATTGCGAGAACTACCTCTTGCCCATTCAACCCCCATCTGTTTCCACAAGTACCAACCAACCAACCAACCAACCAACCAACTAAAGAGCTAACTAAGGACGTCCCTTTGTCTGAGTAGCCATTCCTGCGTTTTAACGCATCGCTGGGCTCTAAAACAGACACCTTACTCTATAACGGGGATTCGCTTACGCTGTTTATAGTCCGGATTCGCGACCGGGACTTGGTACGCTAAAGGCTACGGCTCTGGGAGCACATAGACTTCCTATCTGAGGGGGAGGGGACTTTGTTTGGATGGCTGTCTGGGAGTTGAACCCAGGGTGGCAGATCACGTAATGTATTCGAAGTGGGCACTTTGGTGAAGCCGCCGTGCCCGCGGGGAGGGGGTTTCGCGGGCCGTGTTCCGACTTTTTTAATCTCACCGTGGCATTTACCTTGCAACTGCGGAAAATCACGGTAAAACCTCAGTCAGGGTGACCGAAATGCGCTCAGCTAGTGAATAGCGAGCACGTTTCGACGTTGACTTGTCTCCACAAGTACGGAAAACAGACTGGAATTTAACGGTGGCAACTGACCCATTAATGTACTTCAAGTCCCTACACACTCACAGGGTTATGTGCTTACTTTCACATTGGACCGCGCCCCTCTGCGCTTTGAATTGTACGTTTGAACAAGTGGCAGCTTTACAGTTTAATTTTCGTAGTGCCACGTGGTTTTCATAATTTGGCCACATGAATAAGTTGGGCGGCTCTGAGTGAAACAAAAGCTTATCAACATAAACTGGTTTCACTGTATGCGTGGCATATTGTAGTGTGGCGTAAATTTGCTAAGACGTTAAAAATTCTTCTTTTTGCTGGCTGTGTTAAAATATAAAAATAATGATTATACGCACATATGCTAAGTAACCTATGTGTTATAAGCATTATTATAACCTGTTCTCGCTCCGCAAGGTGGGTAACATCGCCATTTTGCATATCAACCTATAGAAATTTTAAAGTGCCAATTATAGTTGAATTATGATCAATAATGAAAGTCTTTTGTACTGCCTACACAATATTCCCTCTGAAGATGGCAGAAAGTGGTTGAAATATGTAGAGGTACATAAATACATTACTTTTCATTTATATTATGTATTTGCATACTGTGTTGGTTATTTTATTAAATATTTCCTAATACTTAGCTGCCTCTCCACACACTTTCACGACAGAATCCTAATATACTCTGCGGCAAGCTTTTCGTCCTTCATCTCACGTAAATAAGTTAATTATCTTCACAGACTCCATTACATAAAATCAGAAATTGACGCAATCTTTCGATATTATCCTATAGTCTGAAACGTTGGATGTGTTGCTAACAAGCCAAAACTGTGTACATTGTGCGACTAAATTAATAATAAACAAGTAAATATGACGGATAAATAGATGTACGAACGTACCAACTATAAATAAATAAATAAGTAAATAAATAAATAAGCGAATAGTAATTAAGTAAAACACTTCTTAGTTACGTGTGCTAAAAAGATCCAGGACTGTATGGAGTAACACCTGTTTGTTCAGCCTGTAAAACTTATTACGCGTTTAGTTATAACCCAAATGAAAGTACGGATTCAGTACAAAGGATAAATATTCGTATTAGTGCTTCAAATGTCTCAAACTCCTAATTCTAATAAAAGTAAACAATAAAATTTACAGTGAAAAATGAAAAGGCAAAATAATTAAATACAGGAAAGTTTTTAGGTTATTAAAAATAATAGTAAAGAAAAGTTCCGACAGCACGTTACGTGACAGAAGGAAGGGTTCGAGTCCTTCGCTTGTGACTGTCCGCCTGCAGTCAGCGTTGTGACGTGTGCATATGTGCTTTGTGGTCAAGTGGGGACAGCAGTGTAAGTGCTGCAGATTCCGCATGTATGCTTGTTATTAAGTCTGAAATACACAGAGTCTGTTATTTCTGCACGAGGACATGTGACAAATAATTTTAATATTTGTAGAGGAAGCAACAATTTGGTCTGTTGACGTGTTCGTATACGAAGATTATAAAAGGTCGAATGTAAGCCCTTAATAAGGCTAAAGCTCGATTTACAATAAGGTAATTTTAAATTATCTCCTAAATTTCAGTATTCTTTATAAAATTGAAGCGATTAAGGGAATAACTCTATATTTTATATTTCATTTTATTTTCAGTACTCGAATTTATTCCTTTCTTATACGCTTATTTATTGGCATTTCGGGGAATCCACTCACCACCTAGATATGATACTTAGCAGCATTTAGAAAGTACATTTTATTGCGTGATTTATGCAAAGTTATACCAATGGTTGTTTAAAAATCCGTCTTTTCCTAGCGCAAGCTAGTACTAGCCTGGCAAGCCTAGTATTATTCATAAAACACCCATTAATTAGGACTTGTTGGCGTAAGCAAATCGTCGGTAGTAGTTTTACCTTTGTAAAAGTAAAGGTAAATTTCACAATATAACCTGCCATGAAAGCACAGAGGGGGAGAGGGAGTATAGCTCTACTCTTTCTTTAACCTCAACGCAACGTTCCCTCTAATTTTTTTTACAGCTGTGTAGACTTGCTATTGCTGTGAGCAGAAAATTGTTACACGACCTGACGACTGCGCGGCACTTTACAATTTGTTTGTAATATGCAAAGCAAAAATATTTACAATGAAAACTGAAAATTCCGGCTGCACGGCAACAATTCAGTGTGCGCAGGAGCATTTCAGTAAGATAGCGGCCGCGCACCCGCGCAGCTTAGAGGGAACATTGGTCGTAAGCTTGCTGTAAGGAACACATTGTTAGTTCCATCTCCTGCGCAATTCATTAGCAAATATCATGTCTGCCGACATTACATAAATTATGTATCTGATGCAGCACCGTTCAACAAATCAAGAGAGACGTACTAAGTATTGCTAAATACAGAGTTCGGGGTTCGTACAAGTTTCGTGACGAAATGTTAAATATCCTTATAATTATGGTTTGTAATTAGGTTCTTTTACGATAATGCTTCAACCACCGAAGTTGTATAGCTTTCAATAAGGCGGGAATAAAACTATAAATGGGGTAGGGAGAGATTTTGAAGGCGCAGCAGAAAGGCTTCCGTCAGGAGAGCGGGAGTCAATTTGAGTAGTCAGTGCAATCTAGACTGCAGTCAGTCTTCACGTGTGGCGGCTTATGAGGGACCCAAGTCCCACTTGGCCCCAAGTCCCACTTTACATGGGCGTGCCCTGTGTCTAGCTACTAGCAATTAACCGGAAGATATTAACAGTCGTTTTAGGTAAAGCTTGTAAATATGCGGAGGAGAGAGGAAGCAATTCAATGTTGGAAGTTTATGTGGTGAAGAAATTCGTAATTTCTACTCTATATCCAACATTATTAACGTCATAAAATCACAGAAATTGGATAGGCGGGACAGGTAGCATGAATGGAATATGAGAAACGCATGTACTACTTTATTGCGGCTATTAGGAGGAAGAAGAATGCTATTAAAATCAGACTTTCCCAAGTTTCCTGTTACTTCATATTTCGTGTGCCCAAATGACCTGTGAGGACTCCACTGAATACGCATTTTTTTAGAAAAACCCTAAAACTCTGTGTTTTACTCTTAAGGCAGAGAAAGGAATCTTTCCTTAATGAAAAGAAGAGGTATTATAAATATGTATTCGTGTTTTTTACTGGATGAATTCTCTCCTATCTGTGCGTTAGACATTGAGCGTTTATGTTTAATGCAGGTTAATATCACACTACAAACGGTCAAATAGCTTCGATGACAGATAGACGAATAAGTGCGGAACATCGGAGGAATAATAACATACAGAGAGGGAACAACGTAAGTGCTTGAAACAAATCGGTCCAGGCGCTACTTGGTTCACGTAAAAAAAAATAAAATAAGAAGTATAAAGTATAAACTGAATTGTTTCTTTTAGGATGTCTGCCATTTATATCTGCAATGGATAAAGATAAGAAGAATGAGGACTGTGAAATCCTAGGGATTTTGAAATACTCGCTGCGACTTGTGTGAAGTAGAGAGGTCTGTAGAATTTATGCTACCCTTTGTAGAAGAAGACTCGCAGAAATCCAGGAATAGAGAATATTCCCACTATGGAGTGACTCACACGGGAGTTTGGGAGCGACTGTATTGAATGTAGCGTAAACGTAATTGTGGCGACCACAGCCATCAGCCTGAAGGAATACCGGTCACTGAATCTGATAATGCCAAATAGCAGCTACAATATACAAATTCCTTTTCTCTGAAAAGAACTTTTAGGACTCAGTCATGAGGGTATAATAAAGACGTTTTTGCCAGTAAGATATTTTACAATCAGTTCGTTCTTTCGGAATTCTCTTACAGATTTTCCCCCTCATGCTCTTACTACTAATTTCAAGATTTATTATTAATACAAAAGCTGTTG
Source organism: Coptotermes formosanus (assembly GCA_013340265.1). Lineage (NCBI taxonomy): Eukaryota > Metazoa > Arthropoda > Insecta > Blattodea > Rhinotermitidae > Coptotermes > Coptotermes formosanus. The sequence continues at coordinate 35,339 of BLKM01006393.1, read as the reverse complement.
AGATGTTAGTTTCAGTGTGCTCGGTGTTCTACTGGCGCAGAATAAAAACCCCTGGCCAACTGGTCTTTATTGAGAAGCCGAGAGTCACTCTACTGGCCAGAAGTTTTCCACTCATATAAAACCCACAGATTCATTATAGCGTCCAGCCATATAAATTAAGTCGACACTTTCACAACTTATTTTAGAAATTACCCTGTACTTTGGAGACCACTCTGTATTATCAAATGGGGAAATGCGTGTTTATGTATGTGTGAATGTGTGGTGACATACGGGCTTCGAACCGGTCAGCTGCAGAACACTTGATAAACTCTGCTTCAACCGTTTTATGAGACCGATATTCTCTAATCTTAGCAATTAGTGGCGTCTGTAAATAACACACTTCAAACAAGAATTCTTTAAGCAACACCGATTTTTGTGTTGAATTCACGTCCTGCCATGGCTTGTCTTCAAGACTTAACGTGTAAAATGTAGATTTCGTTATAGACCAGAGAAAGAAAACAATGTTTTAAGAAAAGGAATAAGTAATTAAAATTAAAAAATGAAATATTTAGTAAAGACCACTGAAAATTAAACGTATGAAAAAGAAATTATTAAATATATGTCTTGCATATTTTAATACTATTTAAACAATCCAGTACGAGATGACTCGATATCAGCATCGAATTTTAGGTTGATTCCACTTCCTCCCGTGTCTTGTCTTCAATATGTAAAGCTAGAATTTCTGAGTGTATTACAAACGAGAAAAGGAACATATGTTTTAAGAGAAGTGCTATATAATTAGATTTAAAAAATTAAAAGAAACTTTTAATAAGCACCACGATAAATTAAGTATATGAAATTTTAAAGATATGTCAAGTTTTGTACTTTAGTAGTACTTAATCTCTCCAACAGGGGATGAATAAATACAAACAGGTGAATGCTCGAATCCGCACAAGGGTTGCAGTACTTGTTACTTGTTAGAGTTACGTCAGTCTTAGTCCGGATGTTCGTGTGTGTGGTCGAGTGCAGTGGAGAACAACAGTGTAAGTTGCCGTCAAATGCCATCTTATTGAAGTGCATTTTCTTGAATTGGTTACAAGTGAAGGAATATTTCCAACCTTATATTTTCAGTTAATTCTTTCATCAATAACCGCGATGATAAATTATTTAAATATTGTAATTATAGTAACAAAAATTTTTACATTTTAGTACGGAATCGCTGTTATGAAGTTATTCGGAAGGATAGAGGCAATGACCATTTAATAAGCACAAAATCGTTTTCGCAAAATTCAATCTCTAAATTAATTTCAAACTTCTGTATGCTTCATGAATTCGATCTAACGTGTAGACGGAAGGTAATCTCACCCAATAGGACGAAAACTGATCTAAAAGCAACGAATTCGCGATAAAGGTATTCAGTTAAGAATTTCTTCTATAATAGCTCGTTAGGGAGAACGATGATTTCATTGGCTCAAGGTAGCCCAGGCACAAGTTCTTTAAAAAAAACAGTTTCCGTAAAATTTTAGTTGCTTGACCAGCTAAGCGGCAATCAGCTTGTCAATAGAAACTCTGTTTTACGGATGTAATCGCTACAATTGTCTTTTTTCTGGCGGAACAAATATATTCAGTATTCTCAGGTCTAAATTTATCGTAACTGAGCCCCAACTGCATTAGACTATTCCGTCTGTCCTACCGCAGTACAATGCGACTTGCCCTATGTTCGTCACCTAACCCAGCACGATTCGACGTAGTGGAATATATATTCAGAGTTATGTACATCCCAACTGGTCTGAATTAATATTAAAATCACAATATCACAAATACATGGAGAATAATGTTAAAAGTATCTTAAAATATGACGCCATGTGGACCGGTAAATGGATACAGATATTTCGTAGAAGTCTGTTGCTTCCATCTTCATGATAATCTAAAATCATCTTCGTGAGCCTTGAATACGGAGGCAGTAACATTCTGCAAATCGGTATGTTACTGTGCCAGCACTGAGTTTTATATTGAGAAACACCTGAATTTTCATCAACACCGCTGTAAGGGCCTTAAGATTCTCATATGGAGAATAGTTCATCAATTTTAGGTGTCAAAATAATTTAGAAAAACATGGTACGTGCAAGATCAGTTTTATTTTCGGGCGCATAACATGAAGTCTGCAAACATAATTTATAATAAGTTCTACACAATTTTACGCCATCCACTCTTGATGATTCATTTAAAACTTCAAAATTAACAAGTGAAAGTGACAATTCTCTGTTGATTGCAGTTCATTTACACCATGACAACACGTATATACTAACCTCTTCACATAACCTGTCTTTTTCATGTGTTCCTGTAAATATGGGTGGAAGAATGAATGGATGGACGGTGAGATGTATGTATGTATGTATGTACGTATGTACGTATGTATGTATGTATGTATGTATGTATGTATGTATGTATGTATGTATGTATGTATGTATGTATGTATGTATGTATGTATGTATGTATGTATGTATGTATGTATGTATGTATGTACGTATGTATGTATGTATGTATGTATGTATGTATGTATATATGTATTATGTATGTATGTATTATGTATGTATGTATGTATGTATGTATGTATGTATGTATGTATGTATATATGTATTATGTATGTATGTATGTATATATGTATTATGTATGTATTATATATGTATGTATGTATGTATTATATATGTATGTATGTATGTATGTATGTATGTATGTATGTACGTATGTACGTATGTACGTATGTATTACGTATGTATGTATGTATATATGTATTATGTATGTATGTATGTATGTATGTATGTATGTATGTACGTACGTATGTACGTACGTGCATTACCTTCATGTGACGGCATGAGGGGTACACGTCTTCCCTAACATAATGCATGGCCGGCAAACTTTGTCCTCTCAGACGAACTGCATTTCTCAAACAATTGTCGCAATATTATGCAAAATTCTTACTTCAAGTGCCTTAAAAAACTTAATGTGGTATGAAATCACATTAAATTCATTAGTTTATCATTAAAATGTAACCACATACGCTACTGCATTTCAATAATATGTCCGCGATGTCTAGAACATTATATACAACCCTAATGTATCGTATTGTATCAGTTGTAAAATTATTTGTGATTTTACGTCTTTTAGGATAAAGTAAAATAAGACGAAGCATCTGTGGGAGATACTTTGTTTAATGAATATAAATCTGATTTCATACGGTTAATTGTAACTGATCCACGTTAGTAACCTAAGTTTGATACGTGTTGACACAAAACAGCAATACATTCAATCCACGGCACAGAGTCCCTCTGGACGGGTCTGTAGTCGCTTAGCTCCTGAAGACGTGTCTGATTTAGTGTACAAAGCTAATCTCCTAGACGTAGCGTACGTAGATTAAAATCAACAAGTTCGGTAATGTCACACATTTAGTTCCTTTTATAGGTACAGAAGCCCAGCTTTTGCGTGACGTATCTGAATTCCGAAGGCAATCACATCACCTTACAATGTTGACGGAATTATATACTGGGTTTTATACGAGACACTCCCAACGATTTTTAGTCCATCCATCTTTTCCTATGGCAAGCTAGTGTTAGCCACCTAGGTATAACACTAGTCACAAGAACGCTCATTCAATTAGGACTGAGTGGTCTGTGCAAACAATCTGTGGTGGTTTTAGTTTTGTATGGAACCGATCGAGGAGAGCGTAAAGGAAGGTTTGGCATCTTCTTACAGCGCAGGAGACGCGTCCGACTTAGTTTATATATGAACGATCCCATCTAAATCAAGCGTGTGCCGATTAAAATTGGTCATCTTATTAAAATCATAAGTCTTATATTTATAATTTCGGAAACTTGTCGAAGGAAATCTCAACACCTAGCTGCGTTTACGGAAGTACGTAACGGTATTCATGCAGTGCACTCCCAACGATTGTTTGCCCATCCATCTTTTCCTAGGGCAAGCCAGTGTTATCCACCTATGTATAACACTAGTCACAAGAACGCTTCTTCAATTAGGACTGGGTGGTGTGAGCAAACAATCTGTGGTGGTTTTACTTTTGTATGGAACCGATGAGTTGCGTCAAGAATCTATGTAGTTTAAAACGTAAAAATCTTTTATCAGATGGAGAATGTGTAATTTAAATTTACACAAGTTAAGAGTGAAAATACGTAGCTTCAATCACAAAGTGATCGAAGTGGAAGTGTGTTCAGTGTGAGAAGTAATTTGTTGCCAGCGTTAAATATCAAAGCAGAGAAAGCATTTTGAGTGTAAAATGTGTTCGGCGATTTGACTAAAATAGAGTGAAATTTCGTGTATCTTCAGTGGTCACTAATGATCAGTGATAATTGTAAGTGGAAGTGGCAAATCTCGCCTTAGTTTAACCTAATAAGCTACAACAGCAGTAGCAACAGCAACAACGACGACGACACACAGTCATCTGCATCAGCACCAACTCGACGTACATGTCGACGGCCACTGCAAGCTTCGTTACCTACAAACCGTCATCGTCCACTACGCGTCGTCAGAAGAACACTATCTGCTGTGCGCCGGGGTTAAAGTAGGTGGTCATTTCTTGTCCCCCCGTTGCTTCTTGCTCAGTAAGGGTCGCTGGCTGGATCACTTAGAATTGCAAAGCCAGTCCGTATCAGTCGGGGTTTGGTGTGTTGCAGAGTCGTAGGATTTTGTAGCGTGTAAGCATCAAGTTGGCAGCCTGTATTTCAGAGACATCACTACATATTTTAGAAAGTGTTTCCTGTTTTTGTGTATTTTTTGTGTTTGTGTCCCCCCCCCCCCTCCCGCACCCCATCCGGCAGGGCTTTGCTGGTTAGGTCGTGATATTAGGTTTTCATAATATTAGGTAGGCAGTTATGTAGATGTAAGACCGTACCAATGTGCGGGGCCACGTTGGTAGCGTAGTGTGTCGGCAGGCTGCAGAAAACTTTACACCCCTGTGTGTTTCAGCCAGTGGCGGACGGAAGCAACACTTGAAGAGGTCGCGGAGAGACACAAGAAATGAATCGTGAGCATATCATGAAAAGTGTCTTTGAACGTAGAGAGGGTAGCCATATTATTCTACAGGCTACTTTCAGTACGATGTAGACTCTTTCTGCCAAAGAAATTCGAATTAGACGAAGCAGAATATATTCATGAAAATTTAAATTTTTACCATTAATCTATTTAAGTAAAACCTCTTGAATTTTGAGGTTTGTCTCGTGTGTAAGTTGTGGCCTCTTCTGTACAGAATTGATTGCATACATCAGGGAGGAGAGTTCACACGTTTGCTTTTGTCATTTGTTCTTCAAGTGATGAAGTGGCGTAAAACTCCTTACCTACATATTTTCACTTAATGTAAGGTAGATTCGTCACGAACAGAATGTTTGATTACAGGCCTACCTACATTTTATTATTTCATTATACGATGGATTTTTAAATGATTTAAAAATTCATCAAAACATTAAAATTCGCTTGCTTTCACTAAATTTTGCGATGTTCACAAAGGAACGTGACGCGTCTACACCAAAAATGGTGTGTGCACACAATTCTTCCCTTAGGTCCTAGAGCGAAGCAACCCGATCTCCATGCACACGCAAAATATACACTACAGAATGTCACTGCAACGTTAACACATGTCTACACTGGGATGTGGAGCTCGCCCGGTTTGTACTGGCAGTCGGAGGAGGTGAGCGGAGTGGACCTAACATGTTGTTGTGGCTTCTGTTCTCTTTCATGTTAGGATTGCGTGGGGGGGGGGGGGGGAACCTTTCATCGCTTGAAAGTGTCAGAAACTGCCACTCATGTTACGGGACACTACGTGAGCCAAAAATGCCACATGCGCATGCGCAGATGTGCCTTATACAGCCATGCGCTTGGAATTTATTACGAAGCACGTACACTTTGGATTTGAATAAGAGGACTGAGAGTTATTGAAAATTTTGGCAAAACTTTTTTGTTTGAGGTCCTTATGTCTGTTAAGCTATGAAATTTGGTCTCGACAAGCTGCAGCTCTTCCGTTGTTTTTGAATTTTCCCATTTTCTCTTCAAAATTTAATAGGACTACGCGATGGGAGGATACCAGGACGTTTGTTAGGATGTTTGGATGAGCTGCACCTTGCAATAGAAACGAGGACAATAAAATTATTTAAAGCTGGAGGAAATTTTCTCATATTCCAGCGTAGTCGTTTGGAAGAATGTCCTCAGCTCTCCTTAAATAGACCATGTGGTATTCTAATGTTCTGTTTGAATTGTTTCAGACTGATCGGCAGTGAGCCTATCTGAGCGAAGAACCAAATCTGTGGACAAGTTTCTTCTGTCACCGCATTTTTTAATCTTTGTTTGGCCCTGCCAACCTGCAACTCTTCCAACCTATTTTTATAGCACATTTCCTTCTAAATTAATAGGACTGCGTGGGTGGGTGGAACCGGGCCAGTTTATTAGGAAACTGTGGATGAGTTGCAGGTTGCAATAGAAACCGAGGACTACTAAATTATTAGGCGCCAAGAAGAAGGAAATTTCTTCAGTTTAGAACATTCATTCGGAAGAAGGTCCTCAAAACTTTTGAAGTTAATGTGGTATTCTAATATTCTGATTGCAATGTTTCAGGTCGTAATCACTACATCTCAGCGAAGTGAAAAATGTCTTCGGAAATTTTATATCTCATCGCAATTTATTTGGAAACCTTGTTTGGCACTACCAACCTGCAACTCTTCCAACCCATTTTCATAGGATATTTTCTTCTAAATTAGTAGGACTTCGTGGGTGGGGGGAACCAGGCCAGTTTGTTAGGAAACTCTGGATCAGTTTCAGGTTGCAATAGAACATGAGGACCGCCAAATTGTTAGGCGCCATGAAGAAGGACTTTTCTTCTGTTTTGAACATTTATTCGGAAGAAGGTCCTTAGTGCTTTTAAAATTAGTATGGTATTCTAATGTTCTGATTGAATTTTTTCAAGTTGTAATCACCACATCTGAGCGAAGTGAAAAATGTCTTCGGAAATTTTATGTCCCATTGAAATTTGTTTAGAAACCTTGTTTGGCACTGCCAACCAGCAACTGTTCCAACTCATTTTCATAAGATATTTTCTTCGAAATTTGTAGGATTGCGAAGGTGGAGGGAAGCAGGCCAGTTTGTTAGGAAACTGTGGATCAGTTGCAGGTTGTAATAGAAAATGAAGACTCCTAAATTTTTAGGCTTAGTGGAGAAGAATGCGTCTCCCATTTAAAAGATTCATTTGGAGGCAGTCCTCTGATTTATTAAAAATAATCTATGCGACGCTGTAGTTTTCTGATTGAACTGTTTCAGATTGGCATCGCTTCATCTCAACAAAAGAGAAAAGACTGTGAACAGCAAGGAGAGGACACAAAGTTCACAGAAGAGTGCTGCATAATTACCTAGTTCTGCACCAGAGTTTTAATTTACTAATCAAGATGTTTTATATTTCAGGTGTACCAATAATTTTGCTTTTTACCAGGCCCCCCTCACTGACCCTGTGGCTCCTCCTGCTGAGGGGGTGTAACAAGGAAAGACGCACATCTGTTACATTAATTTGGTTCTCTCAGTATTATTACAATTTTTACAGAACTAAATTTTAAAGAGAAATCCAAAAATTCATTTGCAAGAACATTTTTACCATCTGTTTAGGTGTAACCTTGGAGATAGATATGTAGTAAAAAGAATCCAGCTACCAAATATGAACAGGATAAAATATAAGAGTGATAAATATTTGACCAAGTACGTAGAAAAATCCGAAGACACAAGTGTGTTAGAAAATTAAATTTCCTGTTACTAGTTCGTAAATTGTTAAGAATTCTATAATCTGTAAGCAAGGATGTTCTGTGGATATGCAAATTAGTCTGCAGTTTTCGAGAGCCATTACCAATTAAGAGCAAAAAAATCTTCAACCAAACGTAGATTGAAACTGTTATTTGGGAAGGCGGTATTCCGTCTTTCAATGACCGCAACTCCTTCCCCGATTACGCATTTAAAGTCTGTGGCAACTTTTATTATATGTCAAATGCCTTTCGCAGAACTGTTTTCTTTATTCCGACTTTTGACCTGGAGGTTTCGGGTACCCTGTATATGTGTTTTTCCTTGGCTAAACAGGGTCCAAAATATGACACAATGTATTTGAGAAGTACACATATTTAAGTCTGATTTTCATCTCAGTCGAGTGTTATCATCGCCTGACACCAGCTGTTAGTGCTATCCTGAGCAAGTCTGAGTTTTATTTCAGTCGAGTGTTTTCATCGCCTGACAGCAGCTGTTAGTACTTTCCAGTGGATCGAAGTACCAGCCCAGACACAATAATGCAGAATTGTAAGTGGAATGTCCAGTTTGCTACAGAAACGTAATAAATAACTTACCATACGTTATAAACATCTTATCAAATCGATGTTTACGTAATACGAAGGTACGCTTTTCTGACCTACGTACTTATAGCTAACTAACTAACTCCATGGAGCAGAGGCCTTCTTGAGAAGCTAACAGTTTATCAGCTAGTCAAGAAATTCCCCGCATTTTATGGAACCCGAAGGTTCATTACCGCATTCACAAGAGCCCGCCACCTGTCCCTATCCTGAGCCAGATCAATCCAGTTCATGTCCTCCCATCCCACTTCCCGAATGTCCATCTTAATATTATCCTCCCATCTACGCCTGGGTCTCCCAAGTGGTCGCCTTCCCTCGGGTCTCCCCACCAAAATCCGGTATGCACCTCTCTCCTCCCCCATACGTGCCACATGCCCCGCCCATCTCAGTCTTCTCGATTTGATTACCCGAATAATATTTGGTGATGAGTACAGGTCATTAAGTTCCTCGTTATGTAGTCTTCTCCACTCCCCTGTCGCCTCGTCCCTCTTAGGCCCAAATATCCTCCTCAGCACCCTATTCTCGAACACCCTCAGTCTTTGTTCCTCCCCCAGTGTGAGAGACCAAGTTTCGCATCCATACAGAACAACAGGTAAAATTATAGTTCTGTATACCCTAATCTTTGTGTTTTTGGATAGCAACCTCGAAGACAAAAGATTCTGCACCGAATGATAGCAAGCATTCCCCGACTTCAATCTGCTCTTAATTTCTTCATGAATGGAGTTTCGATTCGTTAGGGTTGCTCCCAAATATTTGAATTCTTCCACCCTTTCAAAGGATTTATTATCTATATTTATGTTGTGATTGTGTCCTGCATTCTGATTTCGAGACATGACCATGTACTTAGTTTTCTCAGCATTTACTTCTAGACCAATCTCCTTACTAGCAATAATTAAATCTTCTGCATTTTTCTTTATGATATGTACGCTTCCGCCCAATATATTAACATCATCAGCATAAACCAGAAGCTGATGTGTACCATTCAATTTCAAGCCCTCCTGGTTTGCCTGAACCCTCCTAATGGCATATTCTAAAGCAAAGTTGAAAAGCAATGGCGACAGAGCATCCCCTTGTTTCAAGCCATTCTTAATAGGGAACGTGTCAGACAGATGTTTGCCTACCCGAACTCTGCTATATGTTTCACTTAGGCACATTTTTATTAACCTTACTAGTTTCATGGGGATACCGAACTCAATGAGAATATTATACAAGACCTCCCTCCTAACTGAATCATAGGCTTTCTTGAAGTCTATAAATAGCTGATGAACTGCCTCATTGTATTCCCATTTTTTCTCAAGTATTTGACGAATGCTGAATATATGATCAGTGGTTGACCTGTTACGTCGAAATACACACTGATGATCCCCAATAATTTCCTCTGCATATGGAGTTAACCTTGACAAAAGGATGTTGGATAGAATTTTGTACGTAGTCGGCAAAAGTGATATGCCTCGATAGTTATTGCAATCTGTCTTATCACCCTTTTTATAAATAGGCACAATGACCGACTCCTTCCATTCCTCAGGCAATTCCTCCTTATTCCAAATAGAAATAATAAGTTTATGGATTTCAGACCGAATAATCCTACCCCCTGCTTTAATCAATTCTGCTGGAATCTGATCAATACCTGGTGATTTGTGGCTTTTTAGTTTTCCAATAGCCATCTCACGTACTTATAGCTATATAATGTATATTGATTTGTGCTGCAGACACTCTTCCATAGAAGTCTGCGACGTGGAAGTGCTAAATGTAGACTCTACACGAGACGCTGGATCTTAACAGATTAACCACCTCGGAATACAGAAGAATTTCCTTTGAAACGCCTTAAATCTTTCAGGTAATTATCTGACTAAAAAATAATACCTGCAGTCAACAAAATTCTTAATTTTGCCACTGTAGGCTGTATAAAAATACACTCGTATAAATACCCACTCAAGAGCAAGTTACTTAGAAGATGACCTGTCATAGTAATTTCGGCATTAACAGTGAAAAATTTACATTTCCTTAATTATTTTCAATATATTGCGACCTCGTAAGTTCGTAATGTCACTGAAAATACAAGCAATTACAAACATTTTCGTCGTCCAATTGTCGCAAAGCGTTGCGATGAAAACATAAGCCAAATATTCTGAAGTACGAGGAAGCTAGATTTTTTTAGTCTTTATTCTGCTTTGATATATTCGTAATTTATACTTAACAAATCTAAACCTTAGTTTTTCCACAAATTGAAAACAAATCGCTTTCCTAAACACTATACTTCATTTGCGGTTAGAAATTCAAATCAATTGTCTACAGAACATGGGGTAAAAAAAAACTTTTTTCCCTTAATATAATATGTCTCTTTTACGCTTTTACGTAAAGCAACTTTCCTAAAATCAAAATAAAATTTGCCAGAAAATTTGACACAAATCCCAATAATAAGTTAACCGGTAATCACTATTGTTTGATAGGTTAAATGTGTAAACTGATGTACTTTTCTCATTGGAAGTAAAATTGGATTCAAATTGCTAGCCCTTTTTCCTGCCTACACCCAGAGAGAGTTGTTTTAAAATGCTTATGCTATAACACGTGGCCGAAACTAATTGGTGTTAATGATTTCAGGTTCCTGCAGTTCAGCTGTGATCAGCACTCAACGCGTGTAACCGGTACAGTTCCCGAAGCATCATTCAGTCATCCAAGTACTGACATCCATCGAAATTACCCAACAACAACTCGGCTTGCAGGATTTCATGTTCCGCATTTTACCTTCGTTTTGCACAGAAGGGCGGAACACGAGGAGCTGAGAAAGAGAAACATTAAGAAGAGGCCTAACGTCGTCTCGTTTTTTCAACTTTGTTTCAGTTAACATACTTGAAGGCATTCTTAAATTCCATACCTATCGACACAGTTCTTCATTTTTGATTGTCTTGGCTGATTGTAATAAAAGTTGGCATATCTCTTCATACACTTAACCTAGAATTTCTGTGCACGTTTTATTTTAATTTAGTTTCAAAGCCAAATTCATTTAACAGCATGACTTATCGTCATCGATTGTCTTTTTGCAAATTTGGCAGATTCTAATGGACTTAATTTAAGGAAGTGTCATTAAGTGACTTAAGAAATGCACAGCTCGGCATCCATTACTACCTCTCATTTTGTATGGTTTTCCGATCTTTCCTGTTTAATGCTGCGCGTATTGAGTATTCAGATGTCAGGGACCACACGGCAGCGTATCATAAACATCTAACTACCACTTCGAGTTTGAAAGCCACACCTTTGTGTTAACTTGATAATTAATCGTAACCGTCCCTCCAATCCCAGGTTCTTTCTTAGTTAACAATGAAATGTAACCGACAAATTCTAAACCGGCTGATTCATTCTCAATTGTTCCGTACTTGAATTTAAAAGAAAGCTGAAATATTTTTTACTGCAATATATTTTTTATTGTGTAGATGAATATACGTCCTACTGAATATTTTCATCAGTTATTTATTACTGCGCATATTTTAATATATTAGTACTTCTGTAAAGAAGGTATTAGTATTTAAACTCATGAGTGTGTGACTTTTTTGTGTGTTATTACATATATTTTTTAATGAGATGTGCTGTAAATTGGGTTTCATTTCTGTGATGTATGGGTTATAAATTCATATTGATGAAATGTATGTTATGTGTAAAGAATTTGACTTGTCTGCTGTCCCATGTGTGACTGGGTGGACTATAAATAAATGAATAAATAAATAATAAATAATAATAAATAAATAAATAAATAATAAATAATAATAAATAAATAAATAAATAAATAAATATTAGAACATGCAGCATTGTGGGTTCTATACCCAAATGGTCATACTAATCCTTATGAAGCCCTTAAGAATGAACGATCTTGTTTGAAAGAAGCCTCAGATGTAACGAAATATGTAACAGGCAACATTCCCTCTAATTTTTTTTTTTCAGTTGTGCGGACCTGCTACTGTTCTGAGAAGAAAATTTTAACACGGCTTGATGACTGCGAGGCACTTGAAAGTTGTTTGTAAGACGCATAATAAGAAAACTCCAGCTGCGCGCAAACAATTCAGTGTGAGCGGGAACATTTCAGTTGCTGCGCGGCCGCGCACCCGCCAGCTTAGAGGGAATAGTGCCTGGACGCTAGATAGGATTGGGTGGTTAACGGCACGCCTCGGCCGCTTCAACACCGGGAATTACCCCGTACCATTTTATAGGAGGCTGGGTGGTCCCCAGGGCCGATCTGGAAGGGTGCGGCGGGATTCGATCCCCGGCTCCAGCCCGTAGGGAGTCGCTGCGCCAAGTATGCTATCCTGACCCACGGTTCTACCGCCATATAGAACATATATAAGGTTATGCCGTGGATTAGTTGCAACAAATCACATTTGCTACCGTCTATCCCCATGCCTTGGGCTACAAATCTGCTGCTGCCAAACTCCTTCCCTTACTTCATCTTCTTCTTGTGACTTCTTCTCAATTAGTAGATTTTTGCCCGTAGCAAGGGTGTAGTGCCGACTAGTCAATTCGACAAATCTGAAGTCCTGTCTCAAAGGAATACTGCGTGTGGTGCTTAGTGCATCAGTTTTGCAACCCTCCAGGTTTTACTTGGAAATATCAGTGCTCCATATTGTACATACATTCGATTTTGCTGTACCAACACTTGAGTAAGAACTATTAATTACACTGTTCACTGCGTCTGATGCGATCACTTGCACCTTGAATTAAATGCACTAATTGTTTTACTTTTCACTGTATTCATAACTTAAATTTTAAATTTACATGTGATAATTGCTGACGATGAATATCACAGTCCCTTGTAATTACTAAATTTTACTTTAATAAAACTGCACATATATTTTCTAAATAGAATTTTGGTGTAAAAGTTCAAAAAATTGACTGAGCACAGCAACAGCACTTCCATACACTCTCGCTTACTAAAACAGAGTATGCTAAATTTTTCGTAAAAACTTCTTCGTTGCACTCATTCTAGCTTACCCCTGCAGAAATCTGCTAGTTTCTGACAGCTGACAAATGGTGAACATAACTCTGTTCTTTGACTGGGGTCTGCCGCAGTCATTTCATCATTTGTTGGTCGCCCTCTTTCTAACTAGCTTCCCAAAAATATCCAATTATCCTTCTGTTAGTAGTTAATTATGTCTCGATACCTTATCCGGCTTCAAACCAGGAATTTTCCACTAACACAGCTGTAGTATGAACTGGCATATAGACTTCTAGTAAGGTAATTCATGCAAACAATCTGGATTATTGCTTCCACGTCCATCTTTTTTTAGTTATTCATGCAAGCCTAGCACTAGTCACAAAAGCACCCATTAACTATGAACAGGTGTTGTCAGAAGACTGTCGGTGGTGGAATGGATATGGAGCACTGGTGTATTGAGATTTGACAGAGAAAAACTGAAATAATCACAGAAGAACCTGTTCTAGTGCCAGTGGTGTCTACCATAAACCCCACAATGACTGCGATAGGAGCACATCCAGAGCTCTGCAGTTATTGCTGGTGGATAGCCACCTGAACTATGGTATGACCATTCTGGAGGAGGAGGAAAGACTGTCCACTGTGTTTCATGTCTCAGTCCACCAGGGTTGTTGCTGCTTTGAGTGGGCAGAAACCTTCTGCTCTTACAGCCAGCAGTGTTTGTGGCTTATGAATACATGCTTGAAGGACTAGAGCAGTGGTTCCAAATCTGTGGGCTGTGGCAATTATTACAAGAGCATTGCACACTGATGTAGCTTCACAACAATTCTTGCTCCTCCATCCAGAACTTGGTTTTTGTCGTGATGAATAAAATATACATTCAGTTACACGTGTCACTGCAATTATAATACTTTGCTGCCTTTATGTTCTTTCAAAAGTAATGGAGACTAAAAGTATGGTTACTTACTTCAAAACTCCTTCCAAGACTTTTCCCATTGTCATTAAATTACACCACTACATTTCATAAGAGACTTCTTCCTTCCTCAGGTGATGCTAATAAAATCCAGACACACACATGCTTTCATAAACATACTGGTTTAATTTAATGACAATGGAAAAAGTCTTGGAAGGAGTTTTTGAAGTAAGTGATGTCAAGCCTTTGTCAAGAACTGTGATGTTGCAGTTAAAAGTATGGTTATAAGCATATGGGAGTAAACAAAAAGTCTGGAAGTAAAGAAACCTTCACCATATTTAAAAAGGTTTGGAAACAACAGACTAGAGGAAAGCCACAACATTTCACCACAAACAATCCCCAGGATGAGTTTTATCAGGGGTGCACAAATTTTCCAAATATCTAGAAGCCACCTCAAAATTCTAGGTGCCAGAAGGGTGATATGAAGCAACGTCCATACTGAGAACCCACAAATATTATGTGCCACCATACAAAATTGAGTAATCTGGGCAACCTTGTTCCTGAGATTTGTGCACCCTTGAATTATATCCTAAAGAACTCTGCACAAGTTGTAGGATTATTATGGACCATTTTTGAAAGGAAAGGTCTCACTTGAATATGTGATAGATGCTTAGAATTTGGGATAATAGTATGCCTGAGAAAAGGCATACTATTTCTTTATTGTTTCAACAGTGTACAAAACAAAATAAATGAGATAACAATGATATGTTGCACTCCTTTACTCGATATTTACAAAGGAGCTAACATATCTAATTTCTTGTTTTAAGGTTAGTGTGTAATTTCATGATGCCTATTACAATTTGGTTGTTACTGTAACAGCCCACTTCTGAACAGTTGAAATATTTGGCGCACACACATTTGTGGATGTGGCATTTCTTTCAATGAATCTAGCCTATCACATGAACATGAATGAAATCTGAATCAAATAATGAATTTACCACCAAAAGACAATGTCAGGTTTTCAGTTCTGTGGATGCCTATTACAAATGACTAATTGTCTCACCTATCGAAAGCAAGATGTGTTAATGAAACATGACATGCTTATTGTATTTAGATAATATGAGAAGTACAACTTTCACTGTGAGTGAAATACTCCTGTTTTAGATTTTTAATTGTAATCTATTCCTCATACAAGAGAAAAGCGTCCACTATGGAGTAACATTCAGAATACTGCTAGAGTACTTTTCAAAACAGAAGTTTTAGTTTTTGGAAGAATGGAATGTATTTAATTTATTTTAAAATTTCTCAGTAGTGTGATATAAAACACACCTTCTTGTATTGACTGATTATCAAACTGCAACACCGTTATATTTCATTTCGCTTACAGCAGCACAGTAAATTTTTTATTTACTTTACATTAACACCTTGGTTTTCTTTACTCAGTTGACCTTGCTACTTTAAGTGACTCTCCACCTTTACCGAAGTGATGGTCACTTACAGGATCCAGTCCATCGTACTCTGTATTACTGTCATCATAGTAGGCATAATCATAGGATACATCAGTTGTTTTCTCACCAGGTTTAGAACCAGGCGCTAAAGCCTTTTTGGTGCCATCTTTGACACCCGCATTTTCATATTCAGATGCTCTCACTGTTGTTGAGCTTACAGAATAAGCATTGTAATTGTTATTCTTCTTTTGGTTGTAGTTTGCTGTAGATACAGTGTCCTTGCTCGAAGATGGGTAATTTTGCGATGCTGTTGTTTGTGGCCGTCTGGTTGTTGGATTTGTTTCTGCTAAGCTGAATGGTGCAGGAGGAAAAATTGTACTTTGTGAGTAGTAATTACTGTTACCAGCAGAGGACTGTCTATCTAAAGTATATGCTTCTGAGGTGGTGTAGGATGTAGTTTTGGGAGTGGTATTGCTGTTGTAGTAATTACTGTTGTAATTTTGTGAGGATCGGTTGTCTGAAGCAGTGGTTGTTGTTGTATAATTGTAGTTCTTCGTAAGAGTTGTAGTAGGCTTGCTGTTGGCATTGTAGTTGTTTTGGAATGTGTTGAAACTACTTGGTCTGTAGTTATTGCTTGGTGCTGTTTTCAAAAATTCACTATCCGTTTTATCATCGGCTGTGGCGGCATCACCTGTATTTGCATTGTTATGTCCAAAGTTATTAGTTCTCTGATAATCATAATTGTTGAAGTTGTTATAATCTTCATTGATTGACTGCTGGTAATTGTTATATGTCTGAACATTAGAAGCTGGGCTCAGTGTTGTTGTGGATATGAAGCCTACCGTGGATTTTGTGTTTGAATAATCTGTGCTTCTCTGGTTGTAACCGTTACCAAATCTCTTCTGATTGTTGCCACTGTTGTAAGCATCATAGGTGGAAGTTTCGAAGGTTGTAGGAGTATAGTTATTAGCAGTACTCTTTGTATAAGCATTTGTTGACTGAGAATTTTGTGTATTACCATTGTAATTAGCAAAATTGTAATCATTGTTCTTGCTTACTGGATAGTTAGCTGTTGTTGGGTAATTATCTGGGTTAGCTCCATTGTTTTTAGTGTTGCGAACCTGTGTGTTTGTACTTCTTTGTTGTGACTGATAATTGTAGTAATTGGCTGTTGTTGCTTGGGTTGTTGAATATTGTATTGGTTTTGGTGTTGTTGATTTTTGTGCAGAGAATGTACTGTAGTAGTTGGCAATATTGTAGTTGTTCCCTTGAGTATTATCATTGCTTTCTGATTGCTGCTGATAGTTGTAATTATTGGTTGCTGGACTGTGGGCCACAGATGGTTGTGGGGTAGTGCTGCCCTGAGCATTGTTTCGCTGGATTGTGTTGTAACGTGGCTGATAGTAATTGTTGCCAGTCCTGGGTGTTCTGTCATTGCTCACAGTAATGGCACCTTTTTCAGTTGTTGGAGTGTAATAATTGCTGGATGGCAATTGAAGCGGGTTGTTGTAATCGCCTGTGTTGTAATTTTGTTGCTTTGGTTTTCCAAAGCTGTTCCCTTGATTATTGTTGTAGTTGTAATTATCATAGCTGTTTGAACCACGATTGTTCTGGCTGAAAGTTGTGGGTGGAACTGTTGTAGGTTTTGGGGTTGGATAATTTTCTCCTTCTTGAATGAAGCTGTTATTTGGACGTTTGACGAGTTTCCTGACAGCAACTTTCTTCTTGTTCCCATTGGATGGACGTCTGTAGGTACTGTCATTGGATGAACTTTTCTGATTGTTGTCCCTGTAGGTCTCATCTTCATCTTCATTCTCTTTGCCCTTGTTGGGGTTGAAGAAATTGCTACTACTGCTGCCTCTGTTTCAATAGAAAATTGCATTTGGTTACACAATTATGAATGTTATGTGACAAATACAAGAGGCAGTACGATCTACCTCACAGAATATACTGTTTTTCTCAAAACGAACAAAATGTTGTAACAGAAACATATTTTGCTTTAAATGTATTCTTAAAAGTTGAAGTTGTCCCTGTCCATGACATGAAGACCTACAGAGTGAGTAGAGGTGTAGCTCCACACCTTCTTAACCTTGGCACTAGATGGAGGTGTCTGTATGCCCTGGCTGATTAACTAACCAGGGAATGACCCTGGTACCCACTGAGTAGGAGGCTGGGTGGACCCCTGAGTTCTGTATAAAAATCTTTTGCCCCTTCCAGAATTTGAACACTGGATTGTACAGCTTGTTACTTAGTCACCAAAGTATGTTACCCTGGCTCCCCTTGCTTCAAAATAACAACATATAAGTTACAATGCCTTTACAAACATTATAAACACAGTGAAGTTAGAGCATTTAGAAACAAAAACATGCTAAAAAAAGCACTTATTATCAATTCCTTCATGCATAAAGAAAAATTTAAATACAGTTCAACTTTTTTATAACATTATCAAAGGGACTGAATATTTTGTCTCGTTATAAATGAGTGTTGTTGCAACCAACGAATATACTCATAATGTTATGGTTAACAGTGAGGAATTAACTATTACCACAGAATATGTGATGTTGTAGACAAAATGTCACATAAACTGATGTCATTATAACCGGGTTAGACTGTATGTGAAAATACATTACATCATAAGAGTTTTTGATAATTTTTTCATCTTTACTTGGTAAGAAAGGAATGACTGCTCTGGACTGAGTAGCAAGACATCGCTGACAAGGTTTTACATATTTAGGACAATGAGCATTCCTGTGTGGGTACAGAGAGTGAAGAAAACCACCCCATTATTAAATATGTTGCACATAAATCCTACAACTCCAAAAGTTTGCATGGCAGGTGGAAACAGGCTCTTGAATCTTTTACTAAGCTAACCCTGTTTCTTCATCTGAATTATGTACCTCAGTAAATCTTTCTGTTGCCGTCGACTGTCTCCAGTCTCACTTCTTTGCAGGAAGTAGTCTTCTTCTTCATCTGATGGGCGAGTGTTCTGGTAGCGGGGACGGGCTTTAGACACAGGAGGCCTTATGCTTGAAGGACCCAATGGAATTGGCGTGACATTGCTGGTACCCAGACTTGGACTGCTGGGATTATAGCCTTTGCAAATAGTACAAATACAGACCTGAATTTTGTTTTTACAACTTTAATGTATGCATTCACCAGCTTTGTTCTAACCTCATTCATTGTTTCCAAATGCGTTTGCTTTGAGAATATGTTAACACGGAGAGTCTGTACAGAATTTCTAACAGTGAGGCCAGGAACTTTTCATTGTAAAAGTGATATACTTGACAAAATGACAAGCTTCAGGTACAATCAGGAAAATTAGTAAGTAATTAAAATACAGTAAAGGATACTACTTTGAAACTACCCACAACTTACATTTCTTATTAGTGTAGTAACAGCAGCAGCAGCAGCAGCAGTAGTAGTAGTAGTAGTAGTAGTAGTAGTAGTAGTAGAACTTTTTAATGGCAAAGTGGGTAACACTTGTTTAATAAAATTTACAAACTTACATAGTATTGAAATCAACTCTAGAATTGTTGCTGTAAGGAGAGATTTACAGTCTATTTCAAACTGTTCACAATGTAACAAACATATCAGCAATGAAAGCAATTTGGTGCTACATTCTATAGTTTCGATTTCTGAACAGGTGTATTACTTGACTGAAAGGAATCTGCTATAGTTACACTTAGCGAGTAACTGAAATGTACTTGCATGAAGCTTGCTGCAGTTAAACTTACCGACTCAAATATAAGTTGCAGACAACTATCATTTCTCTTAGCTACTGGAACCGCAGTTGTTTCACCTTCAGGTATCTAAGCTGCTGTGGATACTTACAGTTACTAAAGCCTTTCCAACTCCAGTTGCACTTACCAACTGGAACATAACCTGCAGTTAACTCGCTTCTGACAGAAATCCTGACTGCTATTGTTACTCTTAGCTACTTTAAATTTTTCTGCTGCTGTTGCATTAAAAACCTGGAACCTAGCCTGGTGTTGTAATGCAGGAGCTTAAGCTGCTGTAATTACACTTACCAATGCGGTACAGATCAAAGTTGTCACTATAATAAAGTGTTGTAGCTTCACAGTCTATATCAAACCAGTTGGCACAAATCTGGTTCTCTTGGTCAAATGAGGTATCATTTGGACACAGGAACCGGTAATCTTGTACCTGTGTGTGAGAACATTATACATATATTGAATGTATTTTTGTATGGTATGTGTCACTCTTAGCTTATGTATATAAATTCACAACAACACTCTGAACTTCTGATGACTCCCTGAGTCATTCTGAAGTACTAGTAGTAATTACTGACCACCTGAAAGTAATAGCACTGTGGCTAAGCAACCACAAGTGCCCCTTTGTTGTCCTACTTGTATTTGTAGGTGTATTTTATTTCATATTCAAGCAGACCCAATATAACAGGTCAAATACAACCACTGGATATAGAATGCGTCACTGTGTATAATATTTAAATAAAGTTCAAAAACAAGTTCCAATAGTAAATGTAAGAGTGAAACAATGAAGTCCTTAAGAATAGATATAAAATGATTTCACAGTTACAATACTAATATTTATACACCAAGTATATGCAAAAAAGTCTGCGTGTCGGACATAGACACACACACGCACACACAAGTACACAACACACATACACACACACACACACACACACACACAAGTACACAACACACACACGCACGCACACGCACACACAAGTACACAACACGCGCGCGCACGCACGCACACGCACGCGCACACACACACACACACACACATTTCATTTCATTTTATTATATGTTCCAGTAAATCCATACAGGTCAAGACCGTTTGGATACTGAACTTATCATGTGGGATACATACTTGTCAACAATGACAACAACATAGTGCATAGAACTACAGATTAAAAATTTCACATTATAAAAGAAATAACAGAAACTCTTAGAAATAAAACACGGGATTGAAATACATTTCATAACATAAAAATCACAATTAAAATTCTAACTAAAATTATCCATCACTAAAACACTCCTCAATAGTGTAGAAAGATTTAGTGTGCAGAAAAACCCTCAGTACCTTTCTAAATTGTTTATTATCGTGAACCAACTCTTTTATGTGCCAAGGAAGGTGATTAAAAAGCTTAATAGCACAATAATAAGGCGCTTTTTGATGGGTTGTTAGACTGGAATGTGGGTAATGAAGATTTGACTTACATCTTGTGTTAATGTCATGAATCTGAGATGTGGTTTGATATAAATTCCTATGATCTACAACAAAAAGCAATAAAGAATATATATATTGAGACTGCATTGGCAGGATCTTCACATCCTTGAAAATATTCCTACAAGAGTCTGTGGGTCTCAGTCCACACATAATTCTAATTATCCTCTTCTGAATTCTAAAAATCTGAAGGCTATAAGAAGAGTTGCCCCAGAAAATAAATATCCTAGCAAGGATATAATAAAAACAATGAGCCTGTTTATCCTAAGGCTTCCTAAGGGATTTCAGTCAAACTGCCTATTTGAGGCATGTACTGCATTTTTTGAATCTCTGTGATTTGGGTTTCTCTTTTTTTATTGTAAGATCAAATTTATTTCTTAACTTCAGGCATGCCTACACCTTTTGGATTCTTTAACAGCTTTTGATGGATCTGGCATGTGCCAGTTCAGTTATATGTATGTTACCGTTTGCTTTTATGACCTTAATGGCGCATATATGTGTATGTCTAAGACATCAAAAGTAGGAATACAGCAGATCCCCCCTGTGATTCCAATACACGTTTATCTTTAGGTCCCCTTTGCTAGCTATATTCATTTTCGTTTATATATTTTGCTTTCGCAAAATTGTGAAAAGGGACTATTAGCTACGTCGTGTCTGTCTGTCTGTCTGTCCGTCCGTCCGTTCGTCTATCCGTCCGCATGAAGGAACTCGGCTCCCACTGAATGGATTTTCCTAAAATTTTATATTTGAGTATTTTTTGAAAATCTGTCGAGAGAGTTAAATTTTCATTAAATCTGAGAAGAAATGACGGGTACATTACGTGGAGACATACGTTTATATAATTTTTCACTAAATTCTTCTTAGAATGGGAAATGTTTCAGACAAAAGTTGTAGAGAAAATCAAAACACACTATTGAGGTTCAATAACTTTTTTTTTTCGAGAATAGTGCCGCTTATGAGACCATGTTGAAGACTATTGTACAGCCGGACAGGCCACAGATGACAATATAATACGGCGCATGCGCTGTGCATGCTGGATAACTAAGTCTACAAACTCACATTTACTACTACTCCATGGAGCAGAGTCCTTCCTGAGAAGCTAACAGTTCCTCAGCTAGTCAAGAAATTCCCCGCATTTTGTGGAACCCGAAGGTTCATTGCCGCATTTACAACAGCCCGCCACCTGTGCCTATCCTGAGCCAACTCAATCCTGTCCATGCCCCATCCCACTTCTCGAAGATCCATTTTGATATTATCCTTCCATCTACGCCTGGGTCTCCCAAGTGGTCTCCTTCCCTCAGGTCTCCCTACCAAAATCCTGTATGCACCTCTTCCCTCCCCCATACGCGCCACATGCCCCGCCCATCTCATTCTTCTCGGTTTGATCACCCTGACTGTATTTGGTGATGAGTACAGATCATTAAGTTCTTCATTTAGAACATGTAATATTTATTACTTTTCGGCGTATATCATGGTTGCGCGAACACGCCTCGATGTCACGTTATACGCACATTGCCTGTCTTATTAAAACTACTGTCTTCTGGCGTGCGATGCCACGTGCCTTTTTAGGAAGGTACCAGTATTTCAGAGCAACATCCTGCCTTCATGTTCGGGGACAGATACAATCATGTCTGTGTAGAAGAGGATTAGCATTTTCAACTGAAAACACTGGTGCCATATCTCTAAAGCTGCGACTTCCTTTCGGGTCTTCCAACAAAACTAATTTGTAGCTACATTTTCAGGCGCGTTCGACAAAATTGCGAAAAGTGACTATTAGCTTCACCATGTCTGTCTGTCTGTCTGTCTGTCTGTCTGTCCGTCCGTCCGTCCGTCTGTCCGTCCGTCTGTCCATCTGTCCGTCCGCATAGCACAATTCGGAACCCACTAAACAGATTTTTATGAAATCTGATATTTGAATCTTTTTCAAAAACTGTTGGGAAAATTCAAGTTTCATTAAAATTTGACAAGGATAACGGGCACTTTACATAAAGACCCTATATATATTTATGATAGTAGGTCTTTCTCCCTAAATTCTTCTTAGAATGAGGAATGTTCCAGACAAAAATTGTAGAGAAAATCAAAATACATTTCATATTAAATAACTTTTTTTTTCCGAAAATCGTGCCGTTTGTGAGATAATGTGTAAATATATGGTAGAGCCGGAGATTCCACGGATAATAATATAATACGGCGCATGCCCTTCGCATTCTGGATAACTAAGAGTACAAACACACTCACAGTATGTAGTACTTACTGCTTTTTCACGGCAACAGTGGTAAGGCAAACGCGCTCCAGTACTGCGTTATACGTACGTTACATATCTTGTTCGCTGTTTCTATGCGTGCACACTCCGTGTATGTCTTATCCTATAGTTGATTACAAAGTAATATTTGGTGAGGATCGAATTTAGGCAAATGCTTTCGTAACTTACAACATTACAGGGTTGTTCCTAGCAATAGATCTGTTTGTTATTGAGTAGTTTTCATTCCTGTCTTTCACTGGAACGAAAAAATTTACTCATACTTATAGTATACTCTGTTCCTAAATGTCTTTCTTTCTTGGATAAATTCTAAAAGGTTTTGACGATGGTGTGTAATATTGTGTGGTGACGGGTTTATGGACTTTATCCATCGTCCAAAGAGTAAAATATTAAAAATATTAAAAAATTAAAATCACAACGTTTCGGAAGCTGACTTTGCTTCCGTCCTCAGGTGAAGGGAGGTGGAGAATAGAAGAACACATATTCTGTTGGCCTCCTTAGACAAAGCTAGTTGTCCAGTGATGGAGGCTAGCTCTTTCTAAGGGGTTCAACAGTATAAGTGTTCTTCTCTTCTCCCCCTCCATTCACCTGAGGACGTAATCAGAGCCAGCTTCCGAAACATTGTGATTTTAATTTTTTAATATTTTTAATATTTTAGCCTTCGGAGGATGGATAAAATTCTTTCTTTCTTGTCTGGTTAAGAATGAGTGCTGATCCTCACCCCCACACCAGGCACTTTCACACAGACGTGGAACATTTGGCAGTCTGTTTCTGGGTCTGCGTAGTAGCCCCCAAGAATCTTGTCACGGCAGTTGAAGTTCGTATCTGGCATGTCGTCCAGACTGTAGTTCGGTGGTCGCCGCTGTGCGGCAGTGCAAGCCAAAAGGAAACCTGCAAACAGAACTTGTGTCGAATAACACCGGCTGTGAAACACACACCAGTTTTGTTGGTTTATGGAGGCGAGATCTTCTTACCTAAAGTGATTATGAAGGGCTTCATGGCGGTCCTTGACCTTTCCAGTTGATATGGTTTTATTTTTCTCTTATTGCCTGTAACAATAATTACAACTGCACATACATTCTCAATAGTCATACTTAATTGTTATAACCAGCACAGGAAATTATCAAAGTTTAGCGTTATTATGTTACTGATAATTTGCATAAAGTATACTCAGCTTTTAGTATCAACGGGACTCCAAAATATGTACTGGATTGTGAGAATTACAGGAAACTGAATGTAAACTTAAAATCGTCTGTGCATGCTTTGAAGGCATGCGGAGGAGTGAAGGCCTGTTTCCACTCATTCTTACACCTGACACTAGATCGAGGTGAGTGGTCAGCTTCACGCTTCAGCCGCTTTACCCCGGAGCAAAAGCCCCCGGTACCCATTGTATAGGAGGCTGAATCGTCCCCACAAACATTGTGGAAAGTTTGGAGAGGAAAAACTCTTGCCCTTCCTGATAATGTAACCACGATTCTTTGGTTATCTAACCCACAGTTTACTTGTTGTACAGACTGTAGGCTACTATCCCACCTTCATACAAAGAATAAGCGTAAAACATTTGTAAAAAAGGAGGTATATATATATATATATATATATATATATATATATATATATATACCTTCTCTGTTTCCTTATAGACGTGAGGAAAAATTTTACAGCCGAATGGATAAGCACAAGTAGAAGTAAATATCTGGAACCGAACATTCTGGTAAAGTAGCAATAAACCAATAGGAAAATAGTGGAAATTACGAAATCTGGAACTTAATTGTGTATGCAGACTTCCTAGTACTGACGAAAAAATTGACACGCCTCTACAAAATTTGGCGGAGACTTGTAGAAAATCATCACTTCCGTATATAAAACGGACATTGGAGCATAATATTAAAGTGCGACATACAGAAATGGATTTTGGTAACACGTAACTGGTTTAAATGACTAGAAATGGGGTTTAATAAAAGGCATATGCAATAGTGGCACTAGATCTGCGGGCTATAATATAGGGTTTGTTCTAATTAGTCACAGAGACTAACTAAGCAGAACTGTGAGTAGCAGCCGATATTGATACTTTCTGAGGAATTCACTGACAACATATGTGATACTGAAAAGTATTTGTGACTAGCGTAACAATCCTAGTCGACAAAAAGTCCTCGCTTACATATGAACTTTGTTAACGTTACTGTCCCGCCATTGACTGTCTCCGCCAAACAGCCTGTACCCTTTAGTTTTTCCCGCATAAAATAATCTACCTCGTGCATGCTACATGCCACGCCTTCTCATCCTCACCCGCAATAACATCGGCTAATATTATGCCTACTTAACTTAAATGGCAACAATATGCTTAGAGTGTTATTGATATCTGAATTATGTTCTTCTATTAAATTTTAGGTCCTTTAGCAAAGTACTGTAAAAACGGCGAAGCTTAACGCCAGTTACGTCTGTGATAATGACAGAACGGCTGGGGCGTATATAAAATGAAAAGGGAGTCGAAAGAAATCAGTCTGGTGACAGTGGACAAAAACTGACATCTAGAAAGACGAAGGGTTTTCTGTCACATATAGAGTGCGTAAATTGAATAAATTTGCCTGTGGATCTCGAAGAAGACACATAAGTGGGTTAATGCATTAGCTGCGATCGTTCTTAACCTTTGGGGTAGATAGGGAAGAATGGTGACTTTCACTTCCTAGCAGCTTACCGCCGGCGAAAGGAAAAAAGTCCTCTGTGGTCATTGCTTTGGGGGCTGGGTGGGACCCAGGGCCAGTCTGCACGGTTTGGAGAAGACGAAAATCTCCTTGCCCTGATGGATATCGAAACACGATCCCCCAGATGTCAAGCCATGTCCCAGCCACTACGCTATCGCGGTCCACAGAGCTTAAACTTAAAATCGTCAAAATTTATGTCCGTTTCTGCCCATGCGCAACACACACGAGTTGTGACTTCGGTGGATTTAAAGAGTCTTTAGTGCTGTAAGTAATGACCTGTACTCATCACCAAATATTATTCGGGTAATCAACTCGAGAAGAATGAGAGGGTCTGGGCATGTAGCACGTGTGGGGAAAACAGAGGTGTATACAGAATTTTGGTGGGGAGAGCTGAGGGAAGGCGACCACTTGGGAGACCCAGGCGTAGATGTAGGATAATATTAAAATAGATCTTCAAGACGTGGGATGGGGCATGGACAGGATTGAGCTGGCTCAGGATAGGGACAGGTGGCGGGCTCTTGTGAATGCGGTAATGAACATCCGGTTTCCATAAAATGCGGGGAATTTCTTAACTAGCTGAGAAACTGTTACTTCTCAAGAAGGCCTCGGCTCCATGGCGTTAGTTAGTTAATTAGTAGTGCTGTAATTAACAAGCCATATAAGGGGAAAACTGAAATAAATGAATAGGTTTGAATGAACAGCATGAAAAATCAAAGATACTGCAAATTTTTCCCCCAGGACCTCTACTTTTAACAGTGTATTTGTTGACTGCCTGTTGTACCCGCATATTGCATGTCGCCACAATCTGAAAAAAACGACACGTGAGGCGGAATGAAGAGGAAACTAAAATAACTTTGGAAAGCGGAAATATTCGGGAAATTGCATGGTCATTTCATTTTTACAGAAACGAACGTGCGGGATGTTATAAGGAGACAGTAGCACTAAAAATGTCTGCCAAACGAAATGTTCAGTCTTTAGAGTCATCAAAGTATGCTGTTTACTGTCAGAATAAGTCAGAACCATAATTGACCCCTTCTGCCAGCATGTGTACTTTGTAATTGATACATAAAATTCGATTACTTCTAAGACAAAGGTTACGCCATGTCATGTCACCGTATACCACCAAAAATACCATTTCAAGAAAGTTTCAGAAATTTGAAGCAACAACTACATAAATGTAGCGAGACGTGCTGCTACAGACTTCTTTAATTAATAACTGTGTGACTGTAAAAATGTGACTGGAGAAGCTGAAGGAATAGCTACATGAGTGAAGCACAATGTGACTGGAAGATCTGACGCAATAACATACGTTATGCTATGTGACTGGAAAACCTGAAGCAACAGTTACATGTCCGTAACAAAATGTGACTGGAAAACTGAAGAAATAACATGTATTTTACTATGTGACTGGAAATTTGAAGCAATAGCTATGTGGCTATAAAGCAATGTGACTGGAAAACCTGGAAAAACATTTTATACTACGTGAATTGAAAACTTCAAGCAAAAGATAAATGACTGTGTAACACAATGTTACTTTGACACAATTGACCGTAAAGCAATCTGATCGGAAAAATTAAAGCAATAGCTGCTTAAGTGTAGAACGACCAGACTGTCGAAAGTGAAAGGATTAACAGGCATGCGTGTAGCTTTATCTAACTCCGAGAGTGATAAATGCATTTAAGCATTTATTCTTAGAGAATCCCGAAGTATAATGGTGCATGCAACACAATGCAAAAAAGTGAAAGGTAACTTGAATTATTTGTTAAAAATTATCTTACATCTGTGATCCTCATAACGAACTGTTTCTGTGAAACTTACACAGCCACAAGACAAAGCTCGGCACGGAAGTTTATTCCAGTTTAAACAACATGTCAGTCGTAAGTGAGAATTTTTCACATAACCTATTTAACGTACTTCTAAAGCAAGATTACTTTGTATGGAAGAGAAAACTAGATTGTGGCTGCAAACATTTGAAGAATAGATATTTTTCAAAGTGTTAGGAACACTTAGTCCCCGACCCTATTATCGTAACAGATATCTTCATGTTTGACAGATAAATCTTGTGCATGTTTCCAAATTTTTTTTTTAAATTTTCATGTAAACTTTCTGGCTTGAAAATTGGACTAAATATAGAGGCAGCCCTTGCTAATGAACGTAGTTTACTCGGTATATGAACATACGATCTGCAGCTTATTTATGGGATCTGTATCAACTGTTTGAGCATTCCCACAACTCAAATACAGTGGCAGTAAGTCAACAGATAACGATCACCACCTTCACGACATTGATGAGTTCATTCACCTTTTAATACAAACTGCTTTAAAGCTAAAACCTCTGCATTTTCTATAGATTGTATTTATGGGTTTTGCATGATCCTCACAATAAACAGCAGTTATGTGCCTAAAAATTAAGCCATTGTTCTTTGTAATGTATAAGAAATGCGTTTTACGTGAGGTAGGAAATGCATTCGTAGGCTAAGTTGAAATGTTTCTGATGGTGGGCCGTCTCGACACGAAGTTTTAGTGGTCTTCCTGTCCTCAAGCAAACGTCGCTGTAAAAACGTAAAGTTGTCCCTGTGCATAGCACGCAAGCGTACGGGGGCAGGATATTCTAGACCTCGACACTAGGTGAGGAATAAGTAGTCAGCTTCACGCTCCTGCCGCTTTACGCCGGGGGAAAGAGCTATAGAGACCCACTGAATAAGAGGCTTGTTGGGTCCCAATGTCGGTCTAGACGATTTTGAGCAACAGTTAAATTTGTTGCCCCTGTCGTAAATAGAGCCACGGTTCCTTGGTCACCCACCCAGTCACTACATCACCAATTCTGTTACGACTTCCAAGCAAACGCTGAGAAGTTTCCAAAATTACAAGTAGTTACGGAGGTATATACTTTTCACACAGCTCTCCCGATTTAACCCTTTAAAGACGAATCGTATCTGTTTTATATAAGTACTCAGTGCGTACCGCGCTGTAAACACTCTCCACTTCGGTTATAAAAACCAATCTCTTAATGTTTTATAAGGCAAAAGTTGCTGTTTGTTCTGAGATCCGTACAAAACATAAACGCAATGTGGGCACCGCTTAAAATTTTTTAATGTTAAACCTGGTCGTATGTAAAGTTACCGCTAGGCTTTAAAAGGTCAAATTAAACAAAAACTAAACCCCTAAATGTGGACACAACCGAATTATCCTTGCGCAGTGCATGTCTTCATTAGATATAAATTCCTTTGCCCTTATCTAACGCCACTGCTTCCATTAATGGAAAATTTTACTCGTGATTTCAGGCTTCCGCCGCGGTGTAAAAGAAATCTGTGCTCTTCTAGGATTCTACGTTGTGTAAAATCCAAAAAGAACACAGATTTCAAAACCTTTCTCCTGCAAAAATTCACAAAACTTGGGAACCAACCATTGAACTAACAGGCCTACAGGTTCTTCGTGAGTACCTAGGGCAGTGAGCATTATTCAGGCCCCAGGTGTTTCCATGTTCGATACTGACGTGTCAAATCTTTGGCGTTGTATATCCCACGGAATTTTCAGGCGCGTTCGAATCTCTGTGGAACATCTATTACAATTGCTGTCCGTCCGTACGTTTCATACATAAAAACTTGAGAACGGCTAAGTGGGTGTTTATGAGATTCGACATTCGGGAATTATAAGAACAATTGCCTTTTTGTGAAGTAATGGGTTTTTGGACTTTTTACATCGCCCGAAGAATAAAATAACTACAATTAAAATTACGACGTTTCGGGAGCTGGTACTGTTTCAGTCCTCAGGTGAGAAATGAGGGAGAAGGGAGGAACGCCTACTGTGTTGGGTCCCATCACTGGACAGGTCCAGTGATTGAGGCTAGCTGTATCTAAGGAAATTTATTTTATTCTTCTAATGTAGGGCTCTGTTGGAATACTACTGTTCATACACAGTGTGCAATTTTTTCCTGTATTCAAACAATAGCGCTACACTCGAGCGTGATTGATTTTAGAATTGTTGCTAGGGTACGGTGAAGACTCACAGTGTGTGCTGTGCAAAAGACGCGAAAACATATTTAAAATAAATGAATTATTGCCAGAAGTTAGATCAAAACATCAAAAGTTGTTTATTAATGAACTGAGTTTCTAGACTGCGTTACTGACATGCTGAAAGGAGCAGGATTTTTCTAAAGACGCTAAAAATCGCTTAGGTTTTAAAAAATTCTACGCTTGGTAACAGTCCGCCACTGGTCGACATCCCGATTCAGAATCCAGTCTACACTCTCACCTTCTACTGTTTCAAGATCCATTTTAACAATATCAACCCCTCTACGGTTTGGTCTCCCAAATGTTCGAATAAAACCTTTTGTGTATTTTTGTTCCCCCATGCACGCTATATTACTCTCCCGTCCCCTCCTCAGTTTCGTAATCCTTCTAACATATGGCGAACGACGCAAATTATGAATGTCATTATTATTTAGCTATCCTATTTTGTTCCATTCCCCTCGGATCCAAAGGTTACATTAAGCGCCCTTAATGTCAAATATATTACTCTCTTTTCGTTAGAATTACAGGGAATTCTGACACCCACACAGAAACATGTTGCATCACGACATTTTAATATCGTAATATTTAACTTATATAAATTTGAAACTGTCAGCAGGGCGTAATACTTCTGGCGCATTCGCATCGTAATTGCTTGTAGCATCCGTCATTAAAGTCAGTGCAGTAGAAAAATCATCACTTCTCTTCTTTCTTTTCCACGCGCCGTGATGTGTTTAGCTCAGAACTCGTTTGTTCTGCCTCTGTGGCTCTTGCTGTTTTTCTTGTGATTCTTTCACCGGCGTCAAGGTTTCACACTTCCTGTACGTATCTAGTGAAGGGCGGGCTGTCTTCTTTCTTTTACTTATTTCGTAACAGGCGAGACCCTTCGGTCATCACCAGTTTCTTATGCCTCAGGTGGTACCTCGCAGAGGACACGATCTGCTTCCATAATTAAGAACAGTTACAGAAATGGAGGCGTCTTTTACTTATACCCGATTTTAAACAAAATAGGAACGTATCGACAATTTTCAGTAGCAATCCCACGTATGAAATTTCGCGAAAATCCCTCCGGTGGGAGTTGTATTTTTCTTTGCGGACAGAGGACGGCCGGACATGTATGACGAGAGATGTATTGGATTTCCGCAACGGTTTTAATAATGGACCTAGAATGTCTGCTAGCTTAAGGGTTTGCAACGTATAAATGTACAAACTGTGCGGTTGTCATTACTAATGTGGGCAGCGTAATAGAGGATACCTCACACAAATTAAATTGGCTTCTCTAACCGACATGGAAGCAGACACGTTGCGAAAATACAGTGCAGTCGGTGAGAAAATTAACTTCCCTATTAGCATATTGCATGCACAAAGAACCGTAAGCCTCAAGGCAGAATTTGTGAGGCACAAAGCAAAATAGTTTTCCTTGCCAGTTACGCATTTATATTATTACTGTTACAACAAACAACACAATTTGGAACAAAAAATAGTCACAAGAACACTAATCACCAACAAATGTACAAAGACATTTTTATCATCAATCGTAACACACTCCTACATGTTTCGACCCCGCTGGGTCATCTTCAGGGAGAACTTTTTGTTATCGTTACACTAAGGTTGCACTTTATAGTTGAGTGAGAATGTGCTGTTGACTGTGTAGTGTACTGGAGGCGTGAACTCTCTGCGGTCCCAGCCTGCAGGCCGGGACTGCAGAGTTCACGCCTCCAAAAACAGCGCAGTACACAGTCAACAGCACATTCTCACTCAACTATAAAGTGTAACCTTAGTGTAACGATAACAAAAAGTTCTCCCTGAAGATGACCCAGCAGGGTCGAAACATGTAGATGTGTGTTACAATTGATGATAAAAATCTCTTTGTGCGTTTGTTGGTGATTAGTGTTCTTGTATAATATAGTGCACGGACATGGAACACATTAAATCAAATCACAAGAAATTTATAAAGCAGCACATTTATGGCGCCTTACCTTTAATGTTGTTAAAGAGGAGAAAAGATGTGTGAAGTATGGAAGAGGAGTTAGAAAATGATACCGTTCGTCCCCGATTCTATTCAACTCAAATAGCGAACACCTTACCAAGGAAGCTGTCGAAGGATTTTGAGCCATCAAAACAGGAGGACAAGTAATTCGCATTGTGAAATATGCAGATGACCTTGTGCTATTGGCTGAGGAAGAAGGGGTGCTGTGATTGATAGAGTAATTAGGATTGGAAAAAACTTTGGAATAGGAAAGAATGATAGATACTAAGTCATTTGCTCGACAGCGAAAACTGAAAAGTGAGCCGTTATGTGGAGACAGCAGGTTTCTCTGAAACGTCGGTAAATACGCCCTCACATCCCAGGATGCAGCATTCTTCGTTTTAGCTTTACTTACAGTGTTGATAAAATGTACAGCTTACGCATAAATATGTGAAAGATTTTATAATACATAACGTTTATGTACAGTACGTTTATACAGAATATGACGAGACAACGACGCACGTCTGTAACATTCACCATAGCGAGCAGCGGAGTTTTAGCTCTTGAAGACTGGAGGGCAGAAAAAATCAGATCCTGTAAATATATGAATTGACCTGTGCTTATAAGCGAGCCCGCTGAGTGGTATCATTTTATGCTGAAATAAGGAGTCCTTTTCTTTTTTGCATGATAAACATGTTATTTCACTTTCTGCCATTAGTCCGCCGTGCTTGTGGGCGGTCGGAAGAAGTGGGGTATGTTAGCAGGATAAATGAGTCGATATGAAGTAGCAATTGACAGTTGTCAGATAAAAAAAGACCCTCTATAAAGTAGAAAACACGAACTTTTTATTATTCGTGAATTCGAGACGACTGAGAACATAAGACGTGTTTTAAAATTCTGTGCAGGAAGTGTTGTAATACAAAACTGAAGACCATGATGATGTTTCGGTGCTTTGTTTCCAAATTTTAACAAAGGGTACAAGAATTGTAAAACAAGGAATACAATATAATAAGTGATTCTAGTGGCCCTCAGTAAATTAGCTGTTTTAGCCCACAGATTCAATCAATTACAAAATTTTTGTCACAAAAATAACAAGCCCTTTTTTATCCGTGTAGAACATATTTCAGCAATACGATCACCACTGTAAATGTTACGCACTGTGTATTTATTTTCATATTCAAATAACAAAATTTTTTGTGTTCTTGTCTTAGCGTTTCATGAAAATAACGTGAGGTTACCTACAAATTATAGCACTGTTCATAATTTTTTCCGAATCCTTATGTGTTTATTTTTTAAGCATTCATATAATTAACACAATGTAAATAACATAAACAAATCACAAGTTGCTTCATAATATTCGTAATAGAAATTTACAAAATGCAAGAAACGCTCACGGACACCGTTCTTAAGCAATCGCGATAGCGCACTGACAGCGTAAATGGCATAGCGACTAGGCTGTGATGTGGATGAACTGGGGTGCAAATCCCGAAGGCTGCAAGAAATTTTTCTCTTCTCCAAAACGTGTATAACGATTCTGGGGTCCACTCAGCCTCCTACTCAGTGGGTACCATTCTTCTATCCCGGGGATACAGTGACCAGGAAGTGAAGTTTAGCACTCACCTATGTTCGGTGCCGAGGTTAAGAATGAGTGCAGCCATGCATCTATTCCCTGTATATGCCTTCATGGCGTTGATACGGACAATTTTACTATTGCCGCAGTGTTAAATGCTACTCTACCAGTGAAGTGCAACAGAAAGGGGCAAAGACGCCTTTGGGGATGGCTTGAAGAAGCTTTTCCTAAGGGCATGGCTCGTGCTGTATTCTCACATTGGGGCACGGTCGTCGATAAGTCTTATAACGACGCACACATCACACGCAGACCATTGTTGTTGTTGTTGTTATTATTATTATTATTATTATTATTAATTATTGTCATCCATATGAAAACCAACAGGCACTGTCCTAATAGCGTGTGAGACACAAACTGCGTGTCTTCAGACCCTTAAAGTGGTTTAAAATGAATTATTTTATTCACTAGTTGTATTAGTGGTAAAACGGAAGTATCGCATATTACGTTTCGTCAAATCTGTCAGCACTGAGAAGTGGAGGCGAAGGTCCATTCATTTCTCTCAGTAATGAGCAAAATTTAATCGAAATAAAAATTACGCAACAGGTCTGAATTTGTGTTTCACCATACTGGATCTAAATGAAACTGGCCGCTAGTGTGCGCGCTGTTCCTTGCATTCCGATAGTTTTCCTTCTAAATTCACTTAATATTTGTACTTGAAGGTAAGGTTGTGTTGTGTGGCATTCAATCGATATGCAGGTCATTTAAATATGCCTCAAATGCCTCATTTTTCAAGCTCTGGCTTAGAATTGCTGAACAAAAGTTTCAGTCACATTAACCTTTTAAAGCCAAGCGGTAACTTTACGTGCTACCAGGCTTAATTTTAATCAATTCTCCATGGTGCTCACATGGCGTTTATGTGTTCTGTACTTATCTGGGAACAATCTGCAACTTTTACGTGACACGTCATCAATGATTGGTCTTTTAAACTGATGTGGAGAGTGTTTACTGCGCGGTACGCCCTGACTCTTTATATTAGGCAGAATGCGTTTCGTCTTCAAAGGTTTAATGTTCATCTGGCAAAGGTGTAATTTATATGTACCCCTGCAGAAGCCATAGAGACACTTTTTTTGTTCTGAAAATAGCTCATAAATTTGATTTGTGGGTTTTGAGGTTCTTTGCCAGAGTTCCTTGCTACCATAAGACGAAATCTGCATTGCTTGTTTCTTCAGTGTAAGATTTAGCCTTGCTATTACCTTTCGTTTTCTGTATGAGATTTAAGACTGTAAGGATGAATTCAGTCAAATTCGAAACGACAGTATATGTAAGCAATGAAGCGTAAGATCCCACAGGTCATTTCACTTTAAATATTAAAGTAAATGCTTGTTATTAATTAGTTGAAGACACAAGTGTAAGGTAACACTACATATATAAATGGATGGTCACAAATCGTTGGCCACCTCAGCCCGACACTTGCACTCACCGACAGCAGAACAACAAACTGCACTCACTACACGTCACTGCAGACGATGTACGTCGCTAGACGCCTGAACACTGACTGCCGATGGG
The DNA here is from genome assembly GCA_013340265.1 of Coptotermes formosanus. Lineage (NCBI taxonomy): Eukaryota > Metazoa > Arthropoda > Insecta > Blattodea > Rhinotermitidae > Coptotermes > Coptotermes formosanus. Next base: position 407 of record BLKM01006393.1, on the reverse strand, counting down.
AGACGGTACAGATTTGGTTGCCTCATCTCTGCCGATGTGTGAGAAACCCCTCCAGGGCACAGTGAAAGGATGTATTTCTCTTCAGTACACCCCCACTCTCGCCCACATCATTTGTTTCCTCAGTTGCCCCGTCAGGTAACGAAATGCATGCGTTCCTGGTGAGGAGACGGAAGGAGCTCTTGGTGCCCTTTGGCTCTGCCCCTTAGTTACGTGGTGACCGGTAGTGTCGGTCTTACACTGAAAGTAGGATAGGCATGAATGCAAACTGTCTTCTACCTGTAGTTCATTTTGTCTATATTTGTGTGACAAGACACTCCCGGATACTTTGATGAAGGCACAAATTAAATCGACAAATACTGTCACACTTTGTATGTATGTATGTATGTATGTATGTATGTATGTATGTA
>BLKM01006386.1:0-12085 GCA_013340265.1 Coptotermes formosanus | reverse complement strand
ACCATCGAAACAAACACCAAACGCAGATCTCGCAGGAGTAACATATTTTTCTACGTTCCACAAATAATTGTGTTAAGATGAGTTTTTTCTTCTGTGATGATAAAGTAGAGATTTTTACATAGAAACACGTCTTGCACTACCATGAAAATTGAAGGCAGCGAGCTCCTTCGAAATTTGGGCGCCCAATGCCAGTCTACACGGCGTCATATCTCAACAAATTTTGTATCCTCATCAGCACCACTCATATCTCAGTTTCAAAGATTTATTAACACAAAATTTCAGAGACATACACTGATTGGTGCTGTACAATTTCCACCCCAAACATGTGTGACTTTGCCGTGTAGGTCATGGGTCTCCAAATCGCAGCCCGCCATGTTGTATTATGCGGCATGCAGCCATATTAGTAAAGCGTCTACGTGCTGTAAAAACTACACAATAATTTAGGCGGTTAGGAATCCTACTTATGTTTTTACATGCGGCCTGCGAACCAGTCCACAATAATGGGTGTGGCCCTTTTGCATAAAAAGGTTTGACGCCCACGGTATATATTATTAATGATAGAAAATATAGAAGTATGATAAAATGGTGGCTCCTGGAGCCATGATAGTCATAGCAACTTCAGGCATATCAGTGATTTGACTGTAGAATTACTAAAGAGCGACGGTCATGATGAAATAAATCTACAGTAAATAGGTTAAAAGTTATGAATTGCTAGTGCAGAGTAACAAACCTGAAGTTTCTGTTCTGTTGCGGCCTCCGTACTGCGTAAGGGCCAATTCCTTTTAAGTATCCCGAAATCGTATTGGGCACAAAATATGTTTTACTGTCGTGTATGCTTTGTTCGGAGTATTCTCTATTCTGGTAAATGTCCGCACAAACAAGCTACAAGTTCTTCAGACTGACTGACTTCAGCAGGTGCCAACTTTCGGCAAAATTTGGATGTGATTGGCTTCAGCAGTTGCCGACTTTCGGCAAAATTGGGATGTGATTGGCTTCAGCAGTTGCCGACTTTCGGCAAAATTGGGATGTGATTGGCTTCACCAGTTGCCGACTTTCGGCAAAATTGGGATGTGATTGGCTTCAGCAGTTGCCTACTATCGACAAAATTGAGATGTGATTGGCTTCAGCAGTTGCCGACTTTCAGCAAAATTGGGATGTGGGCTAGATTTCAGTGTAGCACCAAATTTTAATATTAATGAAATATTAGTAGATGTGCTCGAATTGTTACATGCGGATATACGGATGGACAGACGGACATACCGACACACCGAATGCAGCTAATGCGAGAAATTTGTTGACTTCTGAGATAAAAACCTATTTGCAATATATAAGACAAAAAATATATTCTTTATAATTACAAAGAGCTGCGTATTTCGGCTGTACACATAAGAAGATAAAAAGTAAAACATATGTATAAAATATGTAATAGCTGTTTGGTGTAGCTGTATATCTTGCAGCTGTTTGTACTTATAAAGAATATATGTCATCTTTGACGGTTTGTAAGGTGGTCTTCATGCTAGTGTCTGAAACCCAACGGTGATGAATCACCTTAACATCTACTAACTTCTATTGTCAACGTGCCAAAAACGGCGAATAACACTTTTTCCTTACAGTTATGTTATTTCACTGGCGTATAGAAATAAAAAAAGCATTTGGAATCATACTTAAAAAAAGAGCACACAAGCGTATGGAGTGTTTAAACACAATTTCGGATTCAGGAAGGAAGGCCAACAACAAAACAAACAACTTCGCCGTATCCGTGAGGACAGTAACCGAAATGTGTGTCGAAAATTTAAACGGTGGTAACAGATTCCACTGGTAAGCCGCGACATTAGACACGTCGCGAGTGCTGAAAGAGAAGAAGAGGTAATGCCATTTTGAAGCTAATTTAATTGGAATGTCCGTACGGCGTTCCTATACGGTCAACATTATTCTCTAATGATTGTAACAGACTTGGCTAAGGACATTACGTTTCAGATGACAAATGCAGACGAAATTAACCAGAAATAATATTCATATTTACGTAATTACCTAGGATGAAACGTTGAAAATTTTTGAGTTGGAATCTTGCGCCTCAGTTTCAAGGGGGAATTCTGCACCACGCAATACACCCAATTTCCATTCTAAAACTAGTGTAGGTTTCATTATCTCAGCGTTCTTCTGGGATATTACGCAGGGTTGAGTGGTGATTTCGCAGTGATCTTTCGGGACAACCTGTCGGTCCCAATTTCAAGGATCAGAGTCAGTCCCAAAAACGTTGGAAGAATGTTACATTTTGACACGGCTGTCTGTCCGAGATTTTACTGAACATGTGCCATGAACCTGACACAAAGGTGTTCCTAGATTGATACGTATGCATACCGACACATTCCCATCGTCTTGCTTCGATTAAAAGGCACGACGTTTCGCAAACTGCCTTCATCATATATATTACTTAAACTTAATTCATCATATACATTATGGTGCCTACTCTGTTGGATTCTTAAGGCGCAGAGAATTACAATCACCGAACCGGAAACGAAATTCCGATGTTGGCGAAACTTAACCTGGCTGTAATGTGAAACCGCTGATATATGAAATTTATAGTTACGGAAGCTCCTTTTGTGTCTGCTGTTCTTAAGCGTGGCTGAATAATTTCAGCTGTTGAGTGAAGGCTTAACTTTCTGTCTGAACACTGAGGATAAAACACTTCCATCCACCCCCTTTGTAATTATACACTCATAGACACATATATACGGAAGTAATGAACCCAATAAACTATTGTGTGGTGATGGGTTTATGGACTTTATCCATCGTCCGAAGAGTAAAATATTAAAATATTAAAAATTAAAATTCATAACATTTCGGAAGCTGGCTCTGCTTCTGTTTTCAGGTGAGTGGAGGGGAGACTAGAGGCTAGCTCGGTCTAAGGGGCCCAACAGAATAGGTGTTCTTTTCTTCGCCCCCTCCATTCACCTGAAGACGGAAGCAGAGCCAGCTTCAGAAACGTCGTGATTTTAATTTTTAATTAATTTTTAATATTTTACTCCTCGGACAATGGATGAAGTCCATAAAACCATCACCACACAATATTATACGCCATCGTCAAAACCTTTTAGAATTTAACCGATAACCTATTGTTTATTTGATATAACCTCAGAAAATTTATACACACAAAGTCCCTTCAAACATTTTAGAGTGCTTTAAATTGTTTAATATTTCTTCGAAAGGACGTAAGAAGTAGCAAATTTGCGGTTCTTTTTAGGAATGTTAATATCTAAGAAGGTGTTTTCCTGACAGATGTTAACCAAAAAAGAGCTTCCGCATGACTGTATGTTTTCAGTGAGCCGGGAGAATGTATATTTTAAGTTTCCTTCCCTGGGATTCTACATGTGTCTAGTTTCTTTGTGGTTGAAATCATTAGAATTAAACAGAACGTTTGTATTTCCTACCGCACCCAGGTTTTTCAGCTCGCGCAGCACCTGGCCGTAATGCTGCTTCGTGCAGAACCCCATAAACATTGATTTTCTCGTGCCATCAACAAATTGGGGTAGAGGTAACGCTCTAAACTTGCGTTTCGGAGCTACCAGCTTTGGCTGAAGGGCGAGACAGCGACTACACTGAGATTTTTGTGACGTACCTCAATCTCTGCAGACAAATGCCTGAAGGAAGATAGCCCGATTAGGGAGCTAATGCTTCCTTCCAGATACTTTTCTGTATGTAACAGACCAAGTATCCTACCATTCGACGTTCTGTAGTCTAATATGCTGAGAGCGCCGTTATGTGCATCATTGAAAGTTGGGCAATGAGTCGAAATGGGGGCAAGATAAGCAGAGTGAAGTAGTTATAAGAGGTCTATAAGCGTATTACGATCCGCGTATCTTAACAAAAAAAGACGACAACTTAAACAGAAGTCTTCTTAATCAAAAGCGAGACTTAAAGCAGCCAGTTTCGCAACTGTTATACATTGTTTACTTCAACACAATTAAAAGGTTCTTCTAAAATTCCGTCAATCCAGAAGCAGAAAACAGAAAAAATAAAAGGAAGAAGATAATTAAAAGTGCGCCACAAAGAATCTAGGTAATAAAAAATCAGCTTGGACAATTTTATCGTTTTTATACCTTAGTATTTTAAAACTTATTATTTCGTTTTTAGGTCTCATAACTTAAACTAATAAATAAATAAATAAATAAATAAATAAATAAAACATTAGCTGCAAGAAAGAAAAGGTTAAATACAATTAACAGGTGTAAGTGTATCACATAAATTTGAGATCTCACATTAAGACACGTATGTATTATATTTTACTTGCTCTTATACATTTGTATGAAACCTTTGATTGCCCCATTCAGGCCGGAACATGGAGCGTATTGCAGACATAACAAATGTATTTATCTTTGGAGGTAATCTGATTAATTAGCCACTTATCAAAACACAATGGGATGTCCTTTATTAAATTAATAATAACGATAAGAAGAAGAACAAGAAGAAGATGAATGAAATAGTGGAAGGAGTAGGATAACTGCGTTATGACAATTGAGAATATAGCATCACTGTAGCGACGAAACACCGGTACCCTTACACATAGTGATGTATTAATACTGAAAAAGTAGAGAAAATTACGTCCAGACACATAAAAATCTTTTTTTCCTGCTGTATGTGCTGTAAATTTTTCCTCGAGTTTGCATAAATAGTGTCAGAGAAAAACCAGTCAAAAACAAACCACAATATTCTGGCGTCTGTAATATCCAATCTAACGTTTGTATTGCAGTTTCCTCTGATATGCAGATTAATACATTTCATAAAAAACTTAAAATTGAAAAGTCCCCCTCTTGTCTTGAATTACGAGGATAATATTAAAATTTTAAGCACAGGGTCCTCATTTTATCTGATAACTCGCATTACTGCATTTAGGCCCTTTTGCGTGACGGCAAGCAGGATAGCGCTTGATGCTATTCCAATTAGCTGTGAGGCTTGCACTGCGCCATGTTTAAATAAGGTGTTCGAAAGTTTTTCCTTCGGCTTTCAGACACGCGCTGCATCTAGCAAACATTTTGTTCATCTGCACGTCGAAGTACTGTAAGTTCAGCGAGCCAACGGGTAGTAAGTAGCGACAGTTGTAAGATAAAACAATATAGCAAAATAGGCGTGCATGGTTTAACTCTTTGTAGGAACGGGTTTCCGGGCTGCGTAAAAGGCCGGAAATGTTGACCGGGTTGTCAAGAATTGCTTCAGTCTTTACACTTAGTTAAATTGAAGCATTCACAGTGTGTATTTTCCTTGCAGTTTGAGGGAACAAAATTTAACACCCCTACAAAAGTACACTCATAATTGTAAGTCTCTGTATTTTAATCTTTTCCGTCCTGTTGTCCTTTCGATGAGGCTTGAGAAGTAAAATGAAACCAGATTTACACACTGCAGATATAAAGACTCTTCTTTTTGCAGACGATTACGTCATAAGAGCTTATTTAGAGGATAATAAACAGAGAGGAGTATTTACATTACAAAGCACAGTAAAAAATTTTTGGAATGGACATATCACCAGAAAAATCAGACAGTGGCATTTTTAGGACAAGACAAAATTCCAAATTGTCCCAGTACTAGGTTAAACCAACACTGTCCAGCCCTGATGTCCTCTGGAGTTAGTACCTTTTAGAATATATTGCTTTCCGTGGGCCTGTCCTGATATGACGTCATCCATCCCTGATATCAGACGTACATTGATATCAGTGTGCCTGTATTGATATTCCATATATGCACAAACATGCTTGCTGCTGTTGTCCTTTTTGTTCTCGTCGTCGACATCGTCGTCGCCATCATTGTCTTTGTCATTGTCGTCGTCGTCGTCGTCGTCGTCGTCGTTGTTAGTGAGACTTCCTTGATATTCGGTGCCCACGATGTCAATGAACCCGTCGTAACATCCAGCATCCAAGGATGTCAATGAACCCGTCGTAACATCCAGCATCCAAGGATGTCAATGAACCCGTCGTAATATCCAACATCCAAGGATGACAGTGAGGCCGTCGTAATATCCAACATTATTGAGGCCACTGAGCCTGTGCGATATGCAACATGCAATAATGTCATTGAACTTCTCCTGATGTCTGCCGTCCATTGCTGTCACTGAGCGTCCATCCATGTACAAGCCCATAGATATTACGGAACCTGTCCTTATGTCCAATATCCAATTACGTGACATCATTCAGGCTGTCCTGACAACGTTTATTTATTGGTGTCGGTGAGTGAGTCTTTTATGGTAAAGATCACTCGTTGATGACAATTAGCCGGATCTGATAACCAATATCCACTGATGACAGTGTGCATATCCTGAAATCCAGTATCCACTGATGACACTGAAACTCTCATGATATACAAACATCACGTCTTCCTCTGATTCGGACGGTCGGGAATCGAATTCCGGTCGGGACAGGATTTTCCAAACCCATCCATTCCGACCCTGGAACCCGCCCAAACTTCTGTACAATGGATAGAGGGCGCACTTTGCCGGGGGTAAAGTGGCCGGGGCTTGGCATTGACCACCCACCCACATCAAGCGCCGATGTTACAGAAAGAGTACAGCTATATATCTACTGCCCATCTAGTCCATGATGGCCTGTTCTAGGGTGAACTCTACCTTACTTTTCATCTGATATCCCGTACCCGCTGATGTTAGTAAACCTGTCCCGATAGCCAATATCCATTTATGACAGTAGATCTAGCCTGATTTAATATTCATTGGATGTCAATGAACATATTTTGCTACTTCATATCCATTGACCATTGGTCAGCTGGATCTTAATGGTGTTGGATTCATTTTCAACAGTAAATGTATACGTTCGCAGCGTATATTTAAATATTTCAGTCATGGCCTGCACCGACGTATCGTTTACAGGCTGAAACAGACTGAGGCCTACCAACCGCTTTCTCAGAGTCTGTTGGAGCGAGTTCTCGCGGTGTCACAGAGTGGGTAAACGAGTTGAACTCTCATCACCCTGTTTGTCATATTCCACAGCGGTTTGTCCGTCGTGTCCACAGATCCCAGCTTATGCATCCACTGGTAGTTCCTTCGAGGGCTGCGGAGTCGGTAAACAAAAGCTCCGACTCCGACTCCTTCACAAAAGCTCAATACGTATTAATAATGGTAAACCTATAAAACGTTTCATCACCGCTACGTAAATCATCAGGCTACTTTTTTGACTTATTAGCCATATTTAAGTATAAGTCTAATGGTTACTGTAGCCACCAGGGCTGTGGATTTGGAGTATCTAGATAAGATTTTAGATTGAGGTCGGAGTCGGTACATTTTTACCGACTCCGCCTCCGACTCCACCTAAAATTCCTTCCGACTCCGCCTCCGACTCCACCTAAAATTCCTTCCGGCTCCGCCTCCGACTCCACCTAAAATTCCTTCCGACTCCGCCTCCGACTCCACCTAAAATTCCTTCCGACTCCGACTCCACAACCCTGATTCCTTCGCTTACTCAGCACATAGGTCTCCGACAACCATACGCGGTTCAGTTGATCTTTCAAAGCGCTGTCGCTCGCTGCTTACTTGCCACAGTTCCCTTCGCCGGTTCTGCAGTAATGTTTTCTCCTCAGTACAAGCGAATAATGAAGGCAGCCAGTCGCCACGTGGGCAAGTGATGAGGATACGCCTGGGCACATCCTCAGTGCATTTGTCAGTTGACGTTTCCTCAGGTACTGGCAGATCTCCCGAGATAATCCTGGAATACGGCGCAGTCCGTAATTGTAAAACAGGGGCCAGTTGGGTTGTTTTGAAAAAGTAAGCGCTATGTAATGTCGATCAAAAATGGCAAGTGAATCGAACTAAATGCGAACCAGTTAGATACTTAAGTAGGATGAGGTCTAGTCACCACAATATCGGGATTGTGGGCTTGGCATTGGATCGGGAAGGAAAGCAGTGGGAGTGTCCATTCTATACATGAAGGAGAAGCTCTCATTAGAGAAGTCCCGCAGGAACGAACGCCTTTTTGTGATAAGCCTGGAGTTCTGTTTGCGAATGTATGGGGCAGAGTCCTTTCTGAAAAGTAAACTGTTCGTCAGGCATTAAAATCTTCTACTTCTTGTATGAAAGCCAAAGATTCTTTAGCGTGTTGATAAGATTTTTACACTTATCTTTATAAAAACCAGTCTCTTAATGTTTTGTAACGCAAAAGTTGCTGTTTGTTCTGAGATCCGTACAAAACACATAAACGCAATGTGGGCACCACGTAGAATTTTTTAATGTTAAAGCTGGTGGTACGTAAAGTTACCGCCAGGCTTTAAAAGGTTAACGTAAAAGAGATATATCAAAACCCATTTCCACGTGATGTTTTGAATAGCTTAATCTAAATCGCATTAGCATGCCGCTGGCCTGGAGGTACCTTCATGATAGTAATGGTCGGGTTCGCAGTAATATGGGCAACGCGTACGGACGTAAAATAATTTTGAGGTATAAGCCTAATACTGATTAGTTAGCGACAATTACTGCACATTAACTTTGGCGATGTGCTAGGCCTACATAGCAATCATGCATTAAGGTTCGCCGAAGCTGTCTTCCTCCCAGTTTCATGACATATGTTCGGACCCGTGCTTTTGCAGGGCCTCTTTCTTGTCAGTTTCTATCGGTGCGCACCTCTAAGTAAATTAGAGATAAAATTTTTCCTGTCCACGCCATGAAAGCATATAGGCGAAGTAGGAGAACGGCTGCACTCATTCCTAACCTCGGTAATAGATGAAGATGAGTGGTTAACTTCAAGCCCCGATTGTTTATCCCCGGCAAAGGACCGCGGTACCCCTTGAAGAGGAGGCTGTGTTGGCCACAAAGCCGGTTTGGACCTCTCAGAGCAGACATATCTCTAGCCCCTACCGGAATTCGAACCTATCTTAAAATTTCTCATTAGGTTAATGCTTTATAACTTACGTTGGTAGAACAGAAGACACTCCCATGTGTACATCACAAGTTTTCCTTGTTCACAGTACCGTTGTTTGTAGTCGTCGATACCTAACACAGTAGTCGAACTTGAGTAAATGTGGAAGAGCTATAATTTTGTGACTTGAAGTATCGCAGGCATTTGTTATCCCGCCCCTCTATCTCCGGTCTCTATAAAATACGACGAACAATTTTACCGATATTGGAGGAGCCTGTGTCGTATCAAGCACGAAGTTTTCATTGAAACCTCTCCTATGTGTGACAGTGTGACATTTATTGCGACAAGGTGTCTCGGAGAAGCTTAATTTTAGGGAACTTTACAGTTTTAGCATAGAGGTTTAGGTTTCCTAACGGCTTACATGGCGAGAAGTAGTTTCTTTTTTAACTTTTGAGTTGTCCACATTTTGTAATTAAAAATACAGTCTTCTGATATATAACCACCTGCAATTCGGTACCAACATTTTGAAGGAACAAACGGCAAAGTTTCGTGTGCGTAATTAGACACCACGCCTTTAAGATTTACGTGTAGTGGAAGTGTACCTCCACTCATCCTTAACCTCGACGCTACGTATAGATGAGTGGGCGTCTTGAATCCCTGGGGGTGTTAGGAGTGCGAAATGGACGACAGTGTCCGTTGTATAGGATATTGGTTATGCCCCAGTTGTGGTGTTGTCTGTATTGAAGAGAAATTCTGTTGTCCCTCCAGGGAATTGAACTCTCGTTTGTTCAGCCTGTAATCTAGTTGCTGTATCGTTTGCGATATCATTGCAACGAGTGCGGTGCAGTTATCTGTGTTGGAAACGTGTCATGCATTGCCTTTTGAACAAGTTATTCGACACTTGCACAAGAAACAACGTGGACACACAAGTATCAGTGGCAAAACTCTGGTTTTTCTAGTAACGCTCTGCCAGACAACTAAAAGTGGATGAACATGAAAAAGTTTTCTTTGTTGTACTCAGTAACAGCTCTTAACGTTTTGCATAGAATCATCTGCATGCATTGAGTCACTAACAGATGACTCACAGAAGCGGGTGGTTTCACCGCTTCCACTGTGGTGTTTTTGCTAATGTTTCGCTGGAGAGATACAAGATACATGTATTAATAGTGCCAGGTTTTGCGGATACTTATCCACGTCACTGCACGTCTAGTCTATTAATATGTGTGTGGAATTTAACGTCATAAGTACCTTGTCCAAATTTAAAAACAAAAAGTAAACGTCATTCACTTCAAAAAATCCTTCCAAGACTTTTTCCATCGTCTGTTCAACTAAAACACTACGTTTCGCAAGAAAATTGTTCCTCCTTCACATGAGGAAGGAACAAGTTTCTTCCGAAACGTAGTGTTTTAATTAAATAGATGATGGAAAAGTCTTGGAAGGAGTTTTTGAAGTAAGTGACGTCAAGCCACTGTCAAGAAATATGACGTTACAAAAAGTAAACCTTTTGCGATTCGAAAGCACGTACGTTTCATTTCATGAATGTGCGTTAAATACTGGAATATCTGTCTAATAATTACTTGCCTTACCATGCGGAGAGACAGAGAGACAGAGAAGGAGGGAGAAATTGAACTAAGTCTACAAAATTTCATTTATTCTTATTAATTCTTTAGTCAGACCCAACACTTCGTTCTTAAAATACGTATTTTGGCTACTAGTTTCGGTTCATAAAAACCATCGGCAGGCTATAACATGAACTACAGTATAAGTTTAAAAACTCCATATGATAGGTAAGTAGGAGATCCCCCCCCTTTTATAATAGTAAATACATTATAAATGTATATAACAATGTTGTATATATATTGCCTAAGTAAAATATCAAAAATTAAAATGTTGTTAATATTGCTTAAAAAGCGCAAGTAGTATTGGGAGATAATTAAAAAGTAAATAGCAAACATTAGAAAAGTGAAACGCGCAGTTAAACAGTAGAGGTATGGATATATGCGGCAGTACTAGTGGAAAAACCTGGCATCTATTCGAATTAAGTCTACTGAACATTATAGTACAATAGACTAATACAGCATGTTGAAAGACAAATCTGAGAATCTAAACTGTTATAGAGGGTTGTTAAAAAGTTGGCGTGCCTTCGTAAAAAAATAAACATAAACGTTGAATGCGTTTTGTTGTGACCGAGTACGCGACTAAGATATGCCGTTCTCATATCACTGTCCTGACTAGGATATTTGGAAGAAGGAAAGGTAACGAATTAAACATGTGGACGGAATAATATATTAGAATCCCTAATGTTGCCCTGAAATATAAACCAAGGAGAAAAGGAAAGGTTGACAGGCCAAAGTGAAGATTGTGTGACCAAATAAATGAGCCAGAAAGGGAAGGAACGACGCAAACTACGTGAAGATTGCAAATGGTCTTATTTTTTGCATTTTAGAATCAACTGCTCAGCGACCTGAATCGTCATAACTTTTAAAGTCATTTCTTGCTGTTTGCCGTACTTACTGAAATGAAATATCACACACGACCCTTTTCATCAAACGGCTGACCCTGAAGCCTTAACAAAATAACGTGAAGATCCAAAGTAGGATGAGTTTTGAATGCAGAAAATTTATCCGTCTCTGTGTAGAGTAATACAGCCGGGTCATGTAGCGTAAATATCATTAGACAGGGCAGAGAAAGCAAAGTCGTACTGAATAAAATCGTGACCCGGAAACTTGAGGGAAATACAGGTTTTGGAACAGCGAAAGGTAAATGTGAGGCCAAAGTCACAATGAACTGTAAATGCGTGGACTGAATTCATGCGGAATGCAATGGGTTCCAGAGGCAGCTCCTTCTGAACACTGTTATGTACGTTCAGGTTCCAGTGGCAGATCCTTCTGAACACTGATATATACTTTCAGGTTCCAGTGGTAGGTCCTTCTGAACAATGTTATGTAATTTTAGGTTCCAATGGCAGGTCCTTCTGAACACTGTTGTATACTTTTAGGTTCCAGTGGCAGATCCTTCTGAACACTGTTATGTACAGTCAGGTTCCAGTGGTCGGTCCTTCTGAACACTTGTATTTTTTAGGTTCCAGTGGCAGGTACTCCTGATCACTGTTATATGCGTTCAGTTTCCAGTGGCAGATGCTTCTGAACACTTTTATGTTCGTTCAGGTTCCAGTGGCAGCTCCTTCTGAACACTTATGTACGTTCAGGTTCCAGTGGCAGATCCTTCTGAACACT
>BLKM01006381.1:0-100469 GCA_013340265.1 Coptotermes formosanus | reverse complement strand
TTAAAGACGAAGCGTATCTGTTTTATATAAGGACTCAGTGCGTACCGCGCTGTAAACACTCTCCACTTCGGTTATAAAAACCGGTCTCTTAATGTTTTATAAGGCAAAAGTTGCTGTTTGTTCTGAGATCCGTACAAAACACATAAACGCAATGTGGGCACCACGTAGAATTTTTTAATATTAAACCTGGTCATACGTAAAGTTACCGCTAGGCTTTAAAAGGTTAATATTAGTATTATTAGTCTATTATTATTATTATTATTATTATTATTATAGTGGTCTATTATTACTCGACATTCAGCATTATCATCATCAGAAGCTCCAACATAGAGTCACTTCCATGACGTGACTCTCTGAACAACAAAAAGCAGCTTTTCGTATTCTGCTTCCTTTCAGAATTTTCCAACATCCAGTCTACCTGCCTGTATTTGCTCCGCGAATTGCCTCTTATCATTTTTTCTTCCTTTTCTCGTCTCTGTCTTTTAAGTTGCTTCAGTTCGAGGTCAGAGCTGATGAAGTGTGGCACAGAAAGGTTGACAGATCCGGGAACATGACTAAGGAGAACGCGTCCTGAATAGCGAACAGAGAAATCGAAAAGAAAAAGAATGATAGGAAAAATTGGGACTGAGGTAAAGGGGTTGGTAGGGGGTGAGACGAAAGAGGTCAAACTGTGAGTGTGTTCGGAATATTAGAAGCACGTAGCCCTGGGTGGGGCTTGCAGAGTGAGGAAAAGCAGTTATATCTCAAGACGCTTTGTACAAATTGATTCATCGGTTATTAATTGTGGCTTTTCACAGCTGCCAGTTACGTAACTTCTAATTACATGGATACAGTACAAGTGGTGGGAAGGAAAGTAATTTAAGGAGACCGTGGCCTATTAGAAATTATTTTCCAACCAGGTGAACTAACTATCTCCATGGAGCAGAGGCCTTCTTGAGAAGCTAACAGTTTCTCAGTTAGTCAAGAAATTCCCAGCATTTTATTGAACCCGGAGGTTCATTACGGCATTCACAAGAGCCCGCCACCTGTCCCTATCCTGAGCCAGCTCAATCCAGTCCATGCCTCCCCGTCCCACTTCTTGAATATCCATTTTAATATTATTCTCCCATTTACGCCTGGGTCTCCCAAGTGGTCGCCTTCCCTCAGGTCTCCCCACCAAAATCCTGTGTGCACCTCTCTTTTCCCCCATACGTGCTGCATGACCCGCTCATCTCATTCTTCTCGATCTGATTACCCGAATAATATTTGGTGATGAGTACAGGTCATGAAGTTCCTCGTTATGTATTTTTCTCCACTCCTCTGTTTCCTCGTCACCGTTAGGCTCAAATATCTTCCACAGCACGCTACTGACCTTACCGGGTAATGGGACAAACTATTTATCCAGTGCCACTGCTGTCATTGGTCTGGTTCCGTAGTGTGCAATTATATCAGAAAGGTTACAAAGAAGGACGAACGAGGAAAACGTACGTGTTAGTTGCTTTTCCGGTTAGCGTCCAGCTGAGCCGGCCGAAGCAAACGGCTTAGAATATTGGGCAGACCGTCCACAGACCCGAAACTATATGTCCTTAACACATGACATGTCTGCAGCGGCAGTTACAGTGGCGGTGCAGTGCAGTGCAGTGACTTCTTTGTATCACCGCGTCAGGAGGCCTGCGTAGTTTGAAATGTCGGTCTGGTATGGGCACGCTTACTCTGTGGAGGACAATATGCGTGGGAATTGCGGCACGCATCACAGAAATGTTTAAGTCAAATTATGATACTATATTCTGGAATGTTATGTAATTTAGCCAATTTAATTAGTACCACGTTTCGGAAGAAAGAGTTGTCTACTTCTTCAAGGTTGAGGAATAATTTTTCCATCCTGATGACAGTGTCAGCAGGTTATTCCGAAACAACGGTGCTTACCTACCAGTGTGCACGGCATCACATCCCAAAATTCAATGTATATACTTCTTATTAACTGCATATGTGTCACGTGTTCCATTCATATTATCATTCTTCACTTCTTAGTCCTTCCCTCTTCTACCTACCTGTTCACAGCAGGTGTCGAGGTTGTTTATTTTCATTTGATCACACTCAGACACACACACCACAGTCGGTAGGACTCCTCTGGACGAGGGATCGGCCCGTCGCAGAGACCTCTACCTGACAACAAAAACACTGTACAAGAGAAAAAAATCCAGGCCTACGGTGGGATTCGAACCCACGATCCCAGCAAGCGCTCGGCGGCAGACCTACGCCTTAGACCGCGCGGCCACTGCGATCGGCCGAACTTCTTCACTTAATGATCCAAATACTATCACAAAATGAGTAAAACGGTGAAGCCTGTCATTATGCATATTACTTCTGATATTTCTTATCGTCTAACATAGAAACAACAAGACATTCTGTGTGCGTGTAACGTTCAATTGAGGCGCCTTCACATAACTGGTGCCATGAAAAAGCAATAATTTTTCAATGTTATGAGTGTGTGTCTGTAGCCTTAGTTATCAAGCATGCACAGCGCATGCGCCGTATTATATTGTCATCTGTGGCCTGTCTTACTCTACCATATTTTTCTACATTATCTCATAAAAGACACGATTTTTTAAAACGTTAATTGAATATTAAATTGAGTTTGGTTTTTGCTATAAATTTTGTCTGAAACATTTCTCATTCTAAGAAGAATTGAGCAAGATATCATAAATGTTCATAGGTCTTCATGTAAAGTACGCCTTATTATTCTCAGAGTTTAACCCTTTAAAGACGAAGCGTGTCTGTTTTATATAAGGACTCAGTGCGTACCGCGCTGTAAACACTCTCCACTTCGGTTATAAAAACCAGTCTCTTAATATTTTATAAGGCAAAAGTTGCTGTTTGTTCTGAGATCCGTACAAAACACATAAACGCAAAGTGGGCACCACGTAGAATTTTTTAATGTTAAACCTGGTCGTATACCGCTAGCCTTTAAGAGGTTAAAACAACTTCAGTTACGTGGACAAGTTTCAGAAAAATCCTCAAATATCAAATTTCATAACAATCCATCCAGTAGGAGTCAAGTTGTTCCATGAGGGCGGATAGGCGGACGGACCGACAGACAGACATGACGAAGGCTTTTTTTTTTACATTCGGCGAAAGCGCTTAAAAGTCGAACATTTGAATTCCTGGCACGGATAATTATAGAGGTTAAAGAATATTACCGCATTACAAGAGAGCACTTGAGAGAACTAGGCCAAGGCGGGTCTTAGTTTAGTGGAGCGGGGTTCGATAACGTGAGGGGCCTCAAACTGGATCAGCGGGGTACATGATGTGCCCGAGAGAAAACTCTGATTTCGTGCACAACTGTGCTGGGATTAACCCTTTAAAGACGAAGCGTATCTGTTTTATATAAGGACTCAGTGCGTACCACGCTGTAAACACTCTCCACTTCGGTTATAAAAACCAGTCTCTTAATGTTTTATAAGGCAAAAGTTGCTGGTTGTTCTGAGATCCGTACAAAACACATAAACGCAATGTGGGCACAACCTAGAATTTTTTAATGTTAAATTGGCCGGTACGTAAAGTAACCGCTAGGCTTTAAAAGGTTAACAAGACGGTGACCTTGAAAACAGATATTGTTCCTTTAAGGCTGTAAAGATTGTGTAGCTTTGGATTGTGGTGGCGTGTAATTTTGTTAAGTGGCCAATTTCCCAACGAACCTGCTTCACGAATCTTTATTCCATCCTTGCAAGATTTAAACGTGCATGAAAAATTACTATATGTGAGTCGATAAAACCAAAAGCTTATTCAAATAAAAAAAGTGAAACTCTGTGCTTATGATTAATATTTAGAAGTGGAATAAAGGGCATTCGCAATACACACCCTCTCCTAAGAGTCAGCTTCGCGTACAAGACGCAGCCGTCAGAACAAACGAGGCCTGGTAGACCAAGCCATGACTTTGCATCTGAAATTACTCTAGACCCTATTCTTTTCTAGACTTGACGTTTTGACGACAGTTCTTAGGCAACTTAAATTCGCGGCCTTTTTCATGGTAAAGGTCCCTCTGTGCCGTGTTGATGGACGAAGCAAGTTTCTGTAAAACTTTTATTAAACTGCACATTCAGAAAATGCAATATTTCTGTCATTTTGTGTTTTGTTTAAGAAAGGCAAATGCCGGATGTTTACTTCCTTATTGGAATGCTGACTGACTGACTGACTGACTAACTAACTAACTAACTAACTAACTAACTAACTCCCTGGAGCAGAGGCCTTCTTGAGAAACTACCAGCTTCTCAGCTAGTCAAGAAATTACCCGCATTTTATGGAACCCGGAGGTTCATTACCGCATTCACAACAGCCCACCACCTGTCCCTATCCGGAGCCAGCTCAATCCAGTGCATGTCCCATCCCACGTCTTGAAGATCCATTTTAATATTATCCTCCCATCTACTCCTGGGTCTCCCAAGTGGTCGCCTTCCTCAGGTCTCCCCAACAAAATCCTGTATGCACCTCTTTTCCCCCATGCGTGCTACATTCCCCACCCATCTCATTGCTCCCAATTTGATTACCCAAATAATATTTGGTGATGAGTACAGGTCATTAATTTCCTCGTTATGTAGTCTTCTCCACTCCCCTGTCGCCTCGTCCCTCTTAGGCCCAAATATCCTCCTCAGCACCCTATTCTCGAACACCCTCAGTCTTTGTTCCTCCCTCAGTGTGAGAGACCAAGTTGCACACCCGTAAAAAACAACAGGCAAAATTATAGTTCTGTATACCCTAATCTTCCTGTTTTGGGTAGGTTATTGGAATGCTAATGATTTAAATACTACTAAGTTCTGTAAACACCAAAGCTGTAGCGTTTACAGAGTTTGCGCTTTGCCTACACGCTTTATTGGTTTCTCACATCTCTCAATATCAACATTCATTATTTCCTTAAAACACATCAACTGATTTTTCTCTGTTGTGAATATGTAACTTATTGTATGTGTTGTGTGGACTGAATTTATGCCTATGTAATATGACTTTCCGTCTTCAAAAAGTTAATATTCGTTTCTTGGTTCTAATATGCTACGTTCGCCAATAACAGTGAGGCAGAGAAGATTTTAAACTCGTTATTTATTAACCCTTTAAATACGAAGCATATCTGTTTTATATAAGGACTCAGTGCGTACCGCGCTGTAAACACTCTCCACTTCGGTTGTAAAAACCAGTCTCTTAATGTTTTATAAGGCAAAAGTTGCTGTTTGTTCTGAGATCCGTACAAAACACATAAACGCAATGTTAGCACCACGTAGAATTTTTTAATGTTAAACCTGGTCGTATGTAAAGTTACCGCTTGGCTTTAACCCTTTAAAGACGAAGCCTATCTGTTTTATATAAGGACTCAGTGCGTACCGCGCTGTAAACACTCTCCACTTCGGTTATAAAAACCAGTCTCTTAACGTTTTATAAGGCAAAAGTTTCTGTTTGCTCTGAGATCCGTACAAAACACATAAACGCCATGTGGGCACCACGTAGAATTTTTTAATGTGAAACCTGGTCGTATGTAAAGTTACCGTTATGCTTCAATAAACAAAAAGAATTCAGCAAGATAAGCTATATCGTTAGTTGAAACACTGAAGTAACTTGCTACCCCTGACTGGAGGAAGAGGTTCAATATTAGGATATCATATGCATGGTGTGTGATTTTCAAGAACAAAATTTCTCAACCATTGAAATATCAGTCGCTACTATATATATGTGTATATATACACCCGCTGAATTAACCTAATTTCCAGAAATTTTGAATTTCATTCTACACTGTGTTTGTAGTGGTTTAATTAATTCGCATAATAGAAAATGTGATATTTCCTTAAATAGTACTAATATGCAGTTGTGTATAATGGAGTTTTAATGCGTTTCTGTCAAGTAAAAACTTGATTTTAGATATTAATTGCACAAATTTCATGTCTCGAATTGTTAAATAACATCTTCCCATGAGCAACAATTACATATATTAATTAACAGAAATACGTCACCTACACAAGGATTTAATGTTGGTAGCTTAGTTGATGGTTAGATGACGACGACAACAACAACAATAACCACAACAACAGAAACAACAAGTACCACAACAATAACAGCTACAACAACCACAACAGCAGCAACAGGAACCACAAGGACAACAACTGCAACAAAGACGACTACGACAAATACAAGAACACAACTTAAAATTCAACTGCATATTTGAGGCTTTTATCGGCCACTCCTCTCAAACCGCCTAGCCACATCTCCCCCTGTCGCTCCAGCTTCTTGTATTTCCACTGCAGCATTCTCCCAATCGCGCGTTCTCGGTTCGTTACCCCGTGTCTCCTTCCCATTCAGCCCTGTTTCTCCAGAAACACAATTCAGTATTACGTGTTTATGTACACAGACGTCAGCCCTCACTCAAGACGTTTCGGACTCTATATGTGTAGGGTTCGTTTTATTTGCTTGCTAACTTAGTTAGATGTTACGACGCTACCAGGAACTCAGTCTAAAAAGCATCTAAATATAAGGTGATATAACCATAAGCCCAAATGGATATTTCCGTGAACTGTGCTGAAATTTAAACAAAAAGAGAACAGTAATCAGAGGGGCTTTAATACTGGAAAAATTCGAAGCTTAAAGAAACTTTGGTTATTTTCGATTTCATTCCATTAAATATTCGCAGTGTCGAAAAATTGTCATCTTAAAGCGGAATTTCTATTTGATTATAAAAATTTCATCTTTATATGTCTAATATTTTTGAATTTTCAAATATTTATTTTTCCTAAAGTGGTTAGGTTAGCCGGAAAGAAATAAATTAATCTACAAATCTTTTTATTGTAGACCCAAATATCTCTTAAATTCTAAGTGCAATATTTCTGGATTTATAGATTGAAAAAGCTAGGCTCGTGACCTTTCTACTCTGAGTCCTTTCCCTTTGCGTCGTGTGCAAATAGTATAAGAGAAAGTGATGAATAATTTATGTTAAAGTAGACGGTGACGGAAAAAGTGAAGAAGGAATCTGCATGAGCAAATTGCTGTAGAGTATGTAACAGGAACTCTCTAGATTGCACGGTAATTCTGTGATACTTTTTCATATCTGTGCTTTTATTCTTCTCCAT
This sequence comes from Coptotermes formosanus, assembly GCA_013340265.1. Taxonomy (NCBI): domain Eukaryota; kingdom Metazoa; phylum Arthropoda; class Insecta; order Blattodea; family Rhinotermitidae; genus Coptotermes; species Coptotermes formosanus. Next base: position 93,384 of record BLKM01006381.1, on the reverse strand, counting down.
TCTCGCATGCATTCTATTCACGATGCCTTCTTTCCCTTTGATGCTGAAAATCGTATTTTCATGAAGCGACACGTTACAGATTTTCTAGCAAGACCTCGCAGTATAATAATTATATTAGTCTTGAAAAAAATTACACGAAGTGAAGCAAAAAATTTTTAACTTGCAGAAAAACATAAATGATAGTAAAACATAAATAGAAAAAATTTAAAGAAAAATTGCTTTACAGCATTCAGAGAATAAACGTTTTCGTTTCGCAGGCCTTCCCTCTTCTACCTACCTGTTCACAGCAGGTGTCGAGGTTGTTTATTTTCACTTGATCACACTCGGACACACACACACCACAGTCGGTAGGTCTCCTCTGTACGAGGGATCGGCCCGCCGCAGAGACCTTTACCTGACAACACAAACACTGTACAAGAGACAAAAAAATCCATGCCCCTGGTGGGATTCGAACCCACGATCCCCGCAAGCGCTAGGCCGCAGACCTGCGCCTTAAACCATGCGGCCACTGGGATCGGTAGAATAGGCTGTTACAACGTTTAAATTGAAAAATAGTTGCGGAAACATCTAAAGATCTATTCTTCAACAGCACGGCGTCGACATCGGCAAAGAGAGCGTTCAGAGAACTTAGTTCTGTTGCTTTCTTAGATCGTTCAGTGTGAGCTGGAATTAATTGACTTGGAATAGGGTCCAAATATAAGCTTCTGCGATGCAAATTGCTGTTTATAATTCAAGTCTTCTCTGTGCTACGCCGCATTTACCAATCGACAGAGCACTGAATTCCAGAAGACGTGAGCCTTTATCAACAGCACTGTTAGGATCTGACATGTCACACATCGCAAATTTCCGATTTCGTAAAAAACGGAGGTTTTTGACCAAATGAAATAATGCGGTCCAGGCAGCCCTTGGGTTCCATAAAATGCGGGGCATTTCTTGACTAGCTGGGAAACTGTTAGCTTCTCAAGAAGGCCTCTGCTCCATGGAGTTAGTTAATTAGTTAGTTAGTTAATTAGTTAAGTTAGCTAGTTATTTAGTTAATTATTTAGTTAGCTAGTTAGTTAGTTAGCTAGCTAGTTAGTTAGTTAGTTAGTTAGTTAGTTAGTTGGTTAGTTGGTTAGTTAGTTAGTTGGTTAGTTGGTTAGTTAGTTAGTTGGTTTGGTTGGTTGGTTGGTTAGTTAGTTAGTTAGTTAGTTAGTTAGTTAGTTAGTTAGTTAGTTAGTTAGTTAGTTAGTTAGTTAGTTAGTTAGTTAGTTAGTTAGTTAGTACTCAAAGACACTTAGCGGCCTGTAGGTGGGTATGCGAATTAAGCCACACCCATTTATTTTGGATACTCAAGGAAGTATGAATGTTTGATAACATTTTGAGACACAGCAATCTTACTTAACAACAAAACAGATTGTGTCTATATGCCTTCCTCTAACAACATGTTACGTATAACAGCTGTTTGCCTGTTGTAATTGAATAGTCTTTCCTAGATAACACCTGCTGAAGAAATGCCTTGGATATTTATGGATGCTTACAGTAAATTAATGACACGGTATATCTACATAATAATAATACTTTAGGAGCAAAGTCTTGAGGCACGCGGTGGCGCAGTTTGTTGAGGCACTGCGCTACAAGCCGGGAAGTCGCGGGGTCGATTCCCGATTGTATCTTTGGAATTTTTCATTGACATAATCCTTCCAGCCGCACTCAGCCCCTAACAGAAACGAATATCAAAAATATTTCCTGATGGGTAAAGGCAGCCGGTGCGTAGGTCTGACATTACCACCTTCATGTGCCGCTTCTCTGGAAACTTGGGAACCTCAGCCTTCTGGAACCGGAAGGGGCCTATCGAGGCCTGTACAGGGATAATTTTACTTTTACAAATAGTGAAGTTTCACTTCTGTAGAATAAATAATTGGTATAAAATTAACCCTGTAAAGACGAAGCGTATCTGTTTTATATAAGCACTCAGTGCGTACCGCGCTGTAAACACTCTCCACTTCGGTTATAAAAACCAGTCTCTTAATGTTTTATAAGGCAAAATTTGCTGTTTGTTCTGAGATCCGTACAAAACACATAAACCCAATGTGGGCATCACGTAGAATTTTTTAATGTTAAACTTGGTCGTATGTAAAGTTACCGCTAGGCTTTAAAAGGTTAAAGACGAAGCGTATTTGTTTTATATAAGGACTCAGTGCGTACCGCGCTGTAAACACTCTCCACTTCGGTTATAAAAACCAATCTCTTAATGTTTTATAAGGCAAAAGTTGCTGTTTGTTCTGAGATCCGTACAAAACATATAAACGGAATGTGGGCACCATGTAGAATTTTTTAATATTAAACCTGGTGGTATGTAAAGTTACCGCTAGGCTTTAAAAGGTTAAGGAAACAGAAACAAGAAATATGTGATTCTGTGATGCCTCACCACTCGAATGTGGGTTTCTCTAGATATTTCGTATCATATTTAGTGGGCACCTCTTGAATGGCATAACGCGTGTAGAGGAGAAACCCTCCAGATATATAGGGTAGAAGAGAATGTTACACGGTTAACCTTTTAAAGCCTAGCGGTAACTTTACGTACCAGCAGGTTTAACATTAAAAAATTCTACGTGGTGCCCACATTGCGTTTATGTGTTTTGTACGGATCTCAGAACAAACAGCAACTTTTGCCTTATAAAACATTAAGAGACTGGTTTTTATAATCGAAGTGGAGAGTGTTTACAGCGCGGTTCGTACTGAGCCCTTATACAAAGCAGATACCTTTCGTCTTTAACCTTTTAAAGCCTAGCGGTAACTTTACATACGACCAGGTTTAACATCAAAAAATTCTACGTGGTGCCCACATTGCGTTTATGTGTTTTGTACGGATCTCAGAACAAACAGCAACTTTTGCCTTACCAAACATTAAGAGACTGGTTTTTATAACCGATGTGGAGAGTGTTTACAGCGCGGTACGCACTGAGTCCTTACATAAAACAGATACGTTTCGTCTTTAATGCTGAACGACAGAAAAAGTGTGTTAAAGAATATTGCGAATTCAGAGGGCGTATAGCAACTACATATTGCAGAAAACCAAAAAATGAAATGTTACACACAGCCTTCGATAGTTTCAGGATTTTTGAATGGCCTAAGTAACGGTGGTTCTATAACATATTAGCATGTTTAGTTACTGAGGTAGTATGGCTCGATTCCAGGCGGGAAATAAATTTTTCTCTTTTCCAAGGCATCCAGACCGGTTCTAAGACCTTCCTAGCTTTTTATTTAAGGGGTACTGGGCACTTCTTCCTCGCCGGTAAAGTGTCTGCTGCGTAAAACTGACCACTGAATTCCGTTTAGTGTCAGTTAATATTAAGGGGTGCTATATCTCCACTTCTATATACGCTTTTATGGCGTTCACAGGATCTACTTTATTTTTAGTGGAACAGTGTGAAAACAATTTGCGTGGGCAAAATATTGGAAATACGTGCCTTTAGAGCAAAAGGTAAAATTTGTTACGCTTATTCATTTGTTAAATTTAAACTATGACACTTTCTGTTTTTCAAAACTTAATAAATCAAAACATAAATTAACTTGCTTTCATTTATTATAACGGACCTAATGAGGCTTCCGGCAACACCAGAGTTTTTGTGTTGAAGGAAATTTTTCTCAAACATTTTACTGATATTCATAAAATTTATATGAAATTTTCTCCATTTAAGATCACACAAATTCTGTTGGCATTGACTTTTTTGCCATCTATATTAACAACATGGCCAAAGGGCGAATGTCAGAGCCGGAGCGGCCCTTATTTTAAGGTCATAAAATTATGAACATTTTATACAGCGTAAATATCACTAGCTGTCTTTAAAACAGGACTGGATATTATATTAACCCTATAAAGACGAAGCTTATCTGTTTTATATAAAGACTCAGTGCGTACCGCGCTGTAAACACTCTCCACTTCGGTTATAAAAACCAGTCTCTTAATGTTTTATAAGGCAGAAGTTGCTGTTTGTTCTGAGATCCGTACAAAACATATAAACGGAATGTGGGCACCATGTAGAATTTTTTAATATTAAACCTGGTGGTATGTAAAGTTACCGCTAGGCTTTAAAAGGTTAAGGAAACAGAAACAAGAAATATGTGATTCTGTAAGCGAAATCTGTTCTGACATTTGTGTTTGTCAACAATGGTTTCTCGTCTGCAGTACAGGAAGATAAAGACAAAAGAAAACCCCAAGGTAGTAAGGAATACATTTTAGCACATCTTTCGATATTTTTTGTGTTAATATCTGCTTTTAAATTTATTTCCTTCTTGCTATTAAAATATCAAGTATTTTTATTAATTTAGTGAAAAGGCAGTCTACACTTGCAAACCAGTACAAGTAAATGTGAAGTACGTTTCTTTATTTACTCTGGCAATATCAGATTCTTTGTGATGTTTTGTGATACATGTTGCATGGTGAATAAAAGATTGTGCCTGCTTTTTATATGACTCCACAGCCTGCTGTGATACGCGAGTGGTAAAACTTGCAGGGGCGAAGCGCGAGTCGTGTTTTTGACGGGCGCTTCGTCTGTGGGTATGAATACATCACTGTAATCCAGGAATTGAGATCAGACACTGGCGTGTTGTTTTATTTATTCATATGTTTTCAAGTTGCTTCGAGTCACAAAATTTGTGAAGTAAATGTACAGCAGTCCAGTGTTTCAGTTCTGTATATCAAATTTTCAAAGCCTAGCGGTAACTTTACGTACCACCAGGTTTAACATTAAAAAATTCTACGTGGTGCCCACATTGCGTTTATGTGTTTTGTACGGATCTCAGAATAAACAGCAACTTTTGCCTTATAAAACATTAAGAGATTGGTTTTTATAACCGAAGTGGAGAGTGTTTACAGCGCGGTACGCACTGAGTCCTTATATAAAACAGATACGCTTCGTCTTTAACATTTTAAAGCCTAGCGGTAACTTTACGTACCACCAGGTTTAACATTACAAAATTCTGCATGGTGCCCGCATTGCGTTTATGTGTTTTGTACGGATCTCAGAACAAACAGCAACTTTTGCCTTATAAAACATTAAGAGACTGGTTTTTATAACCGAAGTGGAGAGTGTTTACAGCGCGGTACGCACTGAGGCCTTATATAAAACAGATACGCTTCGTCTTTAACCTTTTAATGCCTAGCGGTAACTTTACGTACCACCAGGTTTAACATTAAAAAATTCTACGTGATGCCCACATTGCGTTTATGTGTTTTGTACGGATCTCAGAGTAAACAGCAACTTTTGCCTTATAAAACATTAAGAGTTTGGTTTTTATAACCGAAGTGGAGAGTGTTTACAGCGCGGTACGCACTGAGTCCTTAAATACGGTTCGTCTTTAAAGGGTTAATGTAGTTATTTCATGCGAATGTTAGGTTCTTCGGGTGCAAGCTAGTTGCCTGCTTGGCCTATATTTTGGCTGTGATACAAAAATCAAACTCAGTTCAGTAAATACTACGTATGTATGCAGCGGACTGCGCATAAAGTAATACCACTTGACTGCTGTTCAACATCATGGCTTCACAACAGACGGCGCGTGGTGTTGTGTCTACTTACACCCTTGATAAGGCCGTGCCATGGTTTAGGAGGTTAGTCGCCGGCCTCCCATTGCGGAGGCCCGGGTTCAATCCCGGGTCAGTCCATGTGGGATTTGTGGTGGACAAAGTGGCACTGGGACAGGTTTTTCTCTGAGTACTTCGGTTTTCCCCTGTCAATTTCATTCCACCGGTGCTGCGTTACTAGGAAAAGGACAAAAAATAATAATATCGCCATCTTCATTACAGGGTTGAAAAAGAAGCCTCAAGGCTGCGGTGCGTCCGTAGCGTCTGCTGCGGGGCCCTTCACCACAACACCCTTGGTAGAACACTTCTTTGTTTCCATAGCAAACACATATTTAAAGTTAACTAGAACATCTGAACACAAACACATCTGACATGTTGCAAAATATCTGTGTTTTGATACATTTGTGGTCGACAGGCGAACTTTTTTGAATTACATCCTGTCACATTCTCAGCCTTCAGGGTTGGAGAAAAAAATAACTGGAGTACAAACTGCAGCCGTTAAAAATATGTCAGTTGGTCAACGGGCCCGCTTTGCATATCATGGGGATAGGGGACAGGAAGGACGGTATAATACGTATTGTGGAGTAGCGTCAGGGTGCACACTACCGAAAGTATTATAGGCTTATGGGAACAAGTTGCATAATATAAGGCGTTTATGATATTGCGGGGATTGGGGACAGGATACACATCACAAACTTATGGGGATAGAAGAGAGAACGCACTCTATATAACTTTATGGGGATAGAAGAGAGGACGCTCTCTATGTAACTTTATGGGGATAGAAGAGAGGGTGCACTCTATATAAGTAAATGGGGATAGAAGAGAGAATGCACTCTATATAACTTTATGGGGATAGAAGGGAGGACGCACTCTATGTAAATTTATGGGGATAGAAGAGAGGACGCACTCTATATAACTTTATGGGGATAGAAGAGAGAACGCACTCTATGTAACTTTATGGGGACAGAAGATAGAACGCACTCTATGTAACTTTATGGGGATAGAAGAGAGAACGCCCTCTATGTAACTTTATGGGGACAGAAGAGAGGACGCACTCTATGTAACTTTATGGGGATAGAAGAGAGAACGCACTCTATATAACTTTATGGGGATAGAAGAGAGAACACACTCTATATAACTTTATGGGGATAGAAGAGAGGACGCACTCTATATAACTTTATGGGGATAGAAGAGAGGATTCACACTATATAACTTTATGGGGATAGAAGGGAAGATGCACTCTATATAACTTTATGGGGATAGAAGAGAGGATACACACTATATAACTTTATGGGGATAGAAGGGAAGATGCACTCTATATAACTTTATGGGGATAAGGTATAGAATACGCAATGTAAAACTTCATGGGGACAGGGGACAAGTTGCACAGTATGGAGCATGTTTCGTTTTATTTCAAACCTGGTAATCGTACCTTACATCGCTTATCAGAAGTGACCCTTCAGCGGCCGAGTTATTGCAGAGTGACCTTTCAAGTTGAGGATTGAAGTTGCAATGTTTTACATTCCTCGCTTTTAAGTAGCTTCATTCTTTGACGTTTCTTTCAGAACATTTCCTGAAAAGATGACGTTTAACGTGCCAAGAGTTTACGTTTCTGTCTTGCCTGCCTGCCTGCATACACGTTTCTTCAGGTGTTAAAAGACATCTGAATAGATTTTATTTTTGGAAGTTTAGAGTACAGCGTGTCAAATGTAATTTTACTTGACCTGTATATCGGTTCAATGCAAGGCCTGCTTATATAAGGTAGAAACCTAGATATGTTAATTGTTAACACGAACGTGTATATTGCCTTCACTTTCAAATATAACAAGTATTATTATAATCTAATTACACGCAGTTTTCATTACTTGTGTTCACACTTCGACGCTTATATTGGTCATGTCAAGAACGTAATATGAATTATTCGATTACACAGGTTTTGTGTGTAAGGTATAAGATAATGCAGAGATAATAAGCAGATCTCTATATGAAGGAATAATGGAAGTGTCATGGTTATTGTTTTTAACCTTTTCAAGCCTAGTGATAACTTTACGTACCGCCAGGTTTAACATTCACAAATTCTACGTTCTGCCCACACAGTGTATTTATGTGTTTTGTGTGGATCTCAGAACAAACAGCGATTATTTCCCTATACAGCATTAACTGACTGGTTTTTATAACTGCGACGCTATATATTTACTGCGCGGTATGCACTTGGTATTTAAATGCCACGTTCTGCCCACACAGTGTATTTATGTGTTTTGTGTGGATCTCAGAACAAACAGCGATTATTTCCCCATACAGCATTAACTGACTGGTTTTTACAATTGCGACGCTGCTGTTTACTGCGCGGTACGCACTGGGTCTTTAAATGCCACGTTCTGCCCACACAGTGTATTTATGCGTTTTGTGTGGATCTCAGAACAAACAGCGATTATTTCCCTATACAGCATTAACTGACTGGTTTTTACAACTGCGACGCTAAGTGTTTACTGCGCGGTACGGACTGGGTCTTTAAATGCCACGTTCTGCCCACACAGTGTATTTATGTGTTTTGTGTGGATCTCAGAACAAACAGCGATTATTTCCCTATACAGCATTAACTGACTGGTTTTTACAGCTGCGACGCTAAGTGTTTACTGCGCGGTACGGACTGGGTCTTTAAATGCCACGTTCTGCCCACACAGTGTATTTATGTGTTTTGTGTGGATCTCAGAACAAACAGCGATTATTTACCTATACAGCATTAACTGACTGGTTTTTACAATTGCGACGCTACTGTTTACTGCGCGGTACGGACTGGGTATTTAAATGCCACGTTCTGCCCACACAGTGTATTTATGCGTTTTGTGTGGATCTCAGAACAAACAGCGATTATTTCCCTATACAACATTAACTGACTGGTTTTTACAATTGCGACGCTACTGTTTACTGCGCGGTATGGGCTGGGTATTTAAATGCCACGTTCTGCCCACACAGTGTATTTATGTGTTTTGTGTGGATCTCAGAACAAACAGCGATTATTTCCCTATACAGCATTAACTGATTGGTTTTTGCAACTGCGACGCTATATGTTTACAGCGCGGTACGGGCTGGGTCCTTATATAAAACAGATACGCTTCGTCTTTAAAGGGTTAAATAAGAAAATTTAGTGTGTAAAAATGATATTTTGCACAGTGGATGGCAAATAGAGACTTGCAGTGTACTAAATCTCAATATGAAACCAAGAACTGTTATCTGGGACGTACAGAAAACTTCATATTGAAAAAACACATACAGCCTACTCCGTGCAAATCCTAGGAATGTGTACTCCCACACAATTTATGTTGCCATGAAGCGGAGTGCTTTATGGACATCTGACGTGTCGCGTTTTAAAATATGTATTCTAGCAGTGACTCTTTATTTGTTCTGGAATTGTTTACTGCAAAGTGGTTGCCATATGACCTTCAGCTTTATGAGTTCGTCACATGTTTTACACAGGAATTTAACTGCACATTTCATACCTCGCCCCCCCCCCACGCCTCCCCAGGGAGCTTCAAATAAGGGCCTGTAAGAATTCGTGTCGGCGTGAGCAAGTATAAAAATGTAGTCGAGGGAAACGGAAAAACAGGTTATCACACTACTGGCAATGGTACTGTAAGAGACAACAGTTTTCTAGGCACATTCTTCATTTCTTATTCATCCGCACGTTCATTCAACCATATGTTTTTATACTTTTCTCTCTCTTGTTTATTATTATTTATTTATTTATTTATTCTAAACGTTCGTATATTTAAGCGTATTTACATATCTGCCCACCTGCATTTCATTCGCCTATTCGTCTGTTAATCTAATTTTAATATTTATTTTGTTTTCTTTCTTTCTTTCTTTCTTTCTCTTTCTTTCTTTCTCTCTTTCTCTTTCTTTCTTTCTTTCTTTCTCTTTCTTTCTTTCTTTCCTTCTTTCTTTCTTTCTTTCTTTCTCTTTCTTTCTTTCTCTCTTTCTTTCTTTCTTTCTTTCTTTCTTTCTTTCCTTCCTTCTTTCTTTCTTTCTTTCTCTTTCTTTCTTTCTTTCTTTCTTTCTTTCTTTCTTTCTTTCCTTCCTTCCTTCTTTCTTTCTTTCTTTCTTTCTTTCTTTCTTTCTCTCTCTTTCTTTCTTTCTCTCTTTCTTTCTTTCTCTTTCTTTCTCTCTTTCTTTCTTTCTTTCTTTCTTTCTTTCTTCTTTCTTTCTTTCTTTTTCTTAAGCAGTGAATTATTAAAATTTCGTTATTTGTGGTACTGCTTATTAGTTTCAACCTTATTTATTGCATACAGATTAATTTATCCCTTAGCTAAAGACAGTGTATATATATGTATAAATATATATATCTGCTCTGCGTGGAATTATAAATTATGCTCTTTGAACACTGATTTAATGTAGAATTATTATACAAAGCTGCAAGTAAATAAGTATTCTATGTATCTGTTTAAATGCATGTAGTGTAGGTAGTGCTCGAAATATTATTTGAGCACCTGTTCTTATAAATTCCTTATGTAAAGTTCACAGTTCCTGGAAAATTTGGTAAAGCTGGAATCAGACCTCTTATGAGATAAGTACTCGTATTTACTTAAATTCGTGAATAAGCAGACGCACCGAATGTTGTGTGTTCAAGACCTGCTGTCGAGCTTTGACTGGGTTTGTGACAGGGGAAAACAACTTCCGGTTATGTGTTAATTCCATGAAATTAAACAGAGTTTATCTCGAACTAACAGTGCCACAAACGTAGCCTCGGTATTTTCCGAAATCTGGCTCCTAGTTCTGAGTTCACAATCTGCCTCAGCACACCGATAGTGATGGATACAGTGTTGTCGCTAACTAACTAACTAACTAACTAACTAACTAACTAACTAACTAACTAACTAACTAACTAACTAACTAACTAACTAACTAACTAACTAACTAACTAACTAACTAACTCCATGGAGCACAGGCCTTCTTGAGAAGCTAACAGTTTCTCAGCTAGTCAAGAAATTACCCGCAGTTTATGGAACCCGGAAGTTCATTACCGCTTTCACAACAGCCCGCCACCTGTCCCTATCCTGAGCCAGCTCAATCCAGTTCATGCCCCATCCCACTTCTTGAAGATCCATTTTAATATTATCCTCCCATCTACGCCTGGGTCTCCCAAGTGATCGCCTTCCCTCAGGTCTCCCAACCAAAATCCTGTATGCAGCTCTCTTTTCCCCCATACGTGCTACATGCCCCGTCCATCTCATTCTTCTCGATTTGATTGCCCGAATAATATTTGGTGATGAGTACAGGTCATTAAGTTCCTCGTTATGTAGTCTTCTCCACTCCCCTGTCGCCTCGTCCCTCTTAGGCCCAAATATCCTCCTCAGCAACCTATTCTCGAACACCCTCAGTCTTTGTTCCTCCCTCAGTGTGAGAGACCAAGTTTCACACCCATACAAAACAACAGGTAAAACTACAGTTCTGTATACCCTAATCTTTGTGTTTTTGGATAGCAACCTGGAAGACAAAAGATTCTGCACCGAATGATACCAAGCATTCCCCGACTGCAGTCTGCTCTTAACTGAAGTTGGGGAGTGCTTGAATTAATGTTGTGGCTAATTCATTACATTAATTAACACCTATAAAATAGAGCAGTATTTTCTTGTGCTTCCTGTTTTAACGAATTCGTATTTTTTAAGTCGTACACATCTGTCTGCCTCTCATTTTGGCTTATTTAAAAATACACAATGAATTTTTTATCATATTTCTTGATTATCTTATCGTAAAAAATTTTGAGCCAAATTTTAATAGGGTCCTTTTCCCTTTAGTGTAACTGCCGCTTTACATGAATTTCAGTCGATAGTTTTTAGGGTTACTTAAGAGTGTCTCACGACGTTAAATACTTTACAAAACACGGAACACAGACTGCACTATTTTGTTTCTCATTATTTCAAGAAATATAAAATGGTGTAGCTTACATCTGAAGAATTACAAAGAAACATTAATTCTCGAGTTCCATGTACGCCTGTAATAAATGTACTTTTGACTAATTTTGTTGTCTGTGGGATTTATGAAACTGACAGGTGACAGATATTTGTATTTATTATTTCCCATCGCGCACACCTGAAGGTGGCTAAGGAATACCCGAAACACGTAGTGTGATTTCACGTATTTTATGTATTCTCAAAATTAACCTTTTAAAGCCCAGCGGTAACTTTACGTACCACCAGGTTTAACATTAAAAATTTCTACGTGGTGCCTACATTACGTTTATGTGGTTTGTACGGATCTCAGAACAAACAGCAACTTTTGCCTTATAGAACATTAAGAGACTGGTTTTTATAACCGAAGTGGAGCGTGTTTACAGCGCGGTACGCACTGAGTCCTTATATAAAACAGATGCGCTTTGTCTTTAAAGGTTTAAAATACAAAGTAGTGAATGAAATTGTGCCTTGTAGTTGTATTACGCTTCACATAGAAACTATTTTTAGTATCTGCCAATGATAATACTATACCGGCAATAAATGAACGAAAAAATTGATAACTGACGCAAATTTTCAAATATTTATTGCTAGGCTAGGCTCGTCTGTACAGAATATGTAGTCGGACTGATGGAGAGATGGACTAAGTAAGGGATAAAGCAACGTTTACTATTTTTTGAATTGTTGTCGTTTAGCAGTCTTTACTGTACAAAACTTCTGCTCCGTGTGAAGGCACTCAGTACAGGAAGTGACGTCTGAACCGGTAACAGCAAACTGGCGCCCACGCCATGCATCTTTGCGTGCTACTCGCCACCTGGGTGTAATATGATCACAGTGAAGATAACCACAACTCTTTCTCAGAAAATAGATATTTCCTGCTTCGTTATCAGTTACAAGTCTAAATTTATTAGCGTATTCTAACGACATTAACCCTTTAAAGACGAAGCGTGTCTGTTTTATATAAGGACTCAATGCCTACCGCGCTGTAAACACTCCCCACTTCGGTTATAAAAACCAGTCTCTTAATGTTTTATAAGGCAAAAGTTGCTGTTTGTTCTGAGATCCGTACAAAACACATAAACGCAATGTGGGCACCACGTAGAATTTTTTAATGTTAAACCTGGTGGTACGTAAAGTTACCGCTAGGCTTTAAAATGTTAATATAGGAGTAAAACTGGCAAGGTGAATGCAGCCACTGCAACCATTTCCTTTATATTACATATCATCCCAATCATATCACTTTAATATTATCATCAGATCTATGACTCTATGTTGCAAGTAGCACTGTCCACTCAGTTTTGCCGAGTAAGGTTTTGTACGGATTTAGTCCCTGTGCTATATATATTACACTTTTCGACGATTTCAAATCCCGTTACTTCCTTACTACTCATAATGAGCACAAGTGATAAAGTTCCTTGCTGTGTAGTTTTCTCTTCCCAACTCAACATATGTTGCTTTCTTGGTGTATAAGAATCTGTGGAGCTTACCTGTATTTAAAAAAAACGTGAAATTAGAACTAGGTAAAGGTAAAGGTCACCCTATAACAGGCCCTGAGGGCCCAAGAGGGGGAGTAGAGATATAGCTCTACCCGTTCCTGAGCCTTGGCACGAGGACGGGATGGGGTGGCTAGCCCCCAGCCCCGGCCGCTTTACCCCCGGGAAAGAGACCCGGTACTCATTGTGCAGGAGGCTGGGTGGGTCCCAGGGCCGGTATGGACGGCTGCGGAAAATCTCGCCCCACCGGGATTCGATCCCCGGACCGTCCAGCCCGTAGCGAGTCGCTATACCGACTGAGCTATCGCGGTACACAAATTAGAACTAAGTTTCGCAAAATTTTAATTGCAAGTTCCTGGGTTGGAAGAAGGCAGGAAAATATAGATATTCCGAAATGAATTACAGAAAACATTTCTTAAATTTAACCTGCCATTTATTCTGTCGTGAATATAATTTTGTATTTATTTCTGAATTTCTGATAAGTTTGAATTTTATTTTTTATATATTACATAAGCGTTAACTTCTGGCGTCCTTACGTAGCGCAGTGCGTTAGGGGGACATCTGAAGCATCGTATTTCTTCCCTTGAAATGTATGTGCGTAACAACCAATTACGCATTCCCGGTACAGTCCAGTTATTGTCTTTGTGTTTGGAACACTTCAGGTTTGAATCTCACCTCGCCAATCAATTACCCAAATATTTCGCTATTTTACGCAATTCTTCAAGACAACTGCAGGCAGAGTAGCCCTCCCACAAATTCTTCAAGACAACTGCAGGCAGAGTAGCCCTCCCAAAAATTCTTCAAGACAACTGCAGGCAGAGTAGCCCTCCCACAAATTCTTCAAGACAACTGCAGGCAGAATATCCCTCCCAAAAATTCTTCAAGATAACTGCAGGCAGAGTAGCCCTCCCACAAATTCTTCAAGACAACTGCAGGGAGAGTAGCCCTCCCACAAATTCTTCAAGACAACTGCAGGCAGAGTATCCCTCCCAAAAATTCTTCAAGATAACTGCAGGCAGAGTAGCCCTCCCACAAATTGCGAGGCGCGGTACGACACTAATGCTTCCTATTTTTTTCTCAGAAACAATCGTAACCGTCGTTTTGAAATTTACATGTATTATGCGTACATAATTTTCGAAACTGAGATCATTTTTGCACAAATTTCTTCATTAGCAGCATACTTTTAATAAATATCACTGCGCATTTCGTCTGATATAAAGCTTATTATTATTTTCTCAAACAAAACATATTTCGCTAAATCAATCTTTATAAGGTGTTTATTTTATACATAGATGGGAGGATAATATTTAAGTGGATCTTCAAGAAGTGGGACGGGGCATGGGCTGGATTCAGCTGGCTGAGGATAGGGACAGGTGGCGGGCTGTTGTGAATGCGGTAATGAACCTCCGGGTTCCATAAAATGCGGGAAATTTCGTGACTAGCTGAGAAACTGTTAGCTTCTCAAAACGGCCTCTGCTTCATGTAGTTAGTTAGTCAGTTAGTTAGTTAGTTAGTTAGTTAGTTAGTTAGTTAGTTTTATACAAAAACTCAAAATTCAAAGTAAGAATGTACATTTTTCCGAGATCTTAAAAATCATTTGTGAGATGCAACAAAAATTTACTTTTTTACCTTGAGTTTTAAGTTTTTCTATAAATAAACACCCGATGATTATCGGCTTGATAGAAACATGTAATGTTTGAGCAAATAGTAACAAATACAGGCTGTGTCAGACGGAATACGTAGTGTTATTTATGTAAGTCTAAAGAAACAACTGGATGGGTAGAGTCAAATACTTCTTCCGCCTTTGCTTGAGACGCTGTGCGCCGATCGCCTAGAACATTGGCTGGAGGGTCAGAACTCTTCACACACGCTGTTCGTCAGCTTGTTTTCGTCCGGTAAAAGGCGTCCTCAAGACAGTACCCTATGTACTGAGATATAATACACTACCTTACATGAACAGATCGTTTCGGAAGAAGCAAGCCTGAAGAAGGGTACTGAATCTGTCCCCGAAACATAGTGGGCTATATTGCAATACATACGACAGAAAAAGTCCAAAAGTCTATTACCGTCTTTTCCTCAATTTGCCTGACGTTTCCTTTACGCGATAACAGAAGGAACTAGATCGCGTTTAGCAAGTTATGTCACAGGGAGCATTTGACGTGTAGGCGTCTAAGCCGTGTTATGTGTGTCCCTGTCACCGTGTTAAGTGGAACCCTGTCACCGTGTTATGTGGGTCCCTGTCACCGTGTTAAGTGGGTCCCTGTCACCGTGTTAAGTGGATCCCTGTCACCATGTTAAGTGGGTCCCTGTCATCGTGTTAAGTGGGTCCGTGTCACCGTGTTAAGTGGGTCCCTGTCATCACGGCATGGCGCGTTCTCAGGTTGCGGATGGAGGAACGGCCTCCAGTTATGGAGGGTAGCTGCGAATACATTGAATAAGCAAGAACGAACAGCCGACAAGGGGTGATCCTCCAGCTTGGGGGTTGGGCGAAGTGCTAACAACTCCTCACCTTAAAAAATTATGATGTTACGAAACAGCCTACAAAGCCTCGGACCTGGACCGATTCTTTGGTACGACCCCAGCTACGGGACTGGATTGAGCTGGCTCAGGATAGAGACAGGGACTTTATAAGCGGGTACTACAAAATGTCCCAGCAAAACATCCCTTTATTGCACCAGGTGTTGCTAACACTTGTGTGAGCAATGCCGAAAAGCTTCACGCAGCTGAAATAATTTCAAGGGTAAGAAGTCTGTGACTTCAAATGTCATTTACTTTAGTCAAAGGGCTGCAAAATAATATCGCGTAAGTTTATTTCATCTTTACGTCGTTATATCCGTGGTTCTTCGTCCGGTTCAGAAGGGACTCAATATTTCACCAAGCTGCGTGTGTCAGAAAGTATAACCCACGGCAGCTGTGTGTAAATTTAATATCTTCTTAGACATTAACCTTTTAAAGCCTAGCGGTAACTTTACGTACCACCAGGTTTAACATTAAAAAATTCTACGTGGTGCCCACATTGCGTTTATGTGTTTTGTACGGATCTCAGAACAAACAGCAACTTTTGCCTTATAAAACATTAAGGGACTGGTTTTTATAACCGAAGTGGAGAGTGTTTACAGCGCGGTACGCTCTGAGTCCTTATATAAAACAAATACGCTTCGTCTTTAAAGGGTTAATTACAAAGTGTAGCGGAATATATTTTTACTGCTGCGGTAGCTGTACCCGCGGCATACAGCGAACCAGTTGCCCTGTTAACACGTCGTTACCTCGCTTAACAAAGCGATCGTTCAATGCGAAAATGGAACATCGATTTTCAATGAACACGTCAGTGTTCATGTCAAACTAGACAATGTATAAAATGAATAATTTCTGCGTAAAGAGAAATATCTCGCCCACTTCTGTTTTACAGTAACTAACGGAACTCGTCTGAGTTGGCAACATGAAATGCAGGGATTTGTTGGGGACAGGATACAGTGGCAGGATTTAGTAGTCAAATGGTGGTGTTCATTTACCACACAGCCAGTTGGTCAGTCAGGTTTGTCTTTTAACCTTTTAAAGCCTAGCGGTAACTTTACGTACCAGCAGGTTTAACATTAAAAAATTCTACATGGTGCCCACATTGCGTTTATGTGTTTTGTACGGATCTCAGAACAAACAGCAACTTTTGCCTTATAAAACATTAAGAGACTGGTTTTTATAACCGAAGTGGAGAGTGTTTACAGCGCGGTACGCACTGAGTCCTTATATAAAAAAGACACGCTTCGTTTTAAAAGGGTTAAAGCCTAGCGGTAACTTTACGTACCACCAGGTTTAACATTAAAAAATTCTACGTGGTGCCCACATTGCGTTTATGTGTTTTGTACGGATCTCAGAACAAACAGCAACTTTTGACTTATAAAACATTAAGAGACTGGTTTTTATAACCGAAGTGGAGAGTGTTTACAGCGCGGTACGCACTGAGTCCTTATATAAAAAAGACACGCTTCGTTTTAAAAGGGTTAAAGCCTAGCGGTAACTTTATGTACCACCAGGTTTAACATTAAAAAATTCTACATGGTGCCCACATTGCGTTTATGTGTTTTGTACGGATCTCAGAACAAACAGCAACTTTTGCCTTATAAAACATTAAGAGATTGGTTTTTATAACCGAAGTGGAGAGTGTTTACAGCGCGGTACGCACTGAGTCCTTATATAAAGTAGATACGCTTCGTCTTTAAAGGGTTAAAAATGCCAGGCTCTTTACTGGAAAGGGACTTTGTTAATTGACAAGTTAGTCAATGGGCTATGTCAAAGTTCATACCTCCTGACATTTTGAGACAACCGGCGGCAAGTTACTGCAGTTTCACCAAAATTTGTGCGTTAGAAACACAACTATTAGCTACGTAACAACATTTGAAAGCCAGAGACATCTATATGTGTGTCAGAGCAGACTGATGGAATATGTATACGTGGGTAACGAAATTAAGCGTGTTTCTTAATCCAGATTAAACAGTTAATCAGTGTTAGTCTCCTAATTAGTCCATGATTTAGTCATTCGTTTACTAAATCCGTTATCTAATAAAACATTATTTGACAAATTAGTTAGTAGACAGTAATTCGGATTGAATTAATGTTAATTTATATATTACTGTCAAACACAACAGTTTGTTTTAAATTCAACAGTGTCTGTCAATAGGACCCATCTTCATGTATGAATGTAGATGACTAAAATCAAGGGGAGTGCGTTAAAAATGTGTTGCAATTTGCGAAATCTCGTAAATTTTACAGTAGCCATAACGGTGGAGTATTGCATATTTCATTTCTTGTACCTTTTTGTTTTTAACCCTGTAAAAACGAAGCGTATCTGTTTTATATAAGGACTCAGTGCGTACCGCGCTGTAAACACTCTCCACTTCGGTTATAAAAACCAATCTCTTAATGTTTTATAAGGCAAAAGTTGCTGTTTGTTCTGAGATCCGTACAAAACACATAAACGCAATGTGGGCACCACGTAGAATTTTTTAATGTTAAACCTGGTCGTATGTAAAGTTACTGCTAGGCTTTAAAAGGTTAAAAGCGAAGCTTATCTGTTTTATATAAGGACTCAGTGCGTACCGCGCTGTAAACACTCTCCACTTCAGTTATAAAAACCAGTCTCTTAATGTTTTATAAGGCAAAAGTTGCTGTTTGTTCTGAGATCCGTACAAAACACATAAACGCAGTGTGGGCACCACGTAGAATATTTTAATGTTAAACCTGGTGGTACGTAAAGTTACCGCTAGGCTTTAAAAGGTTAATACCCCGTAGCATATTCTGTATAATTATTAAAAGGTTTTGTTAAAATATTTTGAGCAAAATTTATTTCTTTTGAGTTTATTTGAATATTAATTTCCCCTTGTATTTATGTTTATCTGTGGGCGAACGTTCTCTGGGAACCGATTCGTTCTAGGCGTATCTGTAATGAGTAATAAAGTTACTTCAGTGTTTTTGATTTGAAATATGCCTTTTAATCGAATGATATGTGTGTTATTTATTACTCACTGTTTGTCTTGTGGGCCGGGATAGCTCAGTCGGTATAGCGACTCGCTACAGGCTGGACGGTCCGGGGATCGAATCCCAGTGGGGGCGAGATTTTCCGCAGCCGTCCGTACCGGCCCTGGGGCCCACCCAGCCTCCGGTACAATGGGCACCGGGTATCTTTCCCGGGGGTAAAGCGGCCGGGGCGTGGGGCTAGCCACCCCATCCCCTCCTCGTGCCGTGTCTCACGAACGGGTAGAGCTACACCTCTGCTCCACCTCTTGGGCCCTCAGGGCCTGTTATAGGATGACCTTTACCTTTACCGCAATTTGTCTTTTTTTTACGTTCAATCCTTACTGGGTTTTATGTGTCATGGTGTTACGCTTTAAATATTTGTAAGCTCTCTGCTAGTGTTTTCTACAAAGTATCCTGCAAGTGCGAAAAATACTGTGACTGTAACACTTCAGGATGTAAATTCCATCAAATCTTTCAGAGTGACACCTGACTTATCATTCGCTCAGTGGGATATTTAGCCAGATAATTAGTGACTTGTATTCTGTGGCGCTGAATTTCACTTTCGTCTTTTGCCACTGTTTGTGTATATACACCTAACGTGTAACACTGCATTACCTGCCAGGCGTGTTTACAGAGTCACGCGAGAAGGTTTCATTTAAGTGGCATTATAAAAGTCTTTAACTCCTCGTAGCTTTCCATACCGTGTACGTATGGGTCAAACGTATACTGTTCTTCCAACTCGTACACTAAGAAATTATATTTTGTGTACAATGAGTCATATAACAGATGGCGACATGTTTCGATATATATCACATCATCCTCAGGGGAGTAATATGAGAACATTAGGAAGACAACTGAGTGGAAAAGACTACATAACGAGGAACTTAACCTTTTAAAGCCTAGCGGTAACTTTACATGCCACCAGGTTTAACATTAAAAAATTTTACGTGGTGCCCATATTGCGTTTATGTGTTTTGTACGGATCTCAGAACAAACAGCAACTTTTGCCTTATAAAACATTAAGAGATTGGTTTTTATAACCGAAGTGTAGAGTGTTTACAGCGCGGTACGCACTGAGTCCTTATATAAAACAGATACGTTTCGTCTTTAAAGGGTTAATGACCTGTACTCATCACCAAATATTATTCGGGTAATCAAATCGAGAAGAATGAGATGGGCGCGGCATGTAGCACGTATGGGGGAAAAAAGAGGTGCATACAGGATTTTGGTGGTGAAACCTGAGGGAAGACGACCACTTTGGAGACCCAGGCGTAGATGGGACGATAATATTAAAAGGGATCTTCAAGAAGTGGTTGGGGACATGGACTGGATTACGCTGGCTCAGGATAGGGAGAGATGGCGGGCTCTTGTGAATGCGCTAATGAACCTCCGGGTTCCATAAAATAGGGTAATATCTTGACTAGCTGAGAAACTGTTAGCTTCTCAAGAAGGCCTCTGCTCCATGGAGTCAGTCAGTCAGTCAGTTAGTTAGTTAGTCAGTTAGTTAGTTATTTAGTTAGTAAGCAAACAGCTGAAGCAAGCGAGTCCTTGTACACCCAGTCTATTGAACCGCAGCTGTTCAGTTTTGTGCCGTTAGTGAACACTTACACAATATAAAAACAGTGAGAAGCAGTGCTGCAAATCCTATTACAAGATCCTGTTGATCCGATGAAACACTTAAAACCGTGCTGAAGTCGCTGGAGGAGACGCAGGGCTGGAACTCTCTTTTCGATGGCAGTGTGTTGTCCAAGTGTGTTAGTGTAAGAGGTGGTAGGGCAATGTACATTTTCTTTTAACTGCCTAGCAGTGACAGCAGTCAGCTGCCCGCAACAAACATCACCGTTATTCCTAATGAGTTACGGTATTTAGTTCTAGCCGCGTTAGACGTTGCACTCACATATCTTCTTCTGTTTTGCGCACCGCAGCTGTTGGCGAATACTGGATCAGTATGGCCAACATCAGAAAGTTTCACCGGCAAGTAGCCATTCTCAGAAACACTAACTTACTTTCATGAAGGAGGTTAAAAATGTGAAATCCTCACAAGTTCCATGTTCGTATTTTTCATTATCAAAATAATCGTCAGAATGAATTAAATTATATTTTTAAATTCTCATATTGTTGCAGTTTATCCACGTGTGTAAATTTTAGCTTCGTACTTTCAGTGACAAGATGGCGGCGTTGCTACCTATGACGCGTGAAGAGGAACAGCGTCCGACATTTAACCTTTTAAAGCCTAGCGGTAACTTTACGTACGACCAGGTTTAACATTAAAAAATTCTACGTGGTGCCCACATTGCGTTTATGTGTTTTGTACGGATCTCAGAACAAACAGCAACTTTTGCCTTATAAAACATTAAGAGACTGGTTTTTATAACCGAAGTGGAGAGTGTTTACAGCGCGGTACGTACTGAGTCCGTATATGAAACAGATATGCTTCATTTTTATAGGGTTAATAACATGCGTCCATCAAGTTTACTTGGAGACAGTATGCAAAGGAAGTAACCTTGACATTTGTGTCGTGCGTGCCGCGGCTTTTATTCAATTGAAAATGATGAAACAATACAAATGCACAGCTGTGTTTACAATTTAGTAAACACCCATTGTTAGACAGTACCTATACAGTTATATAACATATATCTGAGGAAAGTGGCTACGTGTTTCGGCCACATGCTATAACAATATTCAAGCAATTCCCTTATCTTGGTTTTGCGTTACAATATTGCAACCTACGATATCCGAGAAGGCTTAGAAATCACTATAGCATGTAGCCGAAACGTGTAGCCACTTCCTTCAGGTGTTACATGAATGTATTTGTATTTTCTAATAATATGTATTGGATAAATTATAAATAGGGCTGTGTATTTGGTATTATTTTCCGACAGTTAAAACTAGTAACTTTGTTAACCCTTTAAAGACGAAGCGTATCTGTTTTATATAAGGACTCAGTGCGCACCGCGCTGTAAACACTCTCCACTTCGGTTATAAAAACCACTCTCTTAATGTTTTATAAGGCAAAAGTTGCTGTTTGTTCTGAGATCCGTACAAAACACATAAACGCAATGTGGGCACCACGTAGAATTTTTTAATATTAAACCTGGTCGTATGTAAAGTTACCGCTAGGCTTTAAAAGTTTAAGGAGCCTTATTGTAAACTGGCGCCACAACAATATCTGTGTTTACTGTATTTTAATAGAAAATAATAGATTAAAAAATTTCGGTAGACGTATCGATATATTACGAGAAAAATGTCGCCCATTAAATACTTCTGTGTGTGAGAAATTAAATACGTTTTGACGTTGCGGGATTTTGAGGTTATGTCTGACTGTAGTTGGATATTTACAACGGAGCGAATCAGCAACTTTACCAGTTATTTTTCTGTAACATCTGACAATCTCAAAGTACAGGCAGAAAGGTTGAAAGGAAATTAGAAAAAATACGGTCCTTCAGTCTTTCCCAGAGATTTCTGAATTTATATTCTCTTTCTGTTTGTATTTTTCTTTATTTATTTTTCCCCTTTTCAACTCTGTTTTTATTTACTCATGCGTGTAAAATGTCCAAATAAAATTTTATATTTCTCTCTTTCCATTTCTTGTCCCAAGGGACCTGCAGATGACGCAAATGTCCTCGCTGTTTGGATTTAATCAAAATCTCTAGGCATTAATATCTCTTCAGTGCATTAGAAATAGCAGTGAAACACGGTGGCTAAGCCTTGAAATGAAGCCTGAATTTGCTTTGAAATGTTACCTGGATTGTACGTGGAATTTCTAACGGAACTTCTAATTTTATTTGCTCTCCCGTACAAATCCTGGTTTCTGAAGGGGAAGCCGGCAAATGGCTGCAGTTCATACAGAACAAAGACCCGCTGCGTTGTGTAGTGGTGGCGGCCCAGTGACATTCAGCCCGACCTCTCTACTTGGAAACAAACCCGAAGCCATAACTTGACGTGTGTTCTAATTTGTGCTTTAAAATTTGTATGACAAAAATTTTTTATATCTGTGTGTTTGAAATGTTTCTCCAGCAACAGAAAGCGATTGATTATACAAAGCGATAAACGTCCGACTTAAAATTCGTTTTAGGTTTTAATAAATTTTTTTCATAGAAGTGAAAATGTGTACTTCTGCTGTATGCGAATTCATTTAAATAAAGAGGAGGATAGTTAGCGCCGTTTAGTAATTGATGTCACTATTTCAGGAAAATTTCCAGGACCCACTCGGGAACACAGAAAATAAAGTTACCACTACACAGCGCATAATTTTCGTTATAAATATCAGCTTCTGGGCAGGGGCACGCGGTGACGCATTTTCTTGAGACACTGTGCTAAAAGCAGGGAGTTTGCGGGTTCCTTTCCCGATGGTGTCACTAGAATTTTTCATTGACTTAACCTTTTAAAGCCTAGCGGTAACTTTACATACGAACAGGTTTAACATTAAAAAATTCTACGTGGTTCCCACATTACGTTTATGTGTTTTGTACGGATCTCAGAACAAACAGCAAATTTTGCCTTATAAAACATTAAGAGAGTGGTTTTTATAACCGAAGTGTAGAGTGTTTACAGCGCGGTACGCACTGAGTCCTTATATAAAACAGATACGCTTCGTCTTTAACCTTTTAAAGCCTAGCGGTAACTTTACATACCACCAGGTTTAACATTAAAAAATTCTACGTGGTGTCCACATTGCGTTTATGTGTTTTGTACGGATCTCAGAACAAACAGCAACTTTTGCCTTATAAAACATTAAGAGACTGGTTTTTATAACCGAAGTGGAGAGTGTTTACAGCGCGGTACGCACTGAGTCCTTATATAAAACAGATACGCTTCGTCTGTAAAGGGCTAATCCTTCCTTTCACACTATGGCCCTGGTGTCTACTCAGCCAGGAATACTTCCTGGGGAATAAAGGTGGCCGGTGCGTGGGGCTGGCAACCTTACCAGCTGCATGTACCGACTGTTTTGAAATCTGGGAGCCTCAACCTCCTAGAAACATAGAAGCCTGTCCAGGCCTGTAACGCGACCGCTCTACCTTTTAGTTCCTTCTTTTCTTGCTTCTTACTTCAACTTTAAATCACAACAGGAACATTGTTTTGGCTCCGGTTTTTTTACGTCGTGTGGCGAACAAGATACGCCCTGTGATGTGCGACGTGACAGATGCTGTGCAATGAGCTAAGGAGTCCCTTTTAAGATCGCGGTAAAGTAACGTGCAGAGCTGTGCTGCAGCCACCAAATTTCTGCATATGTACGAACGACTGTACCAGCTTCGGTTCAACCCTTTAAAGACGAAGCGTATGTGTTTTATATAAGGACTCAGTGCGTACCGCGCTGTAAACACTCTCCACTTCGGTTATAAAAACCAGTCTCTTAATGTTTTATAAGGCAAAAGTTGCTGTTTGTTCTGAGATCCGTACAAAACACATAAACGCAATGTGGACACCACGTAGAATTTTTTAATGTTAAACCTGGTGGTACGTAAAGTTACTGCTAGGCTTTAAAAAGTTAAAGACGAAGCGTATCTGTTTTATATAAGGACTCAGTGCGTACCGCGCTGTAAATACTCTCCACTTCAGTTATAAAAACCAATCTCTTAATGTTTTATAAGGCAAAAGTTGCTGTTTGTTCTGAGATCCGTACAAAACACATAAACGCAATGTGGGCACCACGTAGAATTTTTTAGCGTTAAACCGGGTAGTAGGCAAAGTTACCGCTAGGCTTTAAAAGATTAACGACTTCCTATACGCTATGACTACACTAGAAGCGTCTAGCTCATGTGTGTAGCGCTGCTGTTTATCCGAAGAGAGAGAAGAGACAAAAACTGAGATTCCTATTTTAACTCCAGCAACTGTGAAGGAAATTAAACGAGGGGGCTGCGACGATATTATCTATTTGAATCGTCTTTTCGATTTCAGACAGAGAAGCGAATCGATTCTGTCAAAAAAGAAGAAGAAGAAGAAGAAGAAGGAAGTCGAGTTATTTCTAGCTGTGAGCGCTTCAGTGAGAATCTCCCAATTTTCTTCTTCGTATCAGCTTCGTCCACAGCCACCACCGTCCTATCTGGCATCCATTCGTTAACTTCCGCCTCACGGAATGAGTTTTCACGTACAGTGTTGGGCGGGAAGGTAGTAGGCAGCCATTTTGTGGAAGTACAGTAAATGGCTGACAGAATGCGAGTTACATGGGCGCGACCTACTGGTTAGCAGTGTCGCTGTTTCGTGTTTAGGAGACCGGGTTCGAATATTGACACTAGGAACTCTTATCTACAGAGTTCCCAAACACCTGTCAGAAAATATTTCAACATAGACCGCAGCCGTTACCGTATATTTTCAAATTCAGCATAATCTACCTGCGTTAGGAACCTTGCTTCTGATTTTGGAGCTTCCAGTTTCCAATCTTTGCCCGTTCTTTAACCCTTTAAAGACGAAGCCTATCTGTTTTATATAAGGACTCAGTGCGTACCGGGCTGTAAACACTCTCCACTTCGGTTATAAAAACCAATGTCTTAATGTTTTATAAGGCAAAAGTTGCTGTTTGTTCTGAGATCCGTACAAAACACATAAAGGCAATGTGGGCACCACGTAGAATTTTTTAATGTTAAACCTGGTGGTACGTAAAGTTACCGCTAGGCTTTAAAAGTTAATTTAGTCCGTCCAAGGTAAAGTTGGGTAGAACCATACAATATACCGTATCTACTTCCTTCTTCTTCTTCTTCGTCTTCTTTTTCTTCTTCATCGTCTTCTTCTTCTTCTTTTCTAGTACATCATTCACAATTCTTATCCTTCTTTAAAAATTTAATGTGTTCCATGTCCGTGCACTATATTATACAAAAAAACATTAATCACCAACAAATGCACAAAGAGTTTTTTTTTCAATTGTAACACATTGCTACATGTTTCGACCCTGCTTTGTCATCTTCAGGGAGAACTTTCTGTTGTCGTTACACTAGGGTTGCACTTTTTCAGTTGAGCGAGAATGTGCTGTTGATTGTGTGTTGCGTTGTTTTAGGAGGCGCAGTACACAATCAACAGCACATTCTCGCTCAACTGAAAAAGTGCAACCCTAATGTAACGACAACAGAAACTTCTCCCTGAAGATGACCCAGCAGGGTCGAAATATGTAGGAGTGTGTTATAATTGAAAAAAGTGTTTGTGCATTTATTGGTGATTAATGTTTTCTTATCCTCCTATTCTGCCAGCGAGTCAAGTGCCTTAACTTTCAGTAAACTAAAACTGAGCCAGTTAATCATGTCGCCAAACATTTACTGGTTTCGGATCCAAGTCAGGCTACCCATTAGCATGAGAAAGAGGAAATATTCTATGGTTTTGTTTCAGTATCCTGTAAGGGCAAATCCTCAAATGTGCAGCAGTATCCACACCCAAATTCGGACAAAATTCTGCCTTCACTTATGTTCTGTCCAGTCCCCATATTTATGGCGTTAGAAAGAGAAACCAGATTTTCTGGAAATTAATGTTTTAACTTCTGAACCGAAGTCATGTGTTACTTCTAGACGTTTATTCTGTAAGAATTTGGTCCCATAGAAAACTTAATTAAAATGTAAACAATAAAATTTGTGTAATATTGCGTAACGATTGTTCAGCCAACGACAGAAGCCGCTCTTTCTGCTTAAAAGCGAAGTTACCAACTAATGCGCTTTAATCACCGTTACTTCCCCACATGTTTCGGCATCCAGTGACGCCATCATCAGGGGGTTTCCATTGTGAATGACACAGGATTGTCCATATGGTTCCTAACAGCCTTGAGTTTGGCAGTTGACGTTATATGTCTGTTAATCAATGTACTTCGAATTAAAAAAAAAAATAATATAAATTTTAAAGTGACTTTAAGGACAAGTGTACATGATTTTATATATTTTTATATATTTTAAGCATTTTATCTAGTGGGTGTTATGGCTCTTATGTACTTACTATTATTAGAACAGTTCCTTCCAAAGTTTTTAAAGTGAACTACCAAACGCCAGACTGTTATGAACCATACGGACATCCTGTGTCGTTCACAAGGAACACCCCGTGATGATGGCGTCACTGGATGCCGAAACATGTTGGTAAGTAACGGTGATGAAAGTGCATTAGTTGGTAACCTTGCTTTTATAGTGAAAATGCACGGTGACAGCAACATAAAATCTCCTTCTGTTGCCTGACCAATCACGGGGCTTGACGTGTCTCTCTGCAGCAGAGATGATTTGCACGATGCAAAATAATTAGGGCAGCCTGTCGATGATCAGTAAAGGAGTTTGAAGTAGTCATAGCCAGTGGACAGACATTAGAAGATTTTGTAACTTATCAGACGACCCATTGTTCTGACAGTAAAAGATTCGGTAAAGAAGTGGAGGTTTAAAGACCAAGCTGTTTCACCGACAGTAAAGGTAAAGGTCACCCTATAACAGGCCCTGAGAGCCCAAGAGGGGGAGTAGAGGTATAGCTCTACCCGTTCGTGAGTCTCGGCACGAGGAAGGGCTGGGGTGGCTAGCCCCACGCCCCGGCCGCTTTACCCGCCCGGAAAGAGACCCAGTACCCATTGTACAGGAGGCTGGGTGGGCCCCAGGGCCGGTCTGAACGGATGCAGGAAATCTCGCCCTCACCGGGATTCGATCCCCGGACCGTCCAGCCCGTAGCGACTCGCTATACCGACTGAGCTTGACCGACAGTGGATGGGCATTATACACTGTAATCCGACACAAACGTTCGGCAGTAGAAACAGCACAGTGTTTGTTAAGTGTGGTTTCTTATGCCTGTGTATGTACAAAATTGCGAATGTGTATATAAACCACACAAGTCCTTAACATTTTAAAGCCTAGCGGTAACTTTACGTACCTCCAGGTTTAACATTAAAAAATTCTACGTGGTGCCCACATTGCGTTTATGTGTTTTGTACGGATCTCAGAACAAACAGCAACTTTTGCCTTATAAAACATTAAGAGACTGGTTTTTATAACCGAAGTGGAGAGTGTTTACAGCGCGGTACGCGCTGAGTCCTTATATAAAACAGATACGCTTCGTCTTTAAAGGGTTAACATGAAACATCGGCGTGTAAGTCACTTAAGGAGTCTGCAACAACTCTGTGTGAAGGAACGTTCGAACGTTGTCGTGGTTCATTAATGAGCAGATGTGTTCACGTTAGAATGCAATTCCAGTCACGGATTAAATACAGCCCATTATTTACATGAATATTGACGCTTTCTGTCAGTACCTTTAAATTAGTCACTATTACCACATTACATCACGCAGTGGAGCAATTGACTGAGGCACTGCGCTACAAGCCGGAAGGTTGCGGGTTCGATTCCCGATAGGGTCATTGACATAATCCTTCCGGCCGCGCTATGGCCCTGGAGTAGACTCAGCCTCTAACACAAATGAGTACCAGGAATATTTCCTGGGGGAGTAAAGACGGCCGGTGCGTAGGGCTGACAAACTTACCACCTTCATGTGCCGGTTGTCTACAAATCTGGGAGCCTCAACCTCCTGGAACCCTCAGGGCCTGTCCAGGCCTGTGATGGGATTGCTTTCCCTCTTTACCACAGTATATATTCTTACCAACTTACCTTTCTTGTTTCGCATCCCATTTCCTTAGACACCATAAATAGAGTCTACGAATATAACTTCTCATTTGGTAATGAAAATTGTATATTGCTCACAACTTCACTGCATTTTTTTTTAAATTTATTTCTCCCCACGCTATGGCCCTGAAATGCTCGCCGTATGTCGTTTTAATACAAAAATGTGTCATGCAAATCTTGTTTTCCCTGCCTTTTATATCTTCTGCAAATTGTGTTCTCCGGTTCGTAAGCCTGGCCTTATTTAATGTGTATCAGTTTTGTATTTCTCATTATACTGTTCTCTGTATCTTTTTCACTGTATTTTGTAAAGATGTCTTCTTCAGAAATTACACCGTATTTCCGTGTTCTTTACTCAGAATTTGACACACATTCTTAAAGTACTGAACATAGTAAAGTTTGTATTTTTATACCTAAGCTAATACACTGATCTTGCAGGTCACACTTTTATTAAAACCTGCAATGCGCAGAAATAAGCATTCCCCATATTCGCCTCTTTTTAAAGAAGTTGTGAATATAGTTATGGCCGATCCCAGTGGCCGCGCGGTCTAAGGCGTAGGTCTGCGGCCGAGCGCTTGCTGGGATCGTGGCTTCGAATCCCACCGGGGGCATGGATTTTTCTTGTCTCTTGTACAGTGTTTGTGTTGTCAGGTAGAGGTCTCTGCGACGGGCCGATCCCTCGTCCAGAGGAGTCCTACCGACTGTGGTGTGTGTCTGAGTGTGATCAAGTGACAATAAACAACCTCGACACCTGCTGTGAACAGGTAGGTAGAAGAGGGAAGGACTACGAAAAGAATATAATTTTTTTTGTTATAGTCATTAGCAAAGACTTCTACTTTGTTACATTTTAAAGTAGGAACAACCTTAATATTATCATGTTACCTTAAGTGCTAACGTCAATTGACTTGTGTGCTTTATGGACTTTATCAATCTTCCGAAAACTAAAATATTAAAAATTAAAAAAATCAAAACCACGACGTTTCGGAAGCTGGACGAATGATGAAGGCTAGCTCTATGTAAGGTGCCCAGCCGAGTAAGTGTTTTCTCTTCTCCTTCTCTATTCACCTGAAGACAGAAGCACAGCCAGGTTTCGAAACAGTGTGATTTTAATTTTTCAATATTTTTAATATTTTACTCTTCGGACAATGAATAAATTCCATAAAACCATCACCACACAATGTTATACACCATCGTCAAAACCTTTTAGAATTGACAATTGACTTGCCTGGCCAAGGTGATTAACTTTCAATAATTTCTTGGACCGTTAACTTCCTTCGGCTTTGCAGTGAGTGTTCTTTTCTGTAGAACTGGTTAAAAGCTTGTGGTGTGATCACAAACAGCAGCGTCTCAAAAGCTGCTTTGTGCCATAGGACCCAGTAAGAATTTTCCTTCATTCCTGATCTTATATTGTGTACGGGCAAGTAAAGAAGGTCAGTGTTGCCAACATTCAGTCGACCAAAACTGTCCAATTACCAAGGGAGAGGAAATTAAAGTCACGCAACCAAATGGAATTATTTCTTTTCTTAATCTCGAAGTGAAAGTTTCTTATGAAATTTCTGTCATCTTTTCCCCTTTTGCTTTAATCCTAAGATCCACCCCCCCCCCCATACCTTCGTCGGGAAAACTGTGACCAACTTTTGTATGTAAGATTTTTATCAACCTTACATCTTTTCATCATTGCTTTTCAAAAGAAAAAAAGTTTAATTTTAACTCTCTGTCTGCCCTGTCCTACTATTCTTGCACCGTATCACTTTCAGCTGTAACAGATCAGGCTTTGCTTTATTCTTACTAATACGAGGAAACTGGTTGGCGACCCAAATATTATATTAACCCTTTAAAGACGAAGCTTATCTGTTTTATATAAGGACTCAGTGCGTACCGCGCTGTAAACACTCTCCACTTCGGTTATAAAAACCAATCTGTTAATGTTTTATAAGGCAAAAGTTGCTGTTTGTTCTGAGATCCGTACAAAACACATAAACGCAATGTGAGCACCATCTAGAATATTTTAATGTTAAACCTCGTGGTACGTAAAGTTACCGCTAGGTTTTAACCCTTTTAAAACGAAGCGTGTCTTTTTTATATAAGGACTCAGTGCGTACCGCGCTGTAAACACTCTCCACTTCGGTTATAAAAACCAGTCTCTTAATGTTTTATAAGGCAAAAGTTGCTGTTTGTTCTGAGATCCGTACAAAACACATAAACGCAATGTGGGCACCACGTAGAATTTTTTAATGTTAAACCTGCTGGTACGTAAAGTTACCGCTAGGCTTTAAAATACTTAGAACTGTATTCACAGCATTGTTATTCTCCCTACTTCTGCAAGTACAAAAAATTTCATCGTCTCCTTTGAGATAAGAACTGACTTGTAAGACTTTATCAGCGGTGCAGTCAAGGTCTTCTCTCTTCTAGGATGTGAACTGCGTCACTGGGCAATTCGTTGCCTACGTTTCGAGATATACACTGACATTAATAATGATTTAATGTAATTTATATAAAAATTTTTCTTTGGTACTCTGATTTCACCCATCATGGCTTTTTTAAAGCCGAAACATGTTGCCATCATAGTTACGTAATTATATGGCATAAAATTTAGTTGTGATTGTTTTTAACCCTTTATTGTATAAGTTTTAAATAAAATAATTTTGCCACCGGTGCACAATTCCTGTTTCATTCTATTGGTTGATTTAATTGTTGAGTGTGGTCGTAGCAGACGTCCCTGACTGATTTGTACCCTGAACTTGAACTAATATTGGCCGCGCGGTCTAAGACGTAGGTATGCGGCCGAGCGCTTGCTGGGATCGTGGGTTCGAATCCCACCGGGGTCATGGATTTTTTTGTCTCTTGTACAGTGTTTGTGTTGTCAGGTAGAGGTCTCTGCGACGGGCCGATCCCTCGTCCAGAGGAGCCCTACCGACTGTGGCGTGTGTGTCTGAGTGTGATCAAGTGAAAATAAACAACCTCGACACCTACATATACAAACGTTGAGCCAACATCTTGGGGAATGACAAGCTGGAAAGCCATGGAAGGAAACCACTGTGTACAGTAGCAAAGAATGTGTTTTGTGTATGCAGGATCGTTTTTATGTGGAATGTCAGTTGCATTGTCTATCGTTGTTCTTTATGACTGTCAAATTGTTGCCGCTTGGGCAGACGTCGATGGTTTTAGCTGGTGTGAAAACAATGTGTGTTTGTGTAGGGCTGTTCTCTCCACATGGCAGCTGTAGCAGCCGATAATTCTCTGTTAATGGCAGTCAGTCGGGATATCCACAACTCCCCAGTCCATTAAAGTGCAATGTCACTGTCTACTGACGTAACAATTTTCGTTTTAAGCTGATTTTCTGTCCACAAAATTACACAACGTGGCCAAATATTTTGTCGAGTGTTAAACGGTATCTCTTAACATTTTAAAGCCTAGCGTTTGCTTTACGTAACCCGAGGTTTAACATTAAAAAATTCTACGTGGTGCCCACATTGCGTTTATGTGTTTTGTACGGATCTCAGAACAAACAGCCACTTTTGCCTTATAAAACATTAAGAGACTGGTTTTTATAACCGAAGTGGAGAGTGTTTACAGCGCGGTACGTGCTGTGTCCTTATATAAAACAGATACGCTTCGTCTTTAAAGGGTTAAAGCCTAGCGGTAACTTTACGTACCACCAGGTTTAACATTAAAAATTCTACGTGGTGTCCACATTGCGTTTATGTGTTTTGTACGGATCTCAGAACAAACAGCAACTTTTGCCTTATAAAACATTAAGAGATTGGTTTTTATAACCGAAGTGGAGAGTGTTTACAGCGCGGTACGCACTGTGTCCTTATATAAAACAGATACCCTTCGTCTTTAAAGGGTTAAGCCTAGCGGTAACTTTACATACTACCAGGTTTAACATTAAAAATTCTACGTGGTGCCCACATTGCGTGTATGTGTTTTGTACGGATCTCAGAACAAACAGCAACTTTTGCCTTATAAAACATTAAGAGAGTGGTTTTTATAACCGAAGTGGAGAATGTTTACAGCGCGGTACGCACTGAGTCCTTACATAAAACGGATACGCTTCGTCTTTAACATTTTAAAGCCTAGCGGTAACTTTACGTACCGCCAGGTTTAACACTAAAACATTCTATGTGGTGCCCACATTGCGTTTATGTGTTTGGTACGGATCTCAGAACAAACAGCAACTTTTGCCTTATAAAACATTAAGAGATTGGTTTTTATAACGGAAGTGGAGAGTGTTTACAGCCCGGTACGCACTGAGTCCTTATATAAAACAGATACGCTTCGTCTTTAAAGGGTTAAAGCAGCCAGTAACAAAAAATATTACTAGTGATATCGCTATATCCGAGGTGTAAAATATTACATATTTCCTCCGTGGCATGTTTTCAAATTTTTGTGATAAATACAGAGATAGGCTGTAACTTCATGTGTAACTCACCGTGGAGTCATTAACCCAAATACAAGCGGAGTGATGTGCTCCAGACTGGAGTACTGTTTGTGGGTTATTTATTTTCCACTGCCTCTTTATGGTGTTTGTTTATTTCAGATACGATACCTATTTTTAATAATCTAGTCCCTCGGTCATCCGGATTTTATGCGGGGAGGAAGGGGTGGTCCGTGTTACCCGGGAATTCGGAACACCGAGGGGAAATCCGTGGTAGAGGTAACACCGAAAATCGTCGTTTTAATGCTGAAGTGTAACTAGTTAAAGCCTAAACACAGCACCTAACAGTAAATAATGGTAAAAAGCAACCCCTGTACAGACCTGGACAGGCCCTGAAGTGTCCAGGAGGGTGAGACAGAAGATAATCGGCACATGAAGGTGGTAAGGTTGTCAGCCGTAAGCACCGGCCGCCTTTACCCCAGGAAATATTCCTGGTACTCATTTCTGTTAGAATCTGAGTCGACCCCAGGGCCACAGTGCGGCCGGAAGGATTATGCCAATAAAAAAATCCACTGACACCATCGAGAATCGAACCCGCGACCTGCCGGTTTGTAGCGCAGTGCCTCAACCAAATGCGCCACCGCGAGCCGTAATAAGACCTTACAAACTAAATGAAACTAACAAGTACACAGCCACTAGGAAGACTCACTAATCGTCTACATTATCGGTGCGTTTTTAAGCACAATGTATTTGTTGGTGTGATTCAAATTATATAGTCACAAATTATAATTATATGATTCGTTCCAAAGACGTGACCTTCGTGCCAAGTTTTGTGAAGACTGGTCGACGTTTCGGAAGCTGGCGTGGAGAGTGCTGACGCCGTGACCCTATCTTAACCTCTTAAAGCCTAGCGGTAACTTTACATACGACCAGGTTTAACATTAAAAAATTCTACGTGGTGCCCACATTCCGTTTATATGTTTTGTACGGATCTCAGAACAAACAGCAACTTTTGCCTTATAAAACATTAAGAGAGTGGTTTTTATAACCGAAGTGGAGAGTGTTTACAGCGCGGTACGCACTGAGTCCTTATATAAAACAGATACGCTTCGTCTTTAAGGCGTTATATTAGCTACTTCCTGTCAAGGAAGTTAAGCTCCTAGCAAAATGTGCATGGAGACCGAATGCATCACTTTGGTGTTCATTTACATTGCAGATTTTCACTTTACAGTACTAATAACGTACGTGATTACCGACGTTTCGGTATAAGATGTACAACCATTCTTGTATTATGTGCAGTCCCATAAACCGCAGTGGCTTTTGTGAAGCCATCGTTACCATGATACGTTGCATTTCCTTAGACTTATTTTATCGCTTTTCTAGCTCTGAGAAAGGAATGTAAACTCTGCATAACAGTAAAACTAATTAGTATACATTACATGGGTTATTTACAGTTGCTTAATTCCTGTTTTCACCATCAACATTCCTGAGAAACAGGACACCTTATCAAAACGTCGTACTGTTCTGCTGTATCTAAGGCAGATCTCGTATAAATACTGGCACTTGCTACAGCAATCGACTTGTGTGGGGGCGAAGTGGCAGAGATAGTGGAGAAGTCAGAGATGAAAACCCTACAAAGACGTCATCCCTACCCACTCTATCACCCTATGGTAAGAATAGAGTGGGCCTAAGGTATATGTTATTTATATGCAAACGAGATTTCTAAAGGAACAAGTGCAGATGTGCCACACAACGCAAAAAGGGTGACCTCAACGTCAAAAGCCTCAGCTTAGGTGGAGGTAAATTAATTTAACACACACACAGGCAGAAGAATTCTTAGGCCGTGTCATGGCTCAGGCGATTAGACGCCGGTTCCCACCGCGGAGGCCCGGGTTCGATCCCTGGTCAATCCATGTGGGATTTGTGGTGGACAAAGTGGCACTGAGACAGGTTTTTCTCCGAGTACTTCGGTTTTTCCCTGTCAATTTCATTCCACCGGTGCTCCATAACTTGGAAAAGAACACAAAGTAATAATAATTGTCGTCTTCATCACAGGGTTGCACAAGAAGCCTCAAGGCTGCGGTGCGTCCGTAGCGTCTGCTGCGGGGCCCTTCACCACAACAAAAAAACAGACGTATTCTTAACCCTTTAAAGACGAAGCGTATTTGTTTTATATAAGGGCTCAGTGCGTACTGCGCTGTAAACACTCTCCACTTCGGTTATAAAAACCAATCTCTTAATGTTTTATAAGGCAAAAGTTGCTGTTTGTTCTGAGATCCGTACAAAACACATAAACGCAATGTGGGCACCACGTAGAATTTTTTAATGTTAAACATGGTGGTACGTAAAGTTACCGCTAGGCTTTAAAAGGTTAAGGGTAGAAAAATTTGACAAAAGACAGATTATATTAGCCTCCCTGCCTAAGGTGTAACGTGTCTTGTATCCGTCGAGAAATGCGGTCCCCGGTTCGAATTCCACTTTGTGACTAGCATATCACGTGTATATTAGTGACCTGAGAGGTAGTAGTCTGTCCATTCCCCATCTAGGCAATCCCCTTAGGCATATAAGGGATTGTCTCTGAATCACTTCTAAGCCGCTACCCACTGGGGATTCTAACTCATCATAGCTGACTCAACAAAAAAAACTTAAATGAAAATAAAGTTCGTTGGTTTCGCAGTCCTTCCGTCTTCTACCTACTTGTCCACAGCAGGTGTCGAGGTTGTTTATTTTCACTTGATCACACTCAGACACACACCCCACACTGTAGGTCTCCTCTGGACGAGGGATCGGTCCGTCGCAGAGACCTCTACCTGACAACACAAACACTGTACAAGAGACAGACATCCATGCCCCCAGTGGGATTCGAACCACTGGAATCGGCATGAAAATAAAGAAGACGATTAACCTTTTAAAGCCTAGCGGTAACTTTACATACAACCAGGTTTAACATTAAAAAATTCTACGTGGTGCCCACATTGCCTTTATGTGTTTTGTACGGAACTCAGAACAAACAGCAACTTTTGCGTTCTAAAACATTAAGAGATGGTTTTTTATAACCGAAGTAGAGAGTGTTTACAGCGCGGTACGCACTGCGTCCTTATATAAAACAGACAAGCTTCGTCTTTAAAGGGTTAATACAAGGTTAGTGTACGGTGTATGCAATTGCACGGAATACGTGCGTATACATATAGAGATATACATAAAATTGAAATTAAATATGCCTTCCTCTTTGTGACACATCTGCGAGAAAGCAATTACCTTTTCTCAGACTGGATTAAAGAAAAATTTTAGTCTAAGGTCAAGAGGGGTTAAGAAAAAAGAGGGGAGTAGAATAGAAAGAGAGATAGCATTTTTTCGTTTGATGTCTGTTTAAACTCGAACTTTTTTTTTATTTCAAAGACCGAAAAGAGTGACTGTTAATGCGCTTTTGCCTTGTTTAGCTTCAGGGTACGGAAGATGGCATTGCAGGGGGTAAGAGAAGGGCATCTCACTGCTGAAACCTTTTGTGCTAGGCCTGACGATCTATCGCCAGTGTAGTTCCAGAGACGATCCCAAGATACGCTGCAGCCATTATGATTTATGAAACACAGTCGCGGTTCATAGTTGTAGAACTGATTCTGACACAGTCGCGTTTTGTAGTTGTAGAACTGAGTCTGAAACAGTCGCGTTTTGTAGTTGTAGAACTGAGTCTGAAACACAGTCGCGTTTTGTAGTTGTAGAAATGATTCTGACGCAGTCGCGTTTTGTAGTTGTAGAACTGAGTCTGAAACAGTCGCGTTTTGTAGTTGTAGAACTGATTCTGACACAGTCGCGGTTTGTAGTTGAAGAACTGAGTCTGAAACACAGTCGCGTTTTGTATTTGTAGAACTGAGTCTGAAAGAGTCGCGGTTTGTAGTTGTAGAACAACCTGAAAGAGTCGCGGTTTGTAGTTGTAGAACTCAGTCTGAAACACAGTCGCGTTTTGTAGTTGTAGAACTGATTCTGACACAGTCGCGTTTTGTAGTTGTAGAACTGAGTTTGAAACACAGTCGCGTTTTGTAGTTGTAGAACTGATTCTGACACCGTCGCGTTTTGTAGTTATAGAACTGAGTCTGAAACACAGTCGCGTTTTGTATTTGTAGAACTGAGTCTGAAAGAGTCGCGGTTTGTAGTTGTAGAACAATCTGAAAGAGTCGTGGTTTGTAGTTGTAGAACTCAGTCTGAAACACAGTGGCGTGTTGTAGTTGTATAACTGGGTCTGAAACATATTCGCGTTTTGTAGTTGTAGAACTCAGTCAGAAACACAGTCGCTTTGTAGTTGTAGAACTGAGTTCAAAAGGACAACACCACTTTCAGTTTTAAGTCGTTTGTAGTTTCAGTTATAAAATGTAGAAGAAAATCATTCTCGGAACTTATAACCCTAAATCCTTTCTCCTCTTTTTTCCCCTCACGCCGATATTTTTGTAAGGGTTGTTCTGTGTCGTCTAGCCCTGCTTACAAGGACGGACCCTCAGTTACGACAAGTACACACGTCTCAACCCCAGCGTAATCCGCTCGAAACGTGACACATCCTTTTGTTCAGAGGATGAATTTTTCGTTCGAAGTCATACGGTACTACACAAACCTTACATTTCGATATCACGGTTCTTTTTCTAACAATAAAATCTACATGTTTCGGAAACAGCCTTCATCACACTAGTGTCCAAAAATGCAATTAGAAAGATATTTATTTAGAGCATGATTCAAAAACTTACGTACCGATACTTCGGGCGTATCCTTTTTGCGTTAAGTATTCCTCACGCGGCTAAGGGGCGACAGTTTGAATTTATTTAGAACAGATTTCAAGAACTCTTAATTGCTTTATAATGTATTAAATAAAACACATATAAATGGATCATCAGCTTTTGTAGCTATTCGTTTGTTGTTATTTTTGCCTTATAAAGTTAAACAAAATTACTCCTCTTAGTCACCATGTGACAGAGTTTTGTTTAGAAGCAAAAGCTAAGAAAAATAAATACATGTTCAGGTCTCGTCAGGAAATTTAGGAAAAAATGAAAACGTAATATTTAATAAATTTCCTGAAAACTGGAAAGTTCAAATTTTGGATCGACGCTAACGAATCCAACATATATAAGGAATAAAATAAAATTCGTGTTAAATTCGGAGACTTTTTATTATTGTGGTATTCAAAATCATCGAATTACTACCTAAAACATAAAGTCAAAATATACAGAAATATAATTTTCCCTGCTGTCCTTAGGGATGTGAAATTTGGGGTCACAAGTACGCTGAAGATTTTACAAAAAGACAGCTGAGAATGCAAAACAAGGCTAGAGAAAAGTGCATAATATGGAGACCCATGATTTGTAGCCTAGCCTAACTTAGTAGGCTGACTAAATAAAGGAGGATGGGATGGGATGGACGTGTAGGACTCATGGCAGCATGTGCATATATGAGTATGAAGGAAAAATGCCGTCAATTGGAAGCCGTAGAGGATAATATTAAAGACAACCTGAAAGAAATATCAGATGTATAGTATAAAAGGGGACCCACTATGCAAACCAGTTACTATATTGTTAGTTCTTTTTTTTAAAGGAAACCAAGAATGTGATAAACAGTGTCTAATTACACGATATGCTGAAAATGCCTGCGAGAGGGGGGGCCTTCTTGAAGGCAAACATTTGCCCCTTTCGCAGTGTTTCTTACAAATTCTTGAAGAATTTATTGGTCAGTGC
The DNA here is from genome assembly GCA_013340265.1 of Coptotermes formosanus. Lineage (NCBI taxonomy): Eukaryota > Metazoa > Arthropoda > Insecta > Blattodea > Rhinotermitidae > Coptotermes > Coptotermes formosanus. The sequence goes on along the minus strand of BLKM01006381.1, from coordinate 55,214 downwards.
AGAAAACGCCTGGTCAGTGTTATGTTTAGCCCTTTAAATGCGAAGCGTATCTGTTTTATATAAGGACTCAGTGCGTACCGCGCTGTAAACACTCTCCACTTCGGTTATAAAAACCAATCTCTTAATGTTTTATAAGGCAAAAGTTGCTGTTTGTTCTGAGATCCGTACAAAACACACAAACGCAATGTGGGAACCACGTAGAATTTTTTAATGTTAAACCTGGTGGTACGTAAAGTTACCGCTAGGCTTTAAAAGGTTAAAGACGAAGCGTATCTGTTTTATATAAGGACTCAGTGCGTACCGCGCTGTAAACACTCTCCACTTCGGTTATAAAAACCACTCTCTTAATACTTTATAAGGCAAAAGTTGCTGTTTGTTCTGAGATCCGTACAAAACACATAAACGCAATGTGGGCACCACGTAGAATTTTTTAATGTTAAACTTGGTGGTACGTAAAGTTACCGCAAGGCTTTAAAAGGTTAAGGTCCTCCTTGATTTCTTGATTTAGTTGTGTATAGTCTTTTATTTGAAAAAAACCCACAGGAAGAATTCAGGCGGCGTACTGTGTGAGGACTCTGGTGGCCGAAGTGCAATCACCTAGGAAGTCCTGCAGGCAAGCTGTTGTCGTTTTCTTGAGGGTATGCAAACTCTTATTTCTGAGATTAACAGTCCCGTTAATTCTCTTCCAGCAGAGCAACGAATTGAGTCAAAAGGTGTGGATAATTTTCCGCAGTAATTTTCTCTTCAGAGAACAACGGTCGCAAAATTCGCTCTGGATACACTGCACACCAAACACCAATGTGTCGAATGCAGGAGATTTTCGTGCACAGCACTGTGCTTTCAGCCCTCTGTGTTCTAGTGTTTTGGCCATTAACATATCCACTGAAATGGATCCATGCTTCGTCCGTAAAAACAATTTGTCCAACACATAAACCAGTTCTTGTGAAAAATCCACAGAATTATCGCTCAACTGGTAGCCAATAGAATTGCAGCAGGGCAGTGAAGCTGTGCTGAAAGAATCGGCAATTAGAAGTGCCCATTGCAGCTGGTGGGCAGCTTCTTATATGCTTGTTTCAGTGTTCATACCTGTCTGATCCTTGGGTTGCCTCTTACACGGTACATCCTATATAATGTGAGACTACAGAGTGGATTAATCTGGCTTAGGATACCGACAAGTGTCGGATATTTGTGAATATGGTAATGAAATTTTGGGTCCAAAGAATATGGGGAGTTTTTAATAGATTACGTATGTTTCTTTCCTGAAATAGGACCCTATTTTATGGAGTGAGTGAGTTTCCTTGTTCTTTTGTTTGTGTGTTTGTTAGTTCTCACAATTCGGGCTGAAGCACTCGAACTAATGTGTCGTAACTTCTTTCTAGATATCTGGATGGTGTTCAGATCAGGACAGTAAAAATTAGACTGTTGCTGGGCGAAGGTAACTGTGATTGTGTACAATACTTCGAATCCGAAAGCTTGAAAACAGTTACAGAACATAAACAGTCGGACATAAGTGACGTATCGATACAATTTTTTTCCAGTGGCGCAACGGCCCCCAGTGGGCTAGGGCATCTTCATTATCGAGGCTTCAGGATCACACTCAGACACACCACACTCGGTAGGACTCCTCTGGACGAGTGATCAGAATGATGCCTTGACAACATACAACATTCACAACAGACAGACATCCGTGCCCCCCGGAGGGTTTCGAACCCGCAATCCCAGAAAGCAAACAACCGCAGACCCACGCCTTAGACCGCGAGGCCACTGGGATCGGCGAGCAAGGAAAATACACTACTGAGAACTTGAAATATCTTGACCATAACTTCCAAAACAGTACAAAAACAAGGTGTGCACAGAAGGACGGAGGGTTATTTGTTGATTGTTTTGCCTGTGCACGCTGTTTGTTGCACACATTACATTCTTAGTACCGTGAGTAAACACCTTTGTAAAATGTGACGTCCCTTTACAGTACTTAGAGGTCGTGAAAGGAATTCTTTCTAATCTTAATTCGTAATAGTGGGCCTCGATAGCTCAGTCGGTATAGCGACTCGCTACGGGCTGGATGGTCCGAGGATCGAATCGCGGTGGGGGCGAGATTTTCCGCAGCCGTCCAGACCGGCCTTGGGACCCACTCAGCCTCCTGTGCAATGGGTACCGGGTCTCTTTCCGGGGGTAAAGCGGCCGGGGCGTGGGGCTAGCCACCCCATCCCCTCCTCGTGCCGAGGCTCACGAACGGTTAGAGCTATACCTCTACTCCCCCTCTTGGGCCCTCAGGGCCTGTTATAGGGTGACCTTTACCTTTACCTTAACCTTTTAAAGCCTAGCGGTAACTTTACATACTACCAGGTTTAATATTAAAAAATTCGGCTTGGTGCCCACATTGCGTTTATGTGTTTTGTACTGATCTCAGAACAAACAGCAACTTTTGCCTTATAAAACATTAAGAGACCGGTTTTTATAACCGAAGGGGAGAGTGTTTACAGCGCGGTACGCACTGAGTCCTTACATCAAACAGATACGTTCCGTCTTTAGCCTTTTAAAGCCTAGCGGTAACTTCACGTACCAACCGGTTTAACATTAAAAACTTCTACGTGGTGCCCACATTGCGTTTATGTGTTTTGTACGGATCTCAGAACAAACAGCAACTTTTGCCTTATAAAACATTAAGAGACTGGTTTTTATAACCGAAGTGGAGAGTGTTTACAGCGCGGTACGCACTGAGTCCTTATATAAAACAGATACACTTCGTCTTTACAGGGTTAATTCGTAATATAAGAGGCTCGTTATTGTATTGGGCTATTGCTGTGGTGTTTGGTGTTTGTTGCTGTTACTAAAACATCTTTTCCCCATTGACATTTCCTGCGCTATATGAAGTCTGGTTTAAGGTAGGCAGGAAAGAGGGTGTGAGGGAAAGGGTTAAAGTGTGTAGGATAAATCCCCGAGGGACATATTAGTGCGTCTTGTTACTGAAACCAAAACAAGGCCCCAAAACTTTGGTTCTCTTACTGTGGATATTCTCTTGTGATAGTTGTGAAGGTTGCTTTAGTTGCCAGAGACGTTTTTTACTTTCCTTCGAGGAAGTAGCACTCCGCTGGCAGAGAGTGGGGGCAAAGGAGATCGATTTCTCCCATTGCTCTTGAGACCTCTTCAAAAGTCACCTAGTTCTCCGCTTTCTTGACAGCAGAAGATCGTGTGGCGGCCGTACAGACGAATCACGTTTAACCTTTTAAAGCCTAGTGGTAACTTCACGTACCGCCAGGTTTAACATTAAAAAATTCTACGTGGTGCCCACATTGCGTTTATGTGTTTTGTACGGATCTCAGAACAAACAGCAACTTTTGCCTTATAAAACGTTTAGAGACTGGTTTTCATAACCGAAGTGGAGAGTGTTTACAGCGCGGTACGCACTGAGTTCTTATGTAAAACAGATACGCTTCGTCTTTGAAGGGTTAAGCTAAGAACGCAACAAGAGCGATCCAAATGTCTCGTCCGCCCCCTCGCTGTCCCTGAGACAGTGTCTGTAGGTAACGCGATACTGTCATGAGAAACAAGTCTGTGGTGCTAACACATACGTAAAAAAATTATTAGAAAATGTTTATTTTGAATTTTCACTTCCATGACTCGGGCGATTATGGTCTTGAAGGAAATGACCAGCATTTCGAATGGAACTATTTTCTGAAGCGCCGATCCTGGTAGCCGAGCGGTCTAAGGCGTGGGTCTGCGGCCTTTCGCTTCGTGGGATTGTGGGTTCGAATCCCACCGGTGGCGTGGATATCTGTTTTGTGTGTTATAGGTAGAGGCCCTTCGTCGGGCCGATCACTAGTCCAGAGGAGTCCTATCGACTATTGTGTGTCTGAATGTGTAGGACGAACCTCACAGCGGATGCCTAAGGTCACCGCGGCTGTCGAGTCAAAGGGGCGAAATATCTGAAGCACATTCGCCCAAAATGTTAGTAAATCCTACCATACGGTTCTGTGCGTCACATTCCCTAACTCCAGCTGTTGGTTGTACTAAAGTGGTAGGTTCGTACCTTGTTGCCTGTTTGTTGTTTGGATGATTAGTTACTTAGTGACGTGTTTACGTCATTTGTTAGTCGCCTAGCTGAACATCTATTTTGAAAGCTAGTTGCGGATTTATTTATTTATCATCATCATCATCTTCTTCTTCTTCTTCTTCTTCTCCTTCTTCTTCTTCTTCCATGGGTTAGGTTGTTTGACCTGTTCCGTCATCGACGCATTGCCATCATTTTCTAGGACGTCCACGATCTCTTTTTCCTCGGGGTTTGTAGTTGAGGGCGTGTTTCGGGAGTCTGGTGTCGTCCATTCTTCTAAGATGGTTTATCCAGTTTTGTTTGTATTTAGAACTCACATCTTGTATTTATTTATTTATTTACTGAAGTTTTTCGCTTACTTCTGAGTAGTAACTCCCAGTCCTTTAACCCTGCTCGGTGTTTATAAACGCAAATCCGTCCGTTGTAATGTACCAACCTGTGGGGCTTCAAATGCACTCTTTTTTGCTTTACATTTTTTTTGAAGAAGAAACCAATTGAGCATTTATTTCCTTGTAGCAATGTACCTTACATTTTATTTCCTTGTAGCAATGTACCTAAAAAATTATTTCCTTGTAGCAATGGACCTTACATTTTATTTCCTTGTAGCAATGGACCTTACATTTTATTTCCTTGTAGCAATGTACCTAAAAATTATTTCCTTGTAGCAATGGACCTTACATTTTATTTCCTTGTAGCAATGTTCCTTATATTTTATTTCCTTGTAGTAATGTACCTTACATTTTATTTCCTTGTAGCAATGGACCTTACATTTTATTTCCTTGTAGCAATGGACCTTACATTTTATTTCCTTGTAGCAATGTACCTTATATTTTATTTCCTTGTAGCAATGTACCTAAAAATTATTTCCTTGTAGCAATGGACCTTACATTTTATTTCCTTATAACAATGTACCTTATATTTTATTTCCTTGTAGCAATGTACCTTACATTTTATTTCCTTGTAGCAATGTACCTTACATTTTATTTCCTTGTAGCAATGTACCTTACATTTTATTTCCTCGTAGCAATGGACCTTACATTTTATTTCCTTGTAGCAATGTACCTTAAATTTTATTTCCTTGTAGCACTGTACCTTACATTTTATTTCCTTGTAGCAAGGTACCTTACATTTTATTTCCTTGTAGCACTGTACCTTAAATTTTATTTTCTTGTAGCACTGTACCTTACATTTTATTTCCTTGTAGCAAGGTACCTTACATTCCATGTCAAGTGCTTAGCCCACATTGCAGCAATCAGTCTTTATCCTCGAGCCACAGCGAGGCCAGAAGAAATAAACGTTTAATTAATTCTGTAAATAAGCTAAACTTACTCGTTATTTTGCAAGAAGCCATACGTAATGGTAACGCGTATTTTGAGCTCAGCGCTAAATTAAATACAACGCCTTTCTTATGGTCTCATGATGTCATTTAAAACACGGCATCCCTGCTTAAAGATATTTGATCTTATGTTATGTTTAAGTTCCAAGTATTGTCAGTAACCAGCTCCGTTAAGTATGTACTCGTAAGCTTTCAAAGTTACGTAAAAGCAGCGTTAACTTAACTGAAGAATATAATTCTTAGACGGTGGTGTAAAAAGGGAAATATCCTATCGTCACTGATTAAACAAAGAGTAATCAGTGACGATGGTAGAAGTCCAAACACATAACTAACTAACTAACTAACTAACTAACTAACTAACTAACTAACTAACAACTANACACATAACTAACTAACTAACTAACTAACTAACTAACTAACTAACTAACTAACAACTAACTAACTAACTAACTAACTAACTAACTAACTAACTAACTAACTCCATGGAGCAGAGGTCTTCTTGAAAAGCTAACAGTTTCTCAGCTAGTCAACAAATTCCCCGCATTTTATGGAACCTGGAGGTTCATTACCGCATTCACAACAGCCCGCCACCTGTCTCTATCTTGAGCCAGCTCAATCCAGTCCATGCTCCATCCCACTACTTTAAGATCCATTTTAATATTATCCTCCCATCTACGCCTGGGTCTCCCAAGTGGTCGCCTTCCCTCAGGTCTCCCCACCAAAATCCTGTATGCACCTCTCTTTTCCCCCATACGTGCTACATACCCCGCCCGTCTCATTCTTCTCGATTTGATTACCGAAATAATATTTGGTGATGAGTACAGGTCACTAAGTTCCTCGTTATGTAGTCTTCTCCACTCCCCTGTCACCTCGTCCCTCATAGGCCCCAATATCCTCCTCAGCACCCTATTCTCAAACAATCTGAGTCCGAACACATATCAGTGATATCTCGCGGTTATTTTACATGATCATTTCCCTGCTTTGTCCCTGTCTTCACATCCTTACCTTAATATGTATATCGGGCACACTAATCTCTTTCTGTGCGGCCCAGTAGCTTAGATTCCCACTGCCTTGTGCGGTTGAGACGTGAATTTTTCTCTGCTTATGACTTTTTAAGATTCGTGCCACGTGCGTTTTTATGTACCTGTCTATAGTTGGTACAATTTCTGGCTATTTATATTAATCGCTGTCTCAGGGCATAGCTACCGTCAGTGCCTGACAGGTGATGATTACAGTCAAAGAGCATCCTCCGTGTACATGCTTTGACTTATCAGAGCCTCTCAGGGTATGGAGAATTTCTCACGACCCGAATCCAGCAGATACTCATCTGTGATTTTACATAGGCTTATTTTTGGACCTTGTTAACAGTGTTTTAATTTAACACGTACTAGGGGTCCTTCCTGATTATCCCTTTAAAGACGAGGCATATCTGTTTTATATAAGGACTCAGTGCGTACCGCGCTGTAAACACTCTCCACTTCTGTTATAAAAACCAGTCTCTTAATGTTTTATAAGGCAAAAGTTGCTGTTTGTTCTGAGATCCGTACAAAACACATAAACGCAATGTGGGCACCACGTACAATTTTTTAATGTTAAACCTGGTGGTACGTAAAGTTACCGCTAGGCTTTAAAAGGTTAAAGACGAAGCGTATCTGTTTTATATAAGGACTCAGCGCGTACCGTGCTGTAAACACTCTCCACTTCGGTTATAAAAACCAATCTCTTAATGCTTTATAAGGCAAAAGTTGCTGTTTGTTCTGAGATCCATACAAAACACATAAACGCAATGTGGGCACCACGTAGAATTTTTTAATGTTAAAGCCGGTGGCATGTAAAGTTACATCTAGGCTTTAAAAGGTTAAATATCATTTGTGAAAAATATTTATGTGTGCTTAAGGTCAGTTTCGCTTGTACACTGCTAAGCCTTCGGCTGAGAATTTCACTAGTTTTCACTCTAGAGTCAAAATGCCAAGTGCCCGTGGGCTTCCGGTAATTTTTGTGTTGGAATTACCGAAACAAGTCGTGAACATAACAGTCTATCGTTTGAAGGCCTACTGTCATACAAACTACAGTCGAACTAGCTTATAAGGTCAGGAAAGAGACCGAATAATTTATGTATTTATAAACGACTGTCGTTATAAGCGAGGAGCGTAAAGTTATGGTTAACAATGACGAATTCATTGGTACCATAGAAAATCTGTTTAGGCGAGATGTCGTATAAACCGATACCGTTATAAACGGGTTCGACTGTATCATCCTTCTGAATTATTTTAGCTAGTTATTATTCTTAATGACCTGTACTCATCACCAAATATTATTCGGGTAATCAAATCGAGAAGAATGAGATGGGCGCGGCATGTAGCACGTATAGGGGAAAAGAGAGGTGCATACAGGATTTTGGTGGGGAGACGTGAGGGAAGACGACCACTTGGGAGACACAGGCGTAGATGGGAGGATAATATTAAAATGGATCTTCAAGAAGTGGAATGGGGCATGGACTGGATTGAGCTGGCTGAGGATAGGGACAGGTGGTGGGCTGTTGTGAATGCGGTAATGAACCTCCGGGTTCCATAAAATGTGGAGAATTTCTTGACTAACTGAGAAACTGTTAGCTTCTCAAGAAGGCCTCTGCTCCATGGAGTTAGTTAGTTAGTTGTTAGTTAGTTAGTTAGTTAGTTAGTTAGTTGGTTGGCTGGCTTGTTGGTTGGTTGGTTGGTTGGTTGGTTGGTTGGTTGGTCAGTCAGTTAGTTAGTTCCTAAACATCAATATGCCGACTGTATGCCTTCATGACAAGACGTAACTAGCGGGGGGGGGGGTAAGTTGTAGAAACATACTAATATAGAGTCGAATTCGGTTACAACGTCATGAGAGGTACTGAATATTTTGTGTCGTTATAAGGGAGTGTTGTTAAAATCGAGCAGTATAATGTTACGGTTAACAGTAAGGAATTAATTGTTAACACAGGATATCTGACGTTATAGACGAGGTTTCTATAAACCGATGTCGTTATAAACGGGTTCAATTCGATTTGCGTACTTTGTAATAATACGCGTTGTGCCGCCACTACAATGGCGTGCGATTTATCGCATTCGCTGCCTGACAGTGCTGTCTCATTAGGCTTCTTGTCTAGTGCGTAAGATATCCTGATGGTATGTGTTTGGAGCGACGAGGAAAAGACGTGTTGCTAACGCACGGAGCTCAAGGAAACCAGATCGCTAACAACTGTCCTAAGAACATTGATATCTTATGGAAACTACTGAAGTTTCTTCATATGTACTTTGTCTCTGAAATATGTAACGAATATCTAAATACGCAAAATGTGTGAAACTACCTTCCTACTGTCAAAAACATAAAATTTGAATTAGACAGTTAAGTCCCTTTGATTGCTTCCTTGTTCAGCCTCGTTAAACAGTTTCACATTTGCTTCGTTATCTTATTGTACGTTATGACTTCTTGTGGCCCTGGCGTCGACTCAGCCTCTAACAGAAATGAGTACCAGGAATATTTCCTGGGGGGTAAAGGTAGCCGGTGCGTAGGGCTGACAACCCTACCACCTTTAAATGCCGATTGCCTAGAAATCTGGGAGCCTCGACCTCCTGGAACCCTAAGGACATGTCCAGCCCTGTAATGGGGTTGCTTTTTATGGCTTCTTGTGGTTTATTTTTTTAGACTTTACTCTGTAAACGTTAGAATCTTTAGTGAATGACGAAGTACTAACACTTGGACAGAGGCAACGTCGTTCTGCTCGAGGTGCAATCACACGATGTGCCCGGAAAGTCAGAATAAAACCGTGGAAAACCGCTCAATCCTTAAATTTTTTGTCGCGGCCTAAATTCTAAACGGGCCCTTCCACAGATATTTTTACTTGCATAATTTTCACAGACTAGGTAATTAAAATTACACTTAGGTGTTTTAATTAACCTCTTCGAAGGAAGGATTGGCGGCACTGAGCCCAAGTAGGTTATCCAAAACAAGCACACATATGGCTGAGACCAACACAATTGTATTTTATTCAGTAGCTACATGTTTCGGCCGAAGTCGACCCTCACCCAGGCCATAAATAAAATATTTAAAAAGAGAGTAAAAATATAATGTAAAAGAATAACATAAAAATTAAGAGGATGAAATATTGGTTAAATTTTTTGCCTTTTTTAAATACTGTATTGTGTCCTGATTCTGGCAGCCTTCGATTCAAATATGTAGCTACTGAGTAAAACACAGTTGTGTTGGACTGATCCATATAAGTGTTTGCTTTGAATATTTAAACAGATTTGGATTAATTCTATCGAATTAGTACGTAGATTATGTTCAAATATCTGTATCTAACACAGCGATGAAATTTTTTGTGTTATACCGTGCATATTCTTATAATTAATGCATGAATCAAGTTCGGCACTTAACCTTTTAAAGCCTAGCGGTAACTTTACGTACGACCAGGTTTAACATTAAAAAATTCTACGTGGTGCCCACATTGCGTTTATGCGTTTTGTACGGATCTCAGAACAAACAACAACTTTTGCCTTATAAAACATTAAGAGACTGGTTTTTATAACCGAAGTGGAGAGTGTTCACAGCGCGGAACGCACTGAGTCCTTATATAAAACAGATACGCTTCGTCTTTAAAGGGTTAATAAAATGCATTCAGAAGCAGTTATAAAATTCCCTGATGACGGCACCCCGGTGCCGAAACAAGTAGGAGCTTTATATTTGCTTCTGACTGTACATTATCAAGTTTCTAATTTTTTTATATATTAATTACCGTGATGAACATTAGGATAAAAGAAAAGGAGAAAATATATTAGCCGACCCCAGTGGCCGCGCGGTCTAAGGCGTAGGTCTGCTGCCGAGAGCTTGCTGGGATCGTGGGTTCGAATCCCACCAGGGTCATGGATTTTTTTCTCTTGTACAGTGTTTGTGTTGTCAGGTAGAGGTCTCTGCGACGGGCCGATCCCTCGTCCAGAGGAGTCCTACCGACTGTGGTGTGTGTCTGAGTGTGATCAAGTGAAAATAAACAACCTCGACACCTGCTGTGAACAAGTAGGTAGGAGAGGGAAGGACTGAGTAAAGTAAGAAAATGGATTAAAAATATACGTAATTGCAATACACCAGAAGATAGCTTCAGTAACATAGTGAACACAAAGTAAGGGCTTGTGAGATTCACGGTGTCTGTAAAGCATAAGGAATCCTCTGAGGACACACAGCACTGTGCAGGAACGTGGTGGAGACTGGAGTGAAGTTTAGAGGTAGAGATTTCAGTCTGTCAAAGGTAGAGAACTAAGAGGGGAAGAGGAAAGGGAGAAAGTCATTAAACGGTAATAAACTGGCCGTGATTCCAGAGGAAGAGTGGAAGATCAGGCAGAAAGAGAAAATTTATTAAGGTGGGAGGATTCAGATGGGGAGGAACTTGCTCTGATTTGATGATTCGTTGGAAAGTACAATTTTATGTCAAGTGTAGAAAAATACAAACCCCGTTTATTTTAATCGGATCGTTACCTATAGGTTTCACCAAAGCTCGCCTTTACGCGCTGTCCTCTACTTCTTTTCCTTTTGTTTCTTAGTCCTTCCGTATTCTACCTACCTGTTCACAGCAGGTGTTGAGGTTGTTTATTTTCACTTGATCACACTCAGACACACACCACAGTCGGTAGGACTCCTCTGGACGAGGGATCGGCCCGTCGCAGAGACCTCTACCTGACAACACAAACACTGTACAAGAGAAAAAAATCCATGCCCCCGGTGGGATTCGAACCCAAGATCCCAGCAAGCGCTCGGCCGCAGACCTACGCTTTAGACCGCGCGGCCACTGGGATCGGCTGTCCTGTACTTACGTCGCGTTAGCTTCCATACATTACCCGTGTCCGTGCTGCACCAGTACCCCGAAGCACTCTCTTAAACTCCTAATATTCCCTGTAGGAATAACCGTGTTATTAACGAGAGGGTCTATGAATGCTGGTTGCATCATTTAAGGCCTTGCTACTTTTAATTCTTCACATGCTATATCCGTTGTCATTAAATGGAACCCAAAAATATTTGGGCTCTATGCAAGATGCAGCTTATGCAGAATGAACAAAGGAGTCGTCGTTGTGTGGCCGTTAGCCTGCGTCTAGTGGTGTAGAATTCTGCTACCTAATTCCGGAAGAATTGTGTGAGACAATACAGCCATTATATCCATGTGAAGGCAGTGACAGCGTGCGATTAATAAGAACAGAAAGGATGGCGGTGTGGCAGTTGCAAGTGGTGCAAAAGAGGTATCACAGCCTAATTCCACAAAAGCGAGACACTGTGTCACTACCAGATCCTAACTTCTCGAGACCGAGTCACGGTGGCACAACCACAGCGGAATTCCCCAAAGCGAGACACGGTGGCACAACCACAGACTCATTTCTCAAGACCGAGGCACGATGGCACAACCACAGCATAATTCCCCAAAGCGAGACACGGTGGCACAACCACAGACTAATTTCTCAAGACCGAGTCACGGTGGTACAACCACAGCATAATTTCTCAAGACCAAGTCACGGTGGCACAACCACAGCATAATTCCTCAAAGCGAGACACGGTGGCACAACCACAGCCTAATTTAAAAGATGGAGACACAGTGGCACAACCACATCGTGACTCCATAAGAGCCAAACCGTTATAACTGGCGTGGTGGTTATGTGCAATCCCGTTAAAAGCCATAATACTATGAACACTAGTGTCCTGTGATATCACACTGTGTCCAGTGGTAAAGATTCACCGGCGTTTCGGAAGAGAATACCATCTCCATATTCCGGGTCTGTGACACTACATACCAGTCGACATGGAGTGACATTCCAGAAGAATTTGATAGTCAACAGCACCGCTATGACAACGCCAGACATCTCGCTTCGTAAACTCCGTATTACACGTGTACCATATTTGCGGGTTTCTTCATAGCCTGCTTTGTAAGATATAAGAATTATGGTTGCGTCAAATTATGAACCGAACGCCTGAATGTTAGTCGTTCGGACGAAGATCTCGCCGAAAAACAGTTAAAGGACTATTAGGCGCAAGTAAGTCTCCAATATCTGAACTTCTCGTCTTTAATGGCGTAATTTGGTGGTTGTATTCAAAAGACCAAATGACCAGACAAAATGAAAATGGGGCTTTGTAAAGATTTTTATTATAAAGCTGTGATGGAACGTTGCTCATATATCAAAAGCCTTAAGTAAAGCCCCGTGTGATGGATTCTAAAAGATACATGAGGATAAACCATTGCAACAGAAGTTCCATTCATGAATAACCATGAATCAGAAATGACGTTCAATGACATCGCATAGTGGAGAGACCTACTGGAATGGGACTTGAGAATGGAGGGAAGATCAGTGGCAGAGAGAGATGTGTTACTGCTGGGGGAAATCCCCCGCGCTGTGGGAATAGATAAGGCTAACTAACTAACTAACTAACTAACTAAATAACTAAATAACTAACTAACTAACTAACTAACTAACTAACTGGCTGACTAACTAACTACATGGAGCAGAGACCATCTTGAGAAGCTAACAGTTTCTCAGCTAGTCAAGAAATTACCCGCAGTTTATGGAACCCGGAGGTTCATTACCGCATTCACAACAGCCCGCCACCTGTCCTTATCCTCAGCCAGCTCAATTCAGTCCATGCCCCATCTCACTTCTTGAAGATCCATTTTAATATTATCCTCCCATCTACGCCTGGGTCTCCCAAGTGGTCGCCTTCCCTCAGGTCTCCCCACCAAAATCCTGTGTGCAATTCTCTTTTCCCCCGTACGTGCTACACGCCCCGCCCATCTCATTCCTCTCAATTTGATTACCCGAATAATATTTGGTGATGAGTACAGGTCATTAAGTTCCTCGTTATGTAGTCTTCTCCACTCCCCTGTCGCCTCGTCCCTCTTAGGCCCAAATATCCTCCTCAGCACCCTATTCTCGAACACCCTCAGTCTTTGTTCCTCCCTCAGTGTGGAGACCAAGTTTCACACCCACACAAAACAACAGGTAAAACTACAGTTCTGTATACCCTAATCTCTGTGTTTTTGGATAGCAAACTGGAAGACAAAAGATTCTGCACCGAATGATAGCAAGCATTCCCCGACTTCAGTCTGCTCTTAATTTCTTCATGAATGGAGTTTCTATCCGTTAGGGCTGTTCCCAAATATTTGAATTCTTCCACCCTTTCAAAGGATTTACTGTCTATCTTTATGCTGTGATTGTGTCCTGCATTCTGATTTCGAGACATGACCATGTACTTAGTTTTTGTGTTATTAAACACTCTTTGTTTATCACGTCGTCGGCCCGTATGTTCTCCGACGGCAGACGTACGCCCGTTACACATCTAATCCTGCTAAAGTTATCGCATTGTACGAAGTCAGAAAGCACTTGTGCTTCGTAGGCGATAATTCACTCTAAGTATGAAATGTGTTTCTAACAGGAAACGTAAGTCATAACAAGAAATATGGTTTATGTCACATGTCATTTTTAAAATTAGACGCTTCATTTATAAAGTTTATGGTGTTTCAGCTGAAGGATTTTAATATCAGTTGTGAGCCCTTAAATGGGGGGCAAAATGGGGGAATTTTTACTTCAACACTATTAATTGTCAGTAGATTTTTTAAATGTATCACAAGAGTGGAAATGTGTTCAAACAAATTTAGCAGAGCACGATTAAACTTTTAAAGCCTAGCGGTAACTTTACGTACCAACAGGTTTAACATTAAAAAATTCTACGTGGTGCCCACATTGCGTTTATGTGTTTTGTGTGGATCTCAGAACAAACAGCAACTTTTGCCTTATAAAACATTAAGAGACAGATGTACGTGGGAGAAAAGAGAAACATTTGGCATTCAATGTAGAGAAGAAAAGTTCAGGCAGACGTCTGGTAAGGAAAGCTGAAAGAAAGAGATAACATGTAATGGGAGAATAATATTAAAATGGATTTCAGAGAGTTGGACTGGGATGTCGTGGACTGTTTTCATGTAATTTTATATTATATAGACTGTACATCTTGTCATAAGCTTAGTACTAGCCAACAAATTCACATATAGGCTACAACGTGTATTATAATCCCCTACATATCTTTCGACCAACCTTTGTCATCTTCAGGTGTTTTATAGCAAAGGTGTACAGAAACTTCGCATCAATTTACATATTTGTATGTAATATCTGTGTTTTGGATTTCTAATTTGTGATAACTTCGACTTGTAAATGATGCCGATCCCAGAGGCCGCGCGGTCTAGGCCGTAGGTCTGCGGCAGAGCGCTTGCTGGGATCGTGGGTTCGGATCCCACTGGGGGCTTGGATTTTTTTGTCTTGTACAGTGTTTGTGTTGTCAGGTAGAGGTCTCTGCGACGGGTCGATCTTTCCTCCAGAGGAGTCCTACCGACTGTGGTGTGTGTCTGAGTGTGATCAAGTGAAAATAAACAACCTCGACACCTGCTGTGAACAGGTAGGTAGAAGAGGGAAGGACTGCGAAACGGAACGAAACGGACGCGAAGTTCTTGTACACATTTGTTATGAAACCCCTGAAGATGACAAAGTTTTGTCGAAACATATATAGGGGCTTACAATACACGCTTCAGGCTATAAGGAACAGTAGAGTGTTATCTGAAACACATCTATATTAGCCCCAATTAACATATAAATATCATAATCAACACCTTAGGAAACCTCTCTCGTTTCTTATAAGGGTTTTTAGCTTCTTGCACAAGTAATGCCCTTTCCTTTGCACGACGTGCTCCTTGTTGCGGATACAGCCCAAATAGACGACTTAGAGGAAGCAATAGAGAGCAACAGAAGCAGAGCTAAACCCCATGGGAAACAGGAAGACGATTCCAGCTACGACAAGCAAGAAGTTATGAGAAAGAAAAAAGGGGAATTAAAAAGTCAGGACGATTTGCTACATGAGAAAGGGAAGAAAAGGCGCAGTCATTTTATATGACGTCAGATAAACCTACGTGTCTGTCTGACACCCGTCAAGCTGATTTTCTGTTTCTATGGTTACTGTAGACAAGGAACTGTAAATGCAAGAATTGGTGCTGCAGATTGTAACGGTCTGACTTGCCTGGCTACAGGGTCATCCTGTAGGACGTAAAAAGGGACAGTTCGGCCATGTATCGAAATTTTGGTATCAAAATATTTTAGTCTCAGCAAGACAGTGTTTGTGGGAATCGTTCTCGGCTTGTCGATTTCTTGTTGGTATCGATGTAAAATGCCGTTTTATCGGGACAGTAACACTTTATGGCTGCAATGAAAGGCATTTGGAATGATTTTTTTTAGTCTGTGTTGTTATGTCGATGTTTGCTGGTAAATCGAACGTCATGGTCACGCAACAAAGCTGCTAGTTCCGTCAGTATGTGTTTGTTGTATCTGAAGCAGGCTGTGTTAATTGCGCGTTTAGAGAACAAAGAACATAAACGCGTATAAAATACTAATGACAAAGACATCAGAGTTTTTTGTCGAAAAATGTTACTTCTAGACCATTAGTATTGTATTAATTATACAGGGTGATACGAAAGTCTCCATACATGGTAAAAATGGTCTCTTCATTTACATATATCTATATGGGTGCCATTACATTGATAGCACATAAGGATGCGTCTCTCCCACTTATGCTGATCTCCTTTTAACATAACTGATACGCGCGCACAAGTTTCTAATGCCTTGTTTTATGTGGCCCATATTTTGTATTTTCCGCCCGGTACATCATGGCCTGCAAATGTCCCCACAAGTAAATATCGAGTGGGGTGAGGTCTGGAGACCTTGGGGGCCACTCCACGGGACCACGGCGAACAATCGAATGACCTTCAAACTGCCAATCTCAGTAAAGGCGCACGCATATATCATATAATCCCCATGTATGGAGATTTTTGAATCATTCTGTAGAATTCTGTCCTTATAGAAAGTTTCTTAAAGTTTGTAGCTTCCTGTTTAATAAAGTCATATTAACCTTTTAAAGCCTAGCGGTAACTTTACATATGACCAGGTTTAACATTAAAAAATTCTACGTGGTGCCCGCATGGCGTTTATGTGTTTTGTACGGATCTCAGAACAAACAGCAACTTTTGCCTTATAAAACATTAAGTGATTGGTTTTTATAACCGAAGTGGAGAGTGCATACTGCGCGGTACGCTCTGAGTCCTTATATAAAACAGATACGCTTCGTCTTAAAAGGTTAATTAAAATCAAGGGATATGAGATAAGAGAAATAGAAAAAAATACATTCTCATAAAATACAAACATAGACCCACTGGTTTTGTGTACGTTTACAAATTTATATATATATATATATATAAGCGGGTGGTTACAGTCTTTGTGGCCGTATCCCACATCTCAGTCGCCATCTATTTCTATCTACGTAGTCTTCTTCCCGTAGATTTCTTCCATCCATTGCTTGCTTTGCTTTCTCCTTCCAGTTATTTCTCGGTGTTCCTCTGTTTTTCCTTTCAATTGGAGTCCATTCATATATTTCCTTAGGCAGTCCATCTTCTTCCATGCGTTCCATGTGTCCGTAGCCTTTAAGCTGTTTAGATTCTATAGCGTCTGTCAGCGTCACATCTGTTTCCATAATCTCCCTAATTCTGCCATTCTTCACGTGACCTTCCAGTCTCAGGTCACAGCATCTTCTCCAAAAATTAATTTCTCCTGCGTTAATTTTTTTGGAAAGCTTCGAATCCATGACCCATACCTCAGCACCATATACTGTTGGCGGCTCTACTGTAGATTTGAATATTTTGTTCAGTGTTTTTCGAAATAGGGTCTACAGATTTGGCCTATGTTTTTGTTACATTCTTAACAGATGCAGGGACTGCTGAAACTCTAAATATTAATAACACAACACGAATGTTAATGCACACATAAAGAATTCTTTATCATGCACCACAGAGTTACTCGAGACGAAAGAATCTTGAATTGTACAATATGCCGTTCGTGTTTACAAGGAAATAGTCTCCATTAACCAAACAATCTTACCCATATAAATTTTATTCTCAGCATTTAAAACTTTGTCTTATATTTAATTTCCTCGTTCAGAGCTTTTTACCCGGTTGTACACAGCAAGCGCGGAATTCAATTCATTCTCCCTTATCTGTATTCTGCTGTGGTAACAAAGATAAATTAACTCTCCCCCGGCTTTTGTGTTACATCCTCAAAGTGCAACCGAAATGTGGGTCCGAGATTATATTTCTGCCTTTTGCATCACACAGTACTTTACTATGATTTCTCTTATTTTTTAACCTTTTCTTTTACACAGAAATTAAATTATTGGCAAAACACTGAAAAAGCTGAATCTGTTTCAATTTTTAATCCAGTAATATAAATTCACAGAACTTCTGGGCACAGCCTTTATGACTCTCGGTTCATATTTCAGGGGTCCCCGGTTAGAACCCCGAGCGGCACAACTGCTATTCCAATCGCAGTTTCGGCGTGATTCCAAAGTCTCTCTAACAAGTACTGGATTGATTGCTATCTTAGGAAAAATAAGTTTCTTCCATCTTCTTGCAGATATTTTTTTTTAAATACAGTCGAACCCGTTTATAACGACATCGCTTTATATGACACCTCGTCTATAGCGTCAGATATTCTGTGGCACCAATTAATTCCTCACTGTTAACAACAACGTTACACTATTAGGTTACAAGAACACTCGTTTATAACGGCACAAAGCATTCAGTACCCTTCATGACGTTATAACCGAGTTCAGCTCCATAATTCATAATAATTTTGTCATTCGACTTTACTTAGTGTGTTTTTAACAAACAAAAAAAATGATGGCAATTTGTTACAGCTTCACACGTTTTGATCTATTAAAAAGAACGAAAATGTTGAACAGATTCCAGTTGACGCTTTCGTAAATGATCTAAAGACATACTAACATTTTAAGAACTGGTGATAAGCATTCTGCATTGTGCCTATTCAGTGTGTTTATTTGTTCCGTAAGACTGTCACAGCCAACACTATATATTCCCCTCTACACTATTCAATGACATACAATTGCACTTGAGATGCGATTTGACTCCTCTGAGGCAGTAACTAAGCCTATATGCACGTCTACACACAAAGTGTAGGTGGATTTTAATGTTCAGAGTTTTAAATAGGGTCATATGCTTATCAGAAGAATGGGCACACAAAACGACATTATTTTCCCCATTTTTGTTCACAAACGTATTAAAAGTTGCTAGATTATATTTGTTAGTCTCCCTTTACGGCGCCTTGTTAACCTTTAAAGACGAAATCTAATCTGCTTTATATAAGGACTCAGTGCTTACCGCGCTGTAAACACTCCCCACTTCGGTTATAAAAACCAGTCTCTTAATGTTTTATAAGGCAAAAGTTGCTGTTTGTTCTGAGATCCGTACAAAACACATAAACGCAATGTGGGCACCACGTAGAATTTTTTAATGTTAAACCTGGTGGTACGTAAAGTTACCGCTAGGCTTTAAAAGGTTAAAGACGAAGCATATCTGTTTTATATAAGGACTCAGTGCGTACCGCGCTGTAAACACTCTCCACTTCGGTTATAAAAACCAGTCTCTTAATGTTTTATAAGGCAAAAGTTGCTGTTTGTTCTGAGATCCATACAAAACTCATAAACTCAATGTCACTACAATGTAGAATTTTTGAATGTTAAACCAGGTGCTGTGTAAAGACCTCGCTAGGCTTTAAATGGTTAATGGACGTCAGGCTACCATCTTTGTGGCACTGCGTTTTTGCGCGACGTAAAGAAGGCAGACTGCCTTTAGTAGGTAGAATTTTAGCATGCGTTAACTTCAAGTAGAAATCACACTATAAGAGAAAATTAAATTTTGTGCTGCGAAATTTGGTTTAAGGAGCTCTGAAATACAAGACTGTAGGCCATGCTGCGCAAACAGTTGAACTACTGCCCCAAGAACAGCTTTAAAGAAAAGATGAGGCATCTCTTGGAATTTTTCTAACAAATCAAGAGCGCGTAAAGAAAGAATCGAGATCAAGCTCCACTGATTCTTAATTATAAACACCTAACCATTCCTCCAAAAAGTCTGTGCTTTACGCCATATTACATGGCGTGACAACCCACAATACATGAGTGTTTCAAAATTTTCATTTTCACGTATAGTGCTTCAGGCTTAGAGGCTGGACCCTATGTGTATCTCAATATTAAATACGCATAGCGTGACACCCTCACGTAGCTGTACCAGCTGGCATTACACTCAGACAGACAGCCCAAACCGTGCATACTAACACTCACAGAGGGAAGAATTACGCACTGATGTGTGAGAATATATCCTACTGCGGCAGTTGTTCAGAGTTGTTAAATTTGTTGTACGCTTACATGGGTATTGGGGTTCAGGTAGCGGAAATCTACACTGGAAGGGGGGGTGTTCTTTTTCAAAATTATCTATTTTCAAAATACCTATGTAATTATTGATGTGTTATTTCTGTGATTTTCTTTGTCGCAATAGAAGCCGGTTCTTCTTGGAACTTGTTATCAAAATTGTAAGAGAAACTAATTTTTGGTATTAGTCAGATACGTGCTTTTTATTTCATTACAAATATACACACACACACACGGGATGAAGAGATAATTACAGTGGCTGCTGTGGAAGAACAGAGAAAAGTGTAATGTTATGGCTTAAAAAAGAAAGAATTTGGAATATAAGAGAATTTGGAAGAGACGTCGAAAAAGGAAAATACGTTCTGTATTTAGGGGTTGTTAGAATGTTCAAAAAGAAAACGGCGAGAGAAGAATTTTTATGTGGTGTTTGCATGTGAAGGAGAATGTAGCCTATGGGGAAAGTTCTGCACGTAAGCTCTACATATATAGCAGAGAAAAAAGTACGGGAGTACAGCTATGTGCTGGTAAAGTCAGATGCATGTCTGAAAATAAGATCAGTAGGTTACAGCGTGTAGTGCGGGCTGCCTAGGAATAGAACAAGAAACTGAGAAAGTTATTGGAAAGAAGAAGAAAGACCGTAACAAGAAAGTAACAGGGCTGTGGGGTCGGAGTCGGAAGGAATTTTAGGTGGAGTCGGAGTCGGTAAAAATTTACCGACCCCGAACCCACTCTAAAATCTTAACTAGATACTCCAACTCCAGAGCCCTGATAGCTACAGTAACCATTAGACTTATACTTAAATATAGGTTATAAGTCTAAACAGCAGCCTGATGATTCACGTGGTGGTGATGAAACGTCTTATAGGTTTACCGTTATTAATGCATATTGAGCTTTTTTGAATGATTCGGAGTCGGAGTTTTAAAAATCAAGCAGTCGGATTCGGAAGTTTTAAAAATCGAGGAGTCGGAGTCGGAGTTTTAAAAATCAAGCAGTCGGAGTCGGAAGTTTTAAAAATCGAGGAGTCGGAGCCGGAAGTTTTAAAAATCGAGGAGTCGGAGTTTTAAAAATCGAGGAGTCGGAGTTTTAAAAATCGAGGAGTCGGAGTTTTAAAAATCGAGGAGTCGGAGTTTTAAAAATCGAGGAGTCGGAATTTTAAAAATCGAGGAGTCGGAGTCGGAATTTTTTGTGTACCGACTGCACAGCCCTGCAAGGTTATGGCAGTAATGTAGCGGTGTTATGTGCAGTGGAATATTTGGGTAAAAAAATGGAAATGGTTAGGCGTTTAAGAAGTGTGTGCTAAACAATAAACTTCTGATATTCAGACGCCGATTCTTGTGTACTGACAAACCACAACTCAATCGTACTCAATAAAAAAAATTAGTTCAAATTTCCAGGTTTGTTTCTCCGAGGCTCCGTTAGCCTACCGGAAATACAGAGGCATGGAGCATTCTCACGTGCAAAAGTAGCACGTGTTTAGCCCTGAAGACAGGAACGCTCACTAGTTTCAAGAAACCTACAACGTGCTGAAGGATCTTCTATGGAAATTCCATTATTAATGAACACGTTAAAAATTTGTTACTGATGTCGCCGTTTCAAACCCCCATTCACAAAAGATGCACATGTCTGTATACCCAAAAAATGTAGCCCTTCGCCACCGAAACTAATTTGCTAGTCTCGGTTCTAATATTTCCCCAGAATCATCACGTTCCACCTAGAAGGTTTCTTTAAAAGTAAATCTTTTTTTTTGGGAAGTTCTCTGTTCGAAACTCCGTCACGTGTGTTATGACAGGCTTGTCGTAATTTCCATGTCTTCCAGGCGATTGTTTTGTATGGCGATGAAAGGGGTCACGTCGCAATCTCTAATAACGCAGCACAGGAACGCTTCTAGATGCCGACACCCTTCAGAAAATAAAGGTAAAAGTAAAGGTGTCCCATTACAGGCCTGGACAGGTCCTGAGGGTTCCAGGCGGTTGAGGCTCCCAGATTTCTAGACAATCGTCGGCACATGAAGGCGGTAAGGTTGTCAGCCCTACGTACCGGCCGCCTTTACCCCCAGGAAATATTCCTGGAATTCATTTCTGTTAGAGGCTGAGTCGACCCCAGGGCCACAGTGCGGCAGGAAGGATTATGTCAATGAAAAAATCCACTGACACCATCGGAAATCGAACCCGCGACCTGCCGGTTTGTAGCGCAGTGCCTCAACCAACTGCGCCACCGCGTGACCACTTCAGCAAATATTGGATTTGAAGTCTGCCAGAATATTAACTGAGCTTTATCGACATTTCTCTCAGTCACTCCAGGCAAAAGAAGTCGGCTACTACTGCTCCTTTACACTTCTTGTCCAGTTTATCATCTGTGTTCAAATCATTCGAACGTACATTGTTTCATTTTAACCCTGTAAAGACGGAACGTATCTGTTTTATATAAGGACTCAGTGCGTACCGCGCTGTAAACACTCCACGTCGGTTATAAAAACCAGTCTCTTAATGTTTTATAAGGCAAAAGTTGCTGTTTGTTCTGAGATCCGTGCAAAACACATAAACGCAATGTGGACACCAAGTAGAATTTTGTAATGTTAAACCTGGCGGTATGTAAAGTTACCGCTAGGCTTTAAAAGGTTAATAAAACGTCATTAAACAAGCTAAAGATAAATTGTAGGTTGTTTTATCCTGGTATTTTTATATCAATGTATTCAATTTATTGTATCAACCAAATGCACGTTATTAGTTACATGTGACTGACAAACACGTGGCTCCAATGTGTTTCGATACAAGCCTACAATCTTCAGGGGGCGCAGTGTGTCGGGTTTAGAACTTATTGCCAATGACATGCTGTTATTTACACAGTTCTACAGACTGCAGTAGGCTCCGTCGTTGATGCCATTTATGTATAAAAAGTACAGCTTGATATGGCTGGCTCCAGTACGCCACACAACATAAACACAGGGACACGATCCGCCTCGGACTGAGACACGCACTGCAGACCTGAACACGTAACGCCACAAACCGGAAGTTTCCGCTGCCAGCCGCAACAGTAATTTTATCTTGTATAAATCGTGTCTCTTATATAAGAAACATTTTAATCATATTTTGACCACAAGATTTTAAAACCAGTATATTTGTACCTTTTATACACAAATGGCATCAAGAGCGGAGCCTACTGCAGTCTGTGGGGCCGTGTAAATAGCAGCGTGTCACTGGCAGTTGGTTTTAAACTTGGCACATTGCGCTGCCTGAAGGTGGCACACTTGTACCGAAACATGTCGCAGCTACGTGTTTAACACTCATACGTAACTAACAATGTGCGTTTGGTTGGTACAATAAATTGGATACGTTAAACTAAAAATAAATTACAAGACGGCGAATTATATGCCAATAAATTCTCGAATAGAACTAACTAACTAACTAACTAACTAACTAACTAACTAACTAACTAACTAACTAACTAACTAACTAACTAACTAACCAACCAACCAACCAACCAACCAACTAACTAACTACATGGAGCAGAGGCCTTCTTGAGAAGCTAACAGTTTCTCAGCTAATCAAGAAATTCCCCGCATTTTATGGAACCCGGAGGTTCATTACCGCATTCACAACAACCCGCCACCTGTACCTATACTCAGCCAGCTCAATCCAGTCCATGGCCCCATCCCACTTCTTGAAGATCCATTTTAATATTATCCTCCCATCTACGCCTGAGTCTCCCAAGTGGTCGCCTTCCCTCAGGTCTCCCCACCATAATCCTGTATGCACTTCTCTTCCCCATACAAGCTACATGCCGCGCCCATCTCATTCTTCTCGATTTGATTTCCCCGAATAATATTTGGTGATGAGTACAGGTCATTAAGTTCCTCGTTATGTAGTCTTCTGCACTCCCCTGTCGCCTCGTCCCTCTTAGGCCTCTAATTGAAATGGTCTCATTAAATAACAGAAAAATATATGTTTCAAGGATGTCGTTCAAGTTCTGTCGTGGACATTTGAAGGAAAATATCGAGTTAAACAGCAGACTTGATTTTAGCTTTCGAAACAGCTTGTGGAAGGCCGTAGTTTGTCCAGCACAGGGGAACGAATGCCAAAATGGGCGGACGGCTTGGGTGGAAATAACGGCAGACCAAATTAAATAGGAAGTACCATGCAGAACACCAGTACAGCCCTACTGGCAGGAAAGGTTCTGATTGCTTCGCTCTTCTCGTTCATTCTATTTCTCTCTCATACAACCATCCACCCTCCTCTTCACAGTCTCACTGCATCCCCCATTCTCTAATTAAGGGGAGTTTCCAACTGATTCAGAAGCATTCAGTTGCTGTACACAGAACACCGCGTGTTGCAGGGAAAGTTGTAGAATATAAGGTTTACAGCACATACGTAGACGTGACGAAATTATCATTTTGTCACGAATGTAAAAGGAAATTTAGTTTTGCAAATAAATCCTGAAAAATTGTACAGTGCGTTATATTTTTATGTGTGGAATTTGCAAACGACATGTCATGGATGTGCGATTGGGATTGTTCTGTCTTCTCTGAATGCACAAAACCGAAGTTTCAACAGACGTCTGTTTTGGTCTCCAAGTGATCTGTAAGCTTGGGAATAAGTGAAAATGTAAAAGAATCAAAAACCTACAAATTCGTATGTAAGATACAAAATAACACAGAATTCTAAATGTAAAAATAATGTGCACAAAACTCAGTCTAAAATTGTAGAAAATAAAATAAATTTTCATTGTTAAAATCAAAATCACGGGACGTGAAGAAGCAAAAAAAAATATTTTTTTGCTTTTTCACGTCATGTGTTTTAGATTACATAAAAAGCGATTACGAAAAAAGTTAAAATACACATCAGAGGTGTATCGCATGTTACAGCACTGTCTACGAATTAAAAGTTTACTCTGGAATTTTTAAGATTTTCAGAAAATAAACTCTCGATAAATGTTTATTAATTTTAAGATAATATTAAAAATCTTCCTACAGTTCTGTAGTATTCTGGTCTTCTGCATCATGACAGTGTGTAATCTTCCAAATAAAGTTCTGGATTGTACCGGCGTGCACACACACACACGCACGCACAGAGGCGCGGCGCCATAACCCTCAAGACCACAAAACTAATTGTCATTGTAATCTGCACACACACTTCAGGTGAACACAAAAACATTTTAGTAAGACCCAGCTAGGCTGATGCATAGCGACCGATGACGGAGTCCGCTCGAGACATGCACAAAAGATATCTATAGCGACTTCTAGCTCTGGGTTCAATTCCCGATGGTATAATTAGAATTCTTCCTTGTCATAATCCTTCCGGTCGCACTATGGCCCTGGGTTCGAATCAGCCTCTAACAGAAATGAGTATCAGGAATATTTCCTGGGGGGGGGGGGGTAAAGGCGGCCGGTGCGTATGGCTGACAACCTTACCACCTTCATGTGCCGATTGTCTAGAAATCTGGGAGCCTCGACCTCCTGGAACCCTCAGGGCCTGTTCAGGCCTGAAATGGGACTGCTTTACCTTGCTTTCGTGGTTATTTTACCTCAAATTAAACCTCCACCGCTTCTTTCCAGGACCTTACGAATTTATTATTCATTGTCGTCCGGCCTTTCGACGCTACAGTGTAATCCACTTTGTCGAGGGCGTCTTTAACTAAAGAGCAAATAAATTAATATAAACTTTGTTCCTACCTTTATGGAATTTACTATTTCTTGCATTGCGAAGCGATTAGGTTAGGTTTATACAATCGTACTCTGAATGGAAGAAACTGCTGGACACAGCCACGGGAAGATGAAGAGGAATTGGGACGGGATGGGGGGGGGGGGGGTTAAGGTAAAGTGACCCGGGGATGGATAGTGACAGAATGGAAACTGCGGTAGTGACGCCCGTCCTGATGGATGGACGCGCCGCGCAACGAGAAATGGTAACCGGATTTTTCAGCCGGTGAAAAATCTGGACACGAAACTCGGCGCACGCAGCTGCCGCTTCCTCCGGTGGTTAATCAACATCTGACACAGGCTGCTGCAAATTGATCGGCGTGGTCTTGCCCAAGGCAGACAACACCGTGTAACTCTACTCTTCTTCTTGCGTATTCTTGTATTCTTGCGTAGACTTGTATTCTTTAAGGCGTTGACACACCACTAAGCTGTATTTAACCATTTCAAGCTTAGCGGTAAATTTACGTACCACCAGATTTAACATTAAAAAATTCTACGTGGTGCCCACATTGCGTTTACGTGTTTTGTACGAATCTCAGAACAAACAGCAACTTTTGCCTTATAAATCTTTAAGAGATTGGTTTTTATAACCGGAGTGGACAGTGTTTACTGCGCGGTACGCACTGAGTCCTTATATAAAACAGATAGGCTTCGCCTTTAACCTTTTAAAGCCTAGCGGTAACTTTACATAAGACCAGGTTTAACATTAAAAAATTCTACATGGTGCCCACATTGCGTTTATGTGTTTTGTACGGATCTCAGAACAAACAGCAACTTTTGCCTTATAAAACATTAAGAGACTGGTTTTCATAACCGAAGTGGAGAGTGTTTACAGCGCGGTACGCACTGAGTCCTTATATAAAACAGATACGCTTCGTCTTTAAAGGGTTAATCACCCTGTATTGTGTTTTGAAAAATGAAATTGTTTTCTAAAAAGATATTTATGAATAGTTGTGCATACGTATTTTTCGGCTCTTTTACAAAACTTGCACAAACCGACAGTATATCTCTCTGTCTAGCTATCCATCCGCACTAAACAACTCAGCTACCACTGCACCCATTTTCGTTAGATATCGTCTTGAAGGCTTTTACTATGTTGTAGAAATTTTATTTATTTATTTACATATTTATTTATTTATTTATTTTACTTTAGCAGAATACTAAGACACGTTTGTGCTAGTAGCTCGTATTTTGCCACACAAGTACAAAAAGTGGTGCGCAACCAGAGACCGAATGAAGAAACATCTGCCATAATGTGGCGCCATATATATATACAGCGTAACAAGAGCAAAAATCCGAACATGTCTCAGTGTTTTTTTTTAGTGGTGAAGGGCCCCGCAGCAGACGCTACGGGGCAGCACCGCAGCCATGAGGCTTCTTGTGCAACCCTGTGATGAAGATGAAGATGAAGATGACTATTTTTCATCTATTTCCTAGTAATGGAGCACCGGTGGAATGAAATTGACAGGAGAAAACCGAAGTACTCGGAGAAAAACCTGTCCCAGTGCCATTTTGTCCACCACAAATCCTACATGGACTGACCCAGGACCCTCCGCGGTGGAAGGCCGGCGGCTAACCGCCTGAGCCATGGCGCGGCCTCGTCTTAGTGTTACGTTGTACATATGTTACCTGCCTTATTAACTTTCGTCTTGCGTCACACAATTTATAAGACAGACTTCACGGCAAAATATTTTAACCCTTTAAAGACGAAGCGTATCTGTTTTATATAAGGACTCAGTGCGTACCGCGCTGTAAACACTCTCCACTTCGGTTATAAAAACCAATCTCTTAATGTTTTATAAGGCAAAAGTTGCTGTTTGTTCTGAGATCCGTACAAAACACACAAACGCAATGTGGGCACCACGTAGAATTTTTTAATGTTAAACCTGGTGGTACGTAAAGTTACCGCTAGGCTTTAAAAGGTTAAGGGCCTTGAAAATTAAACTAAAATTTCAAAGATTCTCTCAGTATTGTGTGTGTGTTTTATCTGTGTGTTGCTCTTTACAGTTTGTGACTGAGTACATATTTCACTTCGGTGGGCAGACTAAATCCCTTCTCTCTCTCTCTCTCTCTCTCTCTCGCTCTCGCTCTCTCAGATCCCAATTGCTATTCTTCCTGTATCAGAGCCGAGTTTAAGTACTTCGCAGTCTACGTGCCTTCATGGGGTCCCACCTTTCACAGGGCCCCAAAAAGTGTGGCTGTATTTAAAATCCTGTGTCAAACACATTTCTTGTGCAAGTTCTTACATTGCTTTGTGTGCACTGGCGTCATGAATACCTGTAGTTAGGATGCGTGATCAGTTTCTGCACTGAGCACAGAAATGGTGTGCAACGACCTTCGCTTTTGTGAGTGAAAACCAAGAACCCTTCGTTTTTTATTAAGTTGTTAAATTATATTTCCAAATTTTGGCCATTGGCACGTGTCAGTTAAGTAATTTTTCTTCTTAGATACAAATTCATGTAGTCTTTTCATGCATACATATATACATACACATGTACATAAATATATCTACATATAAAAATACATATTGCAAACATACACACACTGAATAAGACAGGGGTTCTAGACTCTTGGAGCAATTACATATCAATTTTGATTCTTATTTCACAACTTTTTCTTTAATTTCTATATATATTTATTTATGTATTTTAATCTTTTTCACAAGATTAATTTTGATATCCTACAGTTGCCAGCCATGTCTTTTATACGCGCTTTCTGGCATTTTTCAGATTCACTTTCCTGTCGATGGTCCTTTCTGTCCCCATCCTGTCCAAGATGAGACCATCGTATGTGCATTCGTTTCATATTTCTCGCAGTAGTGAGTGAGCGGTGTAACTTTAAGGATTTATCGCTACTTTATTTTTTTCCTCCAGTCATGGTTCATGTCACATTTCGTGTGCCTCCATAGATTCTTAGCAATCAGTCGGTTAGAATCATTGCATTTAATCTTCGCAAACAATTTGGCTAACTTTCAAGTGCAGCCCGAGACGTAGACGTTTTCTGCTCAGCTCCTTAAATGAGGAAAAATGCTTAAGAGGGACAGAAAGAAATGTGTGTGTGTGTGTGTGTGTGTGTGTGTGTGTGTGTGTGTGTGTGTGTGTGTGTGGAGATGAAGCAGAGAATCACAAAAAGAAAATCAAACTGGAGGAGAAGCAATCGTCATGACCACAAACAGACTTGGCCACTGATGTTACTTACAGGTTGATGGAGAAGACAGTGGCATCGGCTAGATTGCCTCTTCCACCAGAAACCTGTGTTAAAGCTCTTGGCGTCAGAGGCGCACTCTAAAGAATTTGAGGCCCGGATGAGGTTATTTTTAACCAAGGCTTAACACAAATATTGTCTGAGGTTTTGTTGTTTTCTGTGTCGTAACGCCTTCAGTCTTGTACTTTTTGTCAAGATTTCGGAAGGACTTCTCCGTATTTTCAGGGTGGATGACGCAGGCAGTAAAGTTCATCGGATCTTTTATAAATGTATGCTACACTATACGGCGTTGTGTCCTACAAAGAGTACTTATAATGAACGCATTAAACCTCAAAGCCCGTCAGTATTCGGTCGTTAAAATCTCCTAAAATCCGCCAGAATTATGTTTTTCAAATTTACTGAATATCTGCCAAAACCCATCAGCATCCTCTCGTTAAAATCTGCCAAATTGGCCAGTATTGTGTCATTCAAATTTGCTGAATACCTGCCAAAATCTCCCAAAACTCGC
Source organism: Coptotermes formosanus (assembly GCA_013340265.1). Lineage (NCBI taxonomy): Eukaryota > Metazoa > Arthropoda > Insecta > Blattodea > Rhinotermitidae > Coptotermes > Coptotermes formosanus. The sequence goes on along the minus strand of BLKM01006381.1, from coordinate 26,116 downwards.
CAGTATTGTGTCATTCAAATTTGCTGAATATCTGCTAAACTAATCAGTGTCCTTTCGTTAAAATCTGCCAAATTTGCCAGTACTGTGTCATTCAAATTTGTTGAATATCTGCCAAAACTTGCCAGTATTCCTCTTTCAACGCTTCTGAATATCGGTCAGGTAACGTTGAAGTTCTTATAGTATATGGCGCCGTGTAATTGGGTGCCTGGTGTCTGAACTTTCAAGCCAATATAATCGTCTCGAAACGTCGGGCGTTCAGTTACACGGCGCCACATCCCAGAACAAAGAATACTTCAAATGCACCAATGCATATCTCTCACTTATATACTCCGAATGAAAATATATTTGCTTAGACAGACAGAGCAACTATGGCCTTTACTTACGTACTGACATCCAGTGGCTTTCCTAAAGAATTTATTTTTCACTAGCATGCTGGTGCCTGGCGACCCGGGCAGGCTAGGAACACTCATTTATGTATTTACCATGGAATCCCCGCAACCCGTGGGGGCAAGGCACACTCCATATACGCCGTTGCTGTGGAAATCTGACGACCCGAGCAGGGAAGACACGCCCCTTTACTTAGTTACATGTGAAACCTCACGAATCCTGGGGGCAAGGAACACTTCACATAAGCAGTTACTATGGAAACCCCGCGACCCGAGCAGGGAAGGCTCACCCATTTACTTAGTTACCTTTGAAACTTCGCGACCCATGGGGCAAGGCAGAGTTCATGTAAGCGGTTACTGCGGAAACCCCGCAAACAGGGCAGGCAAGGCACAATCATTTACTTAATTACCTTTTAAAACTCGCGACCCGTGGGGGCAAGGAACACTTCATGTATGCAGTTACTGCGGAAACCCCGCCATCCCTGCAGGCAAGGCACACGCATTTCCGTAGTCACCGCGAAAAACCTCGCGATGTGGGCAGGCAAGGCACACCCCTTTACGTAGTTACCGTGGAAACCAATAGAATGTATAAGCCTGTGTATTGTAATTTCTTAGTAGTAACCACAGTTATCGTGAAAACCCGAAAAATATATATGTATGTATATTATACTATAAGAACAGCATTTGGTTTATAATCAACGCTGTTCCATTGAGAGTACCTTCAGAGTCTATAGAGTGACACAGGCATCGCGACAAATTTTGAGGCCTGTTGTTGTTGGCTTTGTGTAGAACTCTGCAAGGACCTTCTGCGGATTTATCTTCTTTCTCGGTATTTTCATTTAATCCCTGTCCCTTTAACGCCATCTTGAAATTTGAGGAAAGATATGTCACACAGTACTAAATCTGGTGAGTTTTGTGGGTGTGGAACGAGTCATTTTGTTTCTGAACACAAATTCATTCACTGACAAGGCAGAGTCAGCAGCGGGCGGTGCTCTGGTTTGGCGGCAATCCAACACATTTTCAGATTGTCTTTCCCAAATGCTGTAAAGTGACCCGATGAAATTATAAACGCTTTGGTGACCTCATGGATGGTGATTCTGTTTTCGTGGACAAGTTGCTTCCCTCGATCCACATTTTCAACAATTTTGCTTGCCAATGACTTCCTCGTGCTTTGGGATTTTCAACAAAACACCACGCAGCGTTTGACTTTGAAAACCACACAAAATATTAGGTTTTTCCTTTTATCTGTTCTCCAAAAGCTGGTTTCAACAGTTTAAAATTTTGCCTAGAATTTCTCGCCAGTTTACAATACAATTAATACAATCACGCTGTTCTTTGAAGTCCGTCATTTTCTCATTGTTCCAAAATCTCAAATGAAACAACATACGCGTGCCTTAACCTTTTAAAGCCTAGCGGTAACTTTACGTACCACCAGGTTTAACATCAAAAAATTCTACGTGGTGCCCACATTGTGTTTATGAGTTTTGTACGGATCTCAGAACAAACAGCAACTTTTGCCTTATAAACCATTAAGAGACTGGTTTTTATAACCGAGGTGGAGAGTGTTTACAGCGCGGTACGCACTGAGTCCTTATATAAAGCAGATAAGCTTCGTATTTAAAGGGTTAACTAACTAACTAACTAACTAACTCCATGGAGCAGAGGCCTTCTTGAGAAGCTAACAATTTCTCAGCTAGTCAAGACTTTGGCCGCATTTTGTGGAACCCGGGGGTTCATTACCGCATTCACAAGAGCCCGCCAACTGTCCCTATCCTGAGCCAGCTGAATCCAGTCCATTCCTCTATCCCACGTCTTAAAGATCCATTTTAATATTATCCTCCCATCTACGCCTGGGTCTCCCAAGTGTTGCCTTCCTTCAGGTCTCCCCACCAAAATCCTGTATGCGTTAACAAAACATTAATAAAAAACGCAAACCTTACAGCTTTATTCTGAGTAGGAAGTAACTCAACAGATTTCACCCTATTTTCACCTAACGTAGAAATTTGTGCTGCAGCATCAGTGTCACCTTTTGGTTATTCCGGACACTGTTAGATCCGAACAGGTGTGACGAAAACTTGTCATTGTATAACACCTTACAGCAACAGAAGCCAATCCTAAATATAAGACGAATACTGCAACACGGTGTTCCGAAATTTTAGCCCCATTAACCCTTTAAAGACGAAGCCTATCTGTTTTATATAAGGACTCAGTGCGTACCGCGCTGTAAACACTCTCCACTTCGGTTATAAAAACCAGTCTCTTAATGTTTTATAAGGCAAAGTTGCTGTTTTTTTCTGAGATCCGTACAAAACACATAAACGCAATGTGGGAACCACGTAGAATTTTTTAATTTTAAACTTGGTCGTACGTAAAGTTACCGCTGGGATTTAAAATGTTAAGCCATATCTGAATTATTCAACACGACATTAGTCTAGTTTATCCACTTCCGATACAAGAATGTTAGCTGATTAAATAACTCATGGCCGTTTTTCAAATATTTTTAGTTGCGTACCTAATTAAGAATTTTGAGAATTTGCCTGCATTTTCTGGTACATTTTTATAATCAAAAATTTTTTTCATTGCGTCCTCACTTCAAACAGTTTATATTATTTTACACGTGTCTCCCGAGATTCTGTTTAATAATATCCTTCCATCTACTCTTAAATCTCCCAAGTGGTTTTCTGAGTTGAGTTTCTGAGACTAAATTTTGGTAAATCTTTTCTTTATTCTTGCTTTCTACATGTACCGTACATATTAATTCTTCACCCCCCACACTGAATCAACCTGGCAAGTAGTGAGTACAGATTAAATATTACTGAACTCGTAATTATCCAGAGTAATGTTTTTCATCCACTTGTGACTTTCACTTTATGTCCGTATTAGCATTTTTTCCTCAGACACGCTCGCAAATGGACAAAATATTCTCCTTAATATCAATTCTAAATTTACCCCATTTTCTCTGTTTTCCAAGCACTCGATTCGCAACAAAATGCTCCTTGCATCTGTTACATGTACGAGTAAAACCGTTTTAACCTATTTCATTTCTATACTTTAAAAAACAGTAATTTTTTTATCAACAAAAATATTCTTCTATCTGAGGTCGAAATATTTTTCTAAAAATTAAACGTAAAATTATTCAAGTAATTTCTGATGTTAAATGTATAATTCTTACAATGGTCATCTGTGATCCCAAGAATTTGGTCCGTTTCGTGATGCTGTGATAATTCCTTCTCGGGTTGTGATTTTTGTTATCAAGTTACAGATTGCCTGGTACTTGTACTAAACGTTAGTGCAACAGTGATATTACTGTGTGTTACTCCTAATATTGTAAAGAGTGGCGCCCACCCTGGTTAATACACAGCTGGCTTCTCTAACAAACGCCGCCAAGTTCACTTCGTACACACACTTGTGCTACGGACCTCGCAAACCCAGACAATTCCATCCTCTATAACAACTCACAGAGATAGGCCGGGCATGTAGCACGTATGGGGGAAAAGAGAGGTGCATACAGGATTTTGGTGGACAGACCTGAGGGAAGGCGACCACTTGGGAGACTCAGGCGTAAATGGGAGGATAATATTAAGATGGATCTTCAAGAAGTGGGATGGGGGCATGGACTGGATTGAACTGGCTCAGGATAGGGACAGCTGGCGGGCTGTTGTGAATGCGGTAATGAACCTTCGGGTTCCATAAAATGCGGGGTATTTCTTGACTAGCTGAGAAACTGTTAGCTTCTCAAGAAGGCCTCTGCTCTATGCAGTTAGTTAGTTAGTTTGTTAGTTTGTTAGTTAGTTAGTTAGTTAGTTAGTTGGTTAGTTAGTTAGTTGGTTGGTTGGTTGGTTAGTTAGTTGGTTGGTTGGTTGTTTGGTTGGTTGGTTAGTTACTTAGTTGGTTAGTTAGTTAGTTGGTTGGTTGGTTGGTTGGTTAGTTAGTTAGTTAGTTGGTTGGTTGGTTGATTGGTTGGTTGGTTGGTTGGTTAGTTGGTTGGTTGGTTGGCTGGTTAGTTACTTAGTTAGTTAGTTGGTTGGTTGGTTAGTTAGTTAGTTAGTTAGTTAGTTAGTTAGTTAGTTAGTTAGGTAGGTAGGTAGTTGGTTGGTTGGTTGGTTGGTTGTTTGGTTGGTTAGTTGGTTAGTTAATTAGTTAGTTGGTTGGTTGGTTGGTTGGTTGGTTGGTTGGTTGGTTGGTTGGTTGGTTGGTTGGTTAGTTAGTTAGTTAGTTAGTTATGGCAACTCACAGCCTGTCAGCAAATTGCAACACTATCATGCCATTCTTTGTTCAGATGAACGTGGCTGCAGCTTCAGAAGGCCGTCAGCACTCCGGTTCCCAGCAGGTGTACGGACAGTAACCTAAATACATGTCCTTGGGAACCCAAAACATTTGTTAAGGTCTCAGTTCTTATGTTAGTGTTATTCTTGTCCTTCAAGTACACGTTCCGCGCTGTAAGAATGTAAAAATTTGTCAAAGTCCTACGTTATTAATTTTTGTTTTCTTTGCGTTGAAGAACGCCCAGTTATGAGACACTAGACGTTCTTACCCTTAAAGTACGTGAGACATAACGGGACATGGAGATAATGAGGGAAGGCAGTCGAGATCAAAGACAAAAATTGACACTGAAGCAAAACAAAAGAGAGAACAGAAACTTGGAATAGGGGATTTATAGCGTTCATGTTATCCAATTAGGTCTGTCGAGCGTTTCAAGTACAATGAATATAAAACGCTGTCAACGAAGAAAGACAGTATGAGTAATAGAATGATAAATGTTGTATCTTAAATATATCTTGCAGAATGTGTGCAACACGCATGAAATTCCATCTTTGTTTTCATACAAGCGACAAATGACATCACTGTTTTCACAAAAACTAAACAGTACGTTTGCTACAAAGGAACCGATTTTGTAAGGTCACAGTGATACTGTCACGCTTTGTAAGTGTGTGGATGATTTTGGAGTTCAAGGACGAAGATAACACGAAGGAAAACCAGAAAGATGCAGAAATATGAGGAGAAGTTGGATACGTTGACGTAACTCCATTATCGGGTTTGTTAGATCCAACACGTTTTGTATTGGCAGAAGTGCTTTTGAAGAAGCAGGTACGAAAATTAGATTGCCTAAAGGAGAAGCAAACTTTGAAAGGTAATTTACACACATGTTATATACGCCGTTGTGTATATTATACAGCCTGTGTAAAAGGCCATCTTAACCCTATAAAGAGGAAGCGTATCTGTTTTATATAAGGACTCAGTGCGTACCGCGCTGTAAACACTCTCCACTTCGGTTATAAAAACCAGTCTCTTAATGTTTTATAAGGCAAAAGTTGCTGTTTGTTCTGAGATCCGTACAAAACACATAAAGGCAATGTGGGCACCACGTAGAATTTTTTAATGTTAAACCTGGTCGTACGTAAAGTTACCGCTAGGCTTTGAAAGGTTAATTAGAAATTGGAGATTGGATCTACCATGAGTGTGTATCATCTCTAAACTACTGAAGATATTTCAATTTCATGTTGTGTTTTTCTCTTTTCAACGGGAATTTTTCGGACAAATTGAATTTTTATTCCTTCGATTGAATATAATTCATATTTTTAGTTATAAAAAATACAAAATAGTCTTTGTCATTCATAAAGAGTCCAGACGTATATGGGAGGATAATATTAAAATGGATCTTCAAGAAGTGGGTTGGGGGCATGGACTGGATTGATCTGGCTCACAATAGGGACAGATGGCAGGCTGTTGTGAATGTGGTAATGAACTGTCGAGTTCCGTAAAATGAGGTGAATTTATCGACTAACGGAGGACCTGTTAGCTTTTGAGGAACGACTGTGCTCCATAAAGGTATATATTGGTCAGAATCAGCTTCTCGCAGGCCTGCTAAAGATTCTTGCACAGCCCACGAACATGTTTCAACGAGTGGTAACGTAAAACACGAGGGCGTTTCAAAATGTGATAACAGAATTGTAACACCTACACACGGCAGTGCGTTATTTTATCATCCAGTTAAAACTTCCCGCTGTCAACCCTTACATCCTGAACTATAAAGCACTTGGCCTGTTAATTTCAAAACCTGATCGATAACACACTGTTTTCCTGTAGCTGATTCCATTAGCCTGGTATATAAATAATGCAACACACCTGTCCACCGCCATATTTACTTACCTCTGACAATAATAAATATGGGTGACTTTAAACCATACGAAGGACCAGTTTTGGCGCCATACGTTCTTCATTTATTGTACTTTTTCGTCTAAGTTAACTGATTGTATAGAATATTAAAAACCAACTCATACACTTTTATTGATATTAAAACGTTTTGGAGCTTCTCCTACATGTTTCGAGCCAACATTGGCTCGAAACATGTAGGAGAAGTTCCAAAACGTTTTAATATTAATAAAAGTTCATGAGTTGGTTTTTAATAATCTATAGCTAAGAAAATGCAAGGTGCGAATATAAAATTTAACTGATTTTCTTCCACATTTTTATATTATCAACCAACAAAAGCACGTAAATTGTCACAGTTTCACAATAATATATTAAAAAGCACACAACACTTTGGAGTATAGTGTGTTTTTAATATATTATTGTCACAATTTCACAGTAATATATTAAAAACACTATATTTTGTAATATCGTGTTTTTAATATACTAAAAACGCTATATTTTGGAGTATAGTGATTTTTAATATATTAAAAAACGCTGTATTTGGAGTATAGCGTTTTTTAATATATTAAAAAACACTATTCTAGAGTATAGTGTTTTTCATATATTAAAAACACCGTATTTTCTAGTATAGTGTTTTTTAATATATTAAAACACTATACTTGGAAGCATAGCGTTTTTTAATGCATTAAAAACAATCTATTTTCCAGTATAGCGTTTTTAGTATACTAAAAACACTATATTTTCGAGCATAGTGTTCTTTTAATATATTAAAAACGATATACTTTGGAGTATAGTGTTTTTTAATATATTATTGTCACAATTTCACAACAATATATTAAAAAACACATTACACTTTGGATTATAGTGCGTTTTTAATGTACTGTTGTGAAACTGTGACAATTTAAGTGAATATTGGTGGTTGATATTAAAAAATGGAATTCTAATTGCATGGAATGAAAAACGTAACATATGTGCTCCACAGTTTATTATATTGATTTTCAACGAGACCTTACATAGTTTTAATATCATGTAAAAATTTAAATTAAGATTTTCTCTACATGAGAAACATTTAATTAAATAAAAGGAAATTTAGTGTACTAAACATGGCAGTGTGTTGTTTAGCGTGATTAATTTTACATTACATTTGTAATAGTAACAAGAGAACATTAAGGGAAAGGACTTACGTACAGTCTGAGATAGAATCTGTATGGGATAAGTCACTTAAATAAGAACCAACTAAATACACCATATCGAGTTTTATTATTATTATTATTTTCACTGTACCCCGACTTGTTTCGACTTTTCATCCGTCATCCTCAGGGTGTGTACCAAAGTGGTTAATGCTGGCAGGATCGATGTTTAATATTCATTTGCTACATTCCTCTTCAGTGGTGTGGCTGCAATTAACGGTGAAAACACTGTAGCCTTCATTGGGGTAGCACTGCGCACTGGTAGTAGTGCATAGTGTCACACGACTGAACAGGAATGCAGCAAATGAATATAAAACATCGATCCTGCCAGCATTAAAAACTTTGGTACACACCCTGAGGATGGCGGATGAAAAGTCGAAACATGTTGGGGTACAGTGAAAAGAATAGTAAGAAAACTTGATACAGTGTATTTAGTGGGTTCTTATTTTAGCCTTTGCTGACAGAAGAATACACGGAATTAACTAACTAAGTAACTAACTCCATGGAGCAGAGGCCTTCTTGAAAACCTAACAGTTTCTCAGCTAGTCAAGAAATTACCCGCATTTTATGAAACCCGGAGGTTCATTACCTCATTCACAACAGCCCGCCACCTGTCCCTATCCTGAGCCAGCTCAATCCAGTCCATGACCCCATCCCACTTCTTGAAGATCCATTTTAATATTATCCTCCCATCTACGCCTGGGTCTCCCAAGTGGTCGCCTTCCATCAGGTCGCCCCACCAAAATCCTGTATGCTTCTCTCTTTTCCCCATAGTGCTACATACCCCCCCCCCCCCCCATCTCATTCTTCTCGATTTGATTACCCGAATAATATTTGGTGATGAGTACAGGGCATTAAGTTCCTCGTTATGTAGTCTTCTCCACTCCCCTGTCGCCTCGTCCCTCTTAGGCCCAAATATCCTCCTCAGCACACTATTCTCGAACACCCTCAGTCTTTGTTCCTCCCTCAGTGTGAGAGAGACCAAGTTTCACACCCATACAAAACAACAGGTAAAATTATAGTTCTGTATACCCTAATCTTTGTGTTTTTGGATAGCAACCTGAAAGACAAAAGATTCTGCACCGAATGATAGCAAGCAGTTTACGGAGTTAACAGTGTTACAATGTGCGGCTGTTGTGGCGTATTCCTATCGGCTTTTGTTATGCGTGCAGTGGTAACATGTGCAAACAATGCCTCCTGTCATACCAGTGATAACAAGGATACAATGTAATTTGTACGTTTAGTCGAGAAGTGAATTCTTTCCGGCATTTATTCCTCTGAATTTTCAGGGCAGTAATTCTTCTATTCTACCTCACCCACCCACCCCCCCCCCGGGCGCTTTTAATAAATTTAATACCTTTCTTTACTTATCTTTGTAATCTATTTCTTGGTCTTCACACGTGGTGGTGGATGCCTCTCCATTGCAATTAAAACATAAAAAACCACATGATTACAAATTATTCTTTATTACGAATAACACGTTCTTGCATACATTTTAATAGTTAAATCTGAGGTTTAATAATTGTATTTAGATGGTTTTAGCTATGAAAATACATGCTAATACATGTTATTCCGTAGTAGGGAGTAGTAGGCAATCATATGGTTTTGTGCATTTTAACTGTAAAGGGGACACCTCCACTTCCAAATATATTTGTCATTTTATGATTTTATACATACAGGATTTTGGTGGGGAGACCTGAGGGAAAAGAACTACTTGGAGACGCAGACGTAGATGGGAGGATAATATTAAAATTGATCTTCAAAAAGTGGGATGGTTCATGGACTCAATTGAGCTGGCTGAGGATAGGGACAGGTGGCGAGCTCTTGTGAATGCGGTAATGAACCTCCGGGTTCCATAAAATACGGGTAATTTCTTGACTAGCTGAGAAACTGTTAGCTTCTCAAGAAGGCCTCTGCTCCATGAAGTTAGTTAGTTAGTTAGTTAGTTAGTTAGTTAGTTAGTTAGTTAGTTAGTTAGTTAGTTAGTTAGTTAGTCAGTCAGTCAGTTAGTTAGTTAGTTAGTTAGTTAGTTACTTAGTTAGATAGTTAGACCTGAGGGAAGGCGACCACTTGGGAGACCTAGGCGTAGATGGGAGCATACTATTAAAATGGATCTTCAAGAAGTGGGACGGGGAGGCATGGAGTGGATTGAGCTGGCTCAGGATAGGGACCGGTGGGGGCTCTTGTGAATGCGGTAATGAACCTCCGGGTTCCATAAAATGCGGGGCATTTCTTGACTAGCTGAGAAACTGTTAGCTTCTCAAGAAGGCCTCTGCTCCATGGAGTTAGTTAGTTAGTTAGTTAGTTAGTTAGTTAGTTAGTTAGTTAGTTAATCAGTCAGTCAGTCAGTCTGTCAGTCAGATCTTGTATTTCTACCTGATGATGGGCGGTGTACGCCGCCGAAGCATGTTGCAGAGGAAATAAACATTGCGTGTGAAAAGTGTTGTGTTTAGCCGATTACGTACCCAACAGGATGATAATTCCAAGATTTGCATTGCTTTCAATTTAATTATTCCTTTCACAATACTGTCCCTGCACTTCGATCATCGCACGATCCAATTGGAATCATTCTAAATAGAAGAGGTCAGTGACCTCGACACACTCTGCTGAAATTGAATCATTACTTTGAGAGACGCCTGCACAGATGGATATCAAAGCTGGATTACTGCTGACTCTACCCGGGATGCAGGAAGCGTTAACCTCACTGGAACACATCTAATGAAATAGCGCCAGACCTTCCGAATTTGCTGAAACTGATGATTGAGACAGCTTGACTATGTAACAGTAAATGAACAGGACTTGTATAAAACGTCCCCTGCACGTTTCTGTCTCAGATTCTGTCTCTAAAAAGAATATTCGATCTTAAGACAGGCGCATTATTTTATTAATTAAACATTCAAAATAGGTTTACAGTCTAGACAACGAAACGGCAACGTGATGAAGAAAACTGAATTACAGTCGAACCCGGTTATAACGACATCGGTTTATACGACACCCCACCTATAGCGTCAGATATTCTGTGGTACCAATTAATTCTTCCCTGTTAAAAGTAACATTATTCTGCTCGGTTAAAACAACACTCGTTTATAACGACACGAAATATTCAGTCCCCTTCTTGACGTTATAACCGAGTTCGACTGTAATTAACCGTTTAAAGACGAAGCGCATCTGTTTTATATAAGGACTCAGTGCGTACCGCGCTGTAAACACTCTCCACTTCGGTTATAAAAACCAGTCTCTTCATGTTTTATAAGGCAAAAGTTGCTGTTTTTTCTGAGATCCGTACAAAACACATAAACGCAATGTGGGCACCACGTAGAATTTTTTAATGTTAAACCTGGTAGTATATAGAGTCACCGCTAGGCTTTAAAAGGTTAAGTCATGTAGCATGCGTAACGTAAATGTAAATTATTTTATATTTTATTTAAAAATGGCGTTGTAACACTTCAAAGCTTATACCGCGCTGAGAAAATTTTTGCCTCTCAAAATAAAAACACCATGTAAATTAAACTGCTTATGATGGCTTATAGTGGCTAGCTTTTGGAGTAAAGGTGAGTATTCTGGTTATATATAGGGGAAACTCTCGGAAGGTTAAATAACTGGCATATCGGACACGCAGCTGATTACTCTGTTGGTTTGTCAATCGTCGTGTAACCCACCAGACGGTTACATGGTTAAACCATTCGTTAGTCAGACATGTAAATTACTAGAGAGAAAATTGTTGATCCGAATCATTAGTCATTCAGTGGCTCATTCAGTAAACTAAACAATGTCAGTTATCAGTAAGGTATCCGGGATGTGAAGCCGTGTAAGTAAGTAATAGATGTCGTTTCGCAGGAACTTTCTACTTCCATCTTTATGTTTCACTTCTTCCACAAAGTGTAGATAGAAAGCTGTTTAAAAAATGTTATTTCTCTGTAAAATATGGTGAACAACCAGAAATCCGTGATTTTAACACTCCTGCACGTAAGAACGTAAAGCATCTTCTGTCAGTAATATACATAGCCGCGGACACAGCAATTGAAGCTAGGGCATAGCCGCAGACACAGCAATTGAAGCTAGGGCAGAGTCCCTTTTGTTGCCACATCTACACCGCCTAACATATGTACTACAAACCAAGACAGCGTGAAACAGTAATCAATATAACGTAAAGAAACAACACTGAAACAGAATAATGTTATATTTGTACGGGTTTAGCTTAGAGTTTGTCCAACTGCTTTTTAGGCGCTTTCGCTTAGTCGCGATAAAGGCCTATTATCTTCGACATGTCTGTCCGTCTGTCAGCCAATATCAGCGTGGCTCAAATTGGGCAGATTTCCATGACTTTATCGGGGCTATTATGAATACCTGGCGACAAATTCCAAATTTTGTTAAAATCTGGCAAAAATATCGGATATTTTACATAAAGACCTAAGTACGTTTTATTGATTCCCACGATATTAATCTTTTAAAGCGTAGCGGTAACTTTACGTACCACCAGGTTTTTATGTGTTTTGTACGTATCTCAGAACAAACAGCAACTTTTGCCTTATAAAACATTAAGAGACTGGTTTTTATAACCGACGTGGAGAGTGTTTACAGCGCGGTAAGCACTGAGCCCTTATATAAAACAGATACGCTTCGTCTTTAACCTTTTAAAGCCTAGCGGTGAATTTACGTACCACCAGGTTTAACATTAAAAAATTCTACGTGGTGCCCACATTGCGTTTATGTGTTTTGTACGGATCTCAGAACAAACAGCAACTTTTGCCTTATAAAACATTAAGAGACTGGTTTTTATAACCGAAGTTGAGAGTGTTTACAGCGCGGTACGCACTGAGTCCTTATATAAAACAGATACGCTTCGTCTTTAAGTCTCCAGTAAAGCGCTGTCTTCTAGTGAAATGGTGTCAGGCTTTTAGAATACCTGAAGAGGTATAAAGATAGCGCGAACGCGCCGCAGTATTACGTTACACGTGTGTTACCTAAATTTTTATATTTATATTCATATCTGATGAAGAATAACGTAATGCAGGCAGTAAACTAGATACTATGGGACGAGTAAATTTATCATCTTTGGAGAACACAGCCTGGGTCTCGCTAACCAGGTTCCTAATCTTGCAACATTCCATTTAATTTCAAACGTCAGTTTCTGTGCATACATTTACAGATATCTGCTGATCTGTTATTTCTTAAGGGCACTCCTTGCTGTCCCCTAGTTTATAAGTCAGTAGACGGGCCACTACATTAAAGACGAAGCCTATATGTTTTATATAAGAACTCAGTGCGTACCGCGCTGTAAACACGCTCCACTTCGGTTATAAAAACCAATCTCTTAATGTTTTATAAGGCAAAAGTTGCTGTTTGTCCTGAGATCCGTACAAAACACATAAACGCAATGTGGGCACCACGTAGAATTTTTTAATGTTAAACCTGGCGGTACGTAAAGTTACCGCTAGGCTTTAAAAGGCTAAGCACGTGGTCAGTCAATCAGCCAGTCATGTGCGATCTTCCACTTATCATCTCCAATAACAGCTCAAAACTTCATTCGATTAACAATGAATCTACAAAAACTCTCCCTTGTTGTAGCTGCTGATCCCTGTTGCCTTTGCTACAGACACTGGGCACAGTCCGCCCCTGATACTTCAGGACTATCCCATAGGATGTCACCTGCAGAGGCACTTGGCCAAACCTTCCACCATTACGGTAGGAGATTGAGGGTCTCTCTGGTACAGGACCACTAAGGCGATTTACACCATGACACAGAATAGTGCAGGCCTCTGGTTTTGAGATCAAGAGTGGCTTATAGCTCCCATCGGGTATAATGGCATTAAAACCTATAACTTTTTATCTAATACCATTGGAGCCAGACACTAACGTTCCGTTCTTTCGGATCGAGATAAAAATTTTGAAATCTATAAATTTCTTATCAATACCAGGTTTTTAGCAATATATTTAATTTCCCTATATCTACCTAAAATATAAAAACCCGTGGGTGTAAATTCATTTGGCTTGCACCGTCTTTCGGAAGTTACATTAACCTTTTAAAGCCTAGCGGTAACTTTACATACGGCCAGGTTTAACATTAAAAAATTCTACGTGGTGCCCACATTGCGTTTATGTGTTTTGTACGGATCTCAGAAAAAACAGCAACTTTTGCCTTATAAAACATTAAGAGATTGGTTTTTATAACCGAAGTGGAGAGTGTTTACAGCGCGGTACGCACTTAATCCTTATATAAAACAGATACGCTTCGTCTTTAACATTTTAAAGCCTAGCGGTAACTTTACGTACCGCCAGGTTTAACATTAAAAAATTCTACGTGGTGCCCACATTGCGTTTATGTGTTTTGTACGGATCTCAGAGCAAACAGCAACTTTTGCCTTATAAAACATTAAGAGACTGGTTTTTATAACCGAAGTTGAGAGTGTTTACAGCGCGGTACGCACTGAATCCTTATATAAAACAGATACGCTTCGTCTTTAACATTTTAAAGCCTAGCGGTAACTTTACGTACCGCCAGGTTTAACATTAAAAAATTCTACGTGGTGCCCACATTGCGTTTATGTGTTTTGTACGGATCTCAGAACAAACAGCAACTTTTGCCTTATAAAACATTAAGAGATTGGTTTTTATAACCGAAGTGGAGAGTGTTTACAGCGCGGTACGCACTGAATCCTTATATAAAACAGATACGCTTCGTCTTTAAAGGGTTAAAGCTCAAAACAAAAAGCAATGAATAGCCACATTTGTGTACATTTCCGCTGGATGGACATCGTTTTTGACGTCCCGGCAAATGTTACATCCTTTGCTCCAGAAGGGTGTAGTAATACGCTGCTTGTTCTTTAAAGAAGGGACAAGAGATGGAACGAGGATAATAGAAAAATGGCTGGAGAAATTGTGTAAACATTTGTGTAATAAAAACACACATAAAAGCGAAAAGTTATGCTGGTCAGCGAAGTGAATACGTGGGTCACATAATGGGCTGGGTGATGTAGGAACCATCTCACACACTAGCTGTACTAAATACATTGAAAATTCAAAACTTAAAACTTAAAATTTTCATTAGGTGGGGTCCAACACGTTTCGACGCGTTGTCTGTCATCTTCAGAGAAATATGATATAACAGAGAAAGAAGGAAAGAAATGTGGCGGCTACAGTGATTTCCTTCTTTCCCTGTTACAGCATATATCCCTGAAGATGAAAGGCTACCCGTCGAAACATTTTGGAACCCACCTAATGAAAATTTTAAGTTTTAAATATTAAATTTTCAATGTATTTAGTGCAGCTAGAGTTGGAGTTGGTTCTTACACCACACATTGCCTTGCCAACACGATATGGAAGACATTAAAAAAACACGTAACGGAACTTCCCTCATCCAATGCGGAAAGAGATTGTGCTCTTTACAGCCACACCCAGGTCGAATTTGCGGCACAATTATTTTGGTTTTTGCTATTCATGTAGGAATGTGGGTCTTTGCTAAAGAGAGAAATCGGACGTTTCAGGAAGGTAGCCACTCACCTTCGTACACTCTATACTGCCTACTTCACATACGGTGGTTCTGTTTAGTGTTAGATACTAACTAACTGACTGACAAACTAACTAAGTGGCTGACTGACTAACTGACTAACTGACTAAATAACTAACTAAATGACTGACTAACTGACTTACTAACTGACTCACTGAATGACTGACTGACTGACTGACTGACTGACTAACTAACTGACTGACTGACTGACTGACTGACTAACTAACTGTCTGACTGACTGACTGACTGACTAACTAAATAACTGACTGACTGTCTGACTGACTGACTGACTAACTAAATAACTGACTGACTGTCTGACTGACTGACTGACTGACTGACTGACTGACTGACTAACTTACTAACTCCATGGAGCAGTGGCCTTCTTGAGAAGCTAACAGTTTCTCAGCTAGTCAAGAAATTCCCCGCATTTTATGGAACCCGGAGGTTCATTACCGCATTCACAAGAGCCCGACACCTGTCCCTATCCTGAGCCAGCTCAATCCAGTCCATGCCCCCATCCCACTTCTTGAAGATCCATTTTAATATTATCTTCCGAATTGTTAGATACCACTGTCATCATTTACCTGAAATTTAAATTTTTCGTAGAAGCGCATCTGGCTGTACATTTAAAACACGCTGCTTCAAAGAAAAGGTTTTAATTGATTATTTGTTGCACAGGTGCGAGAAATCATGGCACCTGTGCAACTTAGCTTTGGGCTACTAATATTACTACCGCTAGTAGTAGCAGCAGCAGTAGTTGTGGTAGTAGGGATAATGGAAGTGATTGTACTGCTAGAATGCGTAATCATTTGGATGAAATTTAAAATGCTTCATTTTTTAAGCTTAGCCACTGGAGCGTCGTCACGTTGTTAGGGACGTTCCTGACTCATTTAACCTTTTAAAGCCTAGCGGTAACTTTACATACGACCAGGTTTAACATTAAAAAATTCTACGTGGTGCCCACATTGCGTTTATGTGTTTTGTACGGATCTCAGAACAAACAGCAACTTTTGCCTTATAAAACATTAAGAGACTGGTTTTTATAACCGAAGTGGAGAGTGTTTACAGCGCGGTACGCACTGAATCCTTATATAAAACAGACACGCTTCGTCTTTAAACTGGTAGGTGGTTTTTGTGTTTGGGAAGTTACTTTTACTGCAAGACTGTTTGAGCTGCAGCTTGGAAACTCACACTTAAAGTTCACAGTGCTTCAAACGATGCAGAATTAAATAATCGTGGCCTATTTTAACGCAATTTTGCGGATAATCCTATAGTGATTAAACAGTAAGAGCATTGGGGTGCCCTAAAGTGCATTTACTATTTGGACGTACCTAAAAACTGACCGATCCCAGTGGCCGCGCGGTCTAAGGCGAAGGTCTGCGGCCGAGCGCTTGCTGCGATCGTGGGTTCGAATCCCACCGGGGGCATGGATTTTTTTTCTCTTGTACAGTGTTTGTGTTGTCAGGTAGAGGTCTCTGCGACGGGCCGATCCCTCGTCCAGAGGAGTCCTACCGACTGTGCTGTGTGTGTCTGAGTGTGATCGAGTGAAAATAAACAACCTTGACACCTGCTGTGAACAAGTAGGTAGAAGAGGGAAGGACTGCGAATGATTTTAAAAGTATCGACAGAAGCAACATCTACTGATCAAGGAAGTTTGCGTGTTCGTTACGTATTGAGATGGAAATCGGAGAGCATAAAGGTTAAATTTCTTGAATAATATTTCAATATTTGAACCTGAATCCCACTGTCACTTTTTACAGAACTAGAAAAGTGTGAAAAACTTCATATTCTACAACCGGCGTTTTGATATAGCTTACGGCCTTCCTACTTCTTTAATTTCCTTCCTATCATACCATTGCTTTCAGATTACAGTACCGTACATAAACCTCGAAATCAAACTTCCAACTCCTCGAAAACCTTGCTATTTATTCCCACCTGAGTTTATTCTAAATATGGTGTTTTCCTTGCCAGCCTGGTACTCTGTAAGTGACGACAGAAGCGCTGCATTGTGCAAGCGGTCGTGCCAGGTACCAACCCACATCCATTCCAATTAACTGGAGTCCGTTGTTCATTAAATTCGGCCGGGCTGTGCTGGCAGCACAGGTGGACGGAGGGATTAGGACGGGGCACTCTTCTCACCAAACTAATTGTGACGCACTTCCTCTCCGGTACGACAACACGAGACAGGAATGAACGACTGTTTTGAGGTGTCTTCCGGGTGACATCGCGAGTTAAGCGTCTGGATAGACCTGGATATTGAGACGGGTTCATATTGTACTAGAATATTAAGCCCTTTAAATAAAAAGCGTGTCTGTTTTATATAAGAACTCATAGCGTACCGCGCTGTAAACACTCTCCAATTCGGTTATAAAAACCAATCTCTTAATGTTTTATAATGCAAAAGTTGCTGTTTGTTCTGAAATCCATACAAAACACATAAACGCAATGTGGGCACCACATAGAATTTTTTAATGTTAAACCTGGTCGTATGTAAAGTTACCGTTAGGCTTTAAAAGGTTAAACTGAATGCTGTGAATTTACATTTGTACTTTGGAGAAAATAAAGCCAGCTTCAAAATGGGTGGTTTTAGGAAAGACATCTCTGAAATATGCATAAAGCTGTGTTACTTGAAGACATCAACCGCCAAAACGAAGTGTACGTCTGTACAGGCAGGCACGTACAGAGAGTGAAAATTGTCGTTCATGATGATACAATCATTGAACAGGTTACAGATGTTATGTATCTAAGAAATATGATTTTCCCAATTTAAAACAGATGTTACAATAAAAGTACACCGGTATGATAAAATAAATGGCGCTATTAAAAGACATTTTGGTAAAAATGTACTCCCACGCACCAAGTTAGAGAATTTACAATATTACACCCAGAGCAGTTTTGAAATATGGCGGTGAATTCTGGGTCCTGAATAAAAAGAAATAAGAAATATTAGAAAAACATAAATGAATACACAAAGAGAGCTTTATCATCAATTGTAACACACTCCTACATGTTTCGACCCTGCTGGGTCATCTTCAGGGAGAACTTTTTGTTATCGTTACACTATGGTTGCACTTTACAGTTGAGTGAGAATATGCTGTTGACTGTGTACTGCGTTGTTTTTGGAGGCGTGAACTGTCCGCCGTCCGGGCCTCAGGCCCGGACGGCGGACAGTTCACTGTAAAGTGCAACCCCAATGTAACGGTAAAGAAAAAATTCTCCCTGAAAATGACCCAGCAGGGTCGAAACATGTAGGAGTGTGTTATGATTGATGATGAAGCTCGTTTTGTGCATTTGTTGGTGTTTTAGTGCTTTTGTATAATATAGTGCACGGCCATGGAACATATTAAACACAAATGAAATTTATAATATCACTTTTAGGACTGACAAGGTTGGACCATCAAAGAAATACAATTCGAGGAAAATTAAAGGTAGAAAAGGTAGCAGATGAAATTCAGATTTATCAAAAGAATCTGCTACAACATGTTAAAAGGATGGAACACTCACGAATACTCACAATGGCGCTGGTATACCAACCAAAGGGCAAAGGCGAAGTAGGTCGCCCTAAAACAAGATGGAGAGATCAACAAGAGCATCTTAAAAATTAAGATTCCACAGGACAAGACTCATTTGTCCTATATCTGTGTAAGTTCAGGAAGATGATGATGATGATGATGATGATGATGATGATGATGATGATGATGATAAAATTCGTTACCTTATATTTGATATAAATCTCGTCCTTACGTGGACTTGACAGTGCCTGTCAGTGGTTCATTCTACATATATATAAAGTAAAATATAGGAAATAGTTTGTAATTGAATGTGGCTGTGAGCTGTCTTCTGAAACGTGTTCTGTTATTCTAGGAAAAACCCCCGACATACGGACGGACGTTGGGTCAATCGCTGCATTAGCTTAGGGTTACGTTACTCCAGTTTTCCTCTGAATGATTTTACAGTCAAAAACAGCGAACTGGTGACGTTTCAGTAATGCTTTTGTGCTGTTTTTACACTGCTTTATGTTATGTGATTAAGGATCTGTGTTTTAACATTTATGCATATACCTGATGGTGGCTGGGCCGGACCGAAACATGTAGTATATTGGCACAACCTTGCAGTAAAATGGTGTAGTGTGCAAAATATATATACTGTGGTGTGTCTGTGTTTATCATTACTGGCATTGAAATAACGCAACGTGATGAACCAAATTAAGACACCTACATATGTTTCGGTAAGCGAGTTACCATCATCAGGGGGTTACAGACTGTTCCGTACACCACACCGTGTTCATCACATCACTTACCAATGAACAGAACGCGATCCCAAATGGAACAACGCCACTGTACACATAACCAGACTAATACATCGCTATAAAGTTATCGAAATCAGTACTTTAACTTGATATTTTATAAAAACGGGGGACACGCGGTGGCGCAGTTGGTTGAGGCACTGCGCTACAAACCTGTAGGTAGCGGGTTCGATTCCCGATGGCGCCATTGTTGAATTTTTCATTGACATAATCCTTCCGGCCGCACTCTGGCCCTGGGGTCGACTCAGGCTCTAACAGAAATGAGTACCAGGAATATTTCCTTGGGGGGTAAAGGCGGCCGGTGCGTAGGGCTGACAACCTTACCGTCTTCATGTGCCGATTGTCTTGAAATCTGGTAGTCTCAACCTCCTGGAACCCTCAGGGCCTGTCCAGACCTGTAATGGGACTGCTTTACCTTTACCTTTTATAAAAATTTGTATATGTGTATCACTTTGCAAGTGCAATAATTTTATCGGTAACGATCCGAGGCACAGTGGATTGTTCCGACTTGACATGACAATATATTTTAATGTAGAACCGTAAAGTATTTACATGCAACCAGTGCTTAAAACTTTTGATGTAATCCCCTCATTACGGTAACTTGCTTACCGAATTATAAGTAGGGGTGTTTTAATGCAGTGATTTAAAAATTTGTGTATTTGTTAGTTTACACTAGAAAAGACAAGAATGGTCTGTTTTACGAAACACAGTGCTACATTGCAAATGCCATTACACACGTGCACGTCCATATCTCCAACCTAAGCAAATAGAAAAAACTTATTTTATGTAATAATATTTATTTTTCTTTCTGTACAGATCACGCGGACGCCGAAGATGGAAACGCTAGAGTTGCCATGCAAGGTAAGACCGTCAAGCATTTCGTATTGACACATTTCTACAAATGTTCAAAATTATGTTACGTTATTTTTAGCAAACTGAAGACAGCAACGTGACCACTGCGCTGTATGTTTTGGTAGATCGAGAGCAACTGAAAAATTTACAGTTGTTTCGGCGTGCACTTATTAATTTTGTCACTTGTCTGTCCGCAAGTAATACTGCCAACCCTCCAGGAAAAAACGCAATGACACTTTGTGTGCCAGACCTCCCTACACTCAATTTTGCAAGCAACGTTTATTCTTGTGTCGTTTCTCTACTTCTTAGGGCCGTTTTAGTGGGATAAATCAAATATTCTTTACAGTACATGTTTTAAGTACTGTCACAACTTTATAGTTTAGACCCCAACTGAATTACTGTACGTACACTGTACGAGATATTTTGAGTTAATTTTAAGCCATTTCAACTCACGTCAGCCTTTTAAAGCCTAGCGGTAACTTTACATACCACCAGGTTTAACATTTAAAAATTCTACGTGGTGCCCACATTGCGTTTATGTGTTTTGTACGGATCTCAGAACAAACAGCAACTTTTGACTTATAAAACATTAAGAGACTGGTTTATATAACCGAAGTGGAGAGTGTTTACAGCGCAGTACGCACTGAGTCCTTATATAAAACAGATACGCTTCGTCTTTGTATGGTTAATTCCCCACGTATCCATTTTATTCTCGCGCTAATTTGGATTCTTTTCTCACTTTTCTGATCAATGATTAACAAACAGTGCAGCAGTTCGTCCATTCTTAAACTTCTCTTTTTAACAAATATTTAATCCTACCAAACAAAAACGTACAGTCAATGCAGCGAACAAATTATTCACTTAATGAAACACATTCAGTTTATAAGGAAAGCAGCTAATCTAAGTAGGTTACTCCTTTGTTTTGAATAACTCCCTAATGATGGCACCCCGATGCCGAAACATGTAGCAGTTTTATACTTGCTTCTGAATGTATTTTATTAAATTCATATGTTCGTTGATGTATTAATTATTAATTTTAATTATTAATTATTAATTTTAAGAATATGCACAATGTGAATAACATAAAAAATATACAAATTCAGGATGAGAGAAATTTGGACTGAAAATTAGTCCATGTTGACGTTTTTGGACTTGAAATTTTGCGGTTATTTTTAAAGTATGTGACAGAAGCTAAGCTAGGCTGGACGTATTCAATCAACCCTATAAAGACGAAGCGTATCTGTTTTATATAAGGACTCAGTGCGTACCGCGCTGTAAACACTATCCACTTCGGTTATAAAAACCAGTCTCTTGATGTTTTATAAGGCAAAAGTTGCTGTTTGTTCTGAGATCCGTACAAAACACATAAACGCAATGTGGGCACCACGTAGAATTTTTTAATATTAAACCTGGTCGTATGTAAAGTTGCCGCTAGACTTTGAAAGTGAAATTACAGATTATAAGATGTCAATTGCAAAATATGTGGATGAACCCACTAGTACATTCACACACCTATTAGCACACTCTACGAACCCTTTAGGCCCCTCTTGCTGAGATGAAAGTGAAGAATTCTGACCTGTAATGCAGTCAGTCTCAGCGTCTCACGGATAACTCGGGCCCTTGGGGCAGTAGCGCGCTGATGGATTGATTGAGTGAGCGGCAAGCTAAGAGCCTGTGTCACTGTGGCAACAGTACAGTCCCAGCTTATATAGCTAACACGTGTTACACATAAATTTGAATGAAGTAGAAGGAATATTGAATGCAGAGTTCTGAATTTTGTGTGGGCCTGCGGCCTTTCGGTTGCTGAAATTGCGGGTTCGAATCCCGCTGGTGGGGGCATGGCTGTTTGTCTCTTGTGAGTTTTGTGTTTTGCACATGTAGAGGTCTTTGCGACGGGCTGATCCCTCGTCCAGAGAAGTCCTGCCGAGTATGTGTGTGTGTGTCATTGAGTGTGATCAGGTGCAACAATAACCCTTTACACCTACAGTGATTAGGCACAAGAAGCTGGAATGAAATAATTTATGAATTTGTTAGTCCCCCCGAATAAAATGTGTAAGCTTTGTTTAAATTTTTGTACATTAGCTTAAAAGAGGTAAAGGTTTTCTCTCTGCGTAATTAACCATCACTGCATAAAAGTTTATGTAAGCCTTATATTTCACATCATTTATGTGCAGATAAATGTAGTTAGGGGATTCCAGTCTTGTGGAACGTTACGCCTTTATTTAAAGAGTCAAGCATTCTATTTTAGGACTGCTTATGCCTGAAGATGGAGGCAATAGGATACTTATAGTCCCTGGCAAACATTCATAAATAGAGGCAGCGTAAATTCCGAGTGGGCTCGAAAATGCAACCGCGCAGCTGTGACAACTTCAAATTTCTTAAATTGCATTAGACAGTCATTTGTGTAGCTCTTGTAACATCGGGTGTCAGCTTACGTCCGCATGTTGCTGACACATTTGATATAATTCCAAATGTGTAAAGTTATTTTTAGTCAAGGGCCCCGCAGCAGACGCTACGGACGCACCGCAACCTTGAGGCTTCTTGTGCAACCCTGTGATGGAGATAAACGGAGAGATGATTAGTGTCTTCATTTTTCCAAGTCATGGAACACGGGTGGAATGAAAGTGACAGCGGTAAACCGAAGTACTTGGTGAAAAACCAGTCCCAGTGCCACTTTTTCGTCCTTGAAAATTGGTTTAGTTTCGTTTCGCAGTCCTTCCCTCTTCTACCTACCTGTTCACAGCAGGTGTCGAGGTTGTTTATTTTCACTTGATCACACTCAGACACACACATCACAGTCGGTAGGACTCCTCTGGACGAGGGATCGGCCCGTCACAGAGACCTCTACCTGAAAACACAAACACTGTACAAGAGAAAAAAATCCATGCCCCCCGGTGGGATTCGAACCCACGATCCCAGCAAGCGCTCGGCCGCAGACCTACGCCTTAGACCGCGCGGCCACTGGGGTCAGCGAAAATTGGTTTAGTAATAAATGACAATCAAATTAAATATCTTAGGCGTACAAGAGGAAATTACCACGTAGGTGAACTGCCTGCCAACTTTATGCGATTGGAAAAAATTCATTCTTACAAATACTTAGTGTCAGTTATAAGCAGAGATAACTCTATTGAAGAAGAAATAAGTGAATGAATCACGTCTGGTAACAAAGCATATTGCGCAAACAGATCTTTATTTAAGAGCAAACTGGTCTGCAAGATGTGCAAACTCAACATACATCGGACCGTCATAAGACGTGTAGTCACGTGTGGCTGCGAAAGTAGGATCTTGAAAGAAGCCATCAAACAAAAATTATTATTCTTTGAAAGGAAAATATTAAGAGGAATGTTTGGACCCACCAAAGAATTAAATGGCACGTGGAGAATCAAAACCAATGGTGAACGCAGTAAGTTGATTAAAAACCGGATAATAATTAGCTTTATTAAAGCACAAAGACTAAGCTGGCTTGGACACACTCACCGAATGGATAGCGACAGGACGGTCACAAAAGTTTGTGGGTGGAAAAAACATCCAAGAGACCACAAGGCAGACCAAAACGTAGATGGGAAAAGGAAATAAAGAATGATCTAAAGGATACGAAATTAAATGATTGGAGAATTTGCATCCAGGATAGAAACAAATTGAAAGGAAAAACTGAGAAGGCCAATGCATGAAGTTGTAGCGCCTGATTAAGAACAAGTGCCACTTTTTTCTGCACCATAAATCCCACATGGACTGACCCGGGATCGAACCCGGGCCTCTGCGGTTAGAGGCAGGCCACTTACCGCCTGAACCGTGTAGCGTTACTTTTTAACAGTAATTGTACCCTATTGTATCCAGAATATTCCATTCCACAAAACAATGGTGTTTTCATGACTCTGAAACAGTCGAGTGTTTTGGAAAAATTTGCAAAATTAATCCCATTTCCCAGATAATATTCTGTGATAAAAGTATGAGAATTTGCTGGTCGCCATGCTGGGTGCTGTGACAGTGGGGCAACCCCCCCTCAAAACCGGTAAATATTGTCGTGCTGAGTTAGTGGTTGAGGGAAAATCGCATTATGCAAACTAGATTTTGTGTTTGGAAGGAAGGTGGTGGTGCAGAGGGGGTAGTGGGAGGGGGGGTTGTACAAGTAGTTTATTTGTCCCGTCTGGGGAGACATGAAGAATGTTTGGCAGTATCTTAACCTTTTAAAGCCTAGCGGTAACTTTACATACCACCAGGTTTAACATTAAAAAATTCTACGTGGTGCCCACATTGCGTTTATGTGTTTTGTACGGATCTCAGAACAAACAGCAACTTTTGCCTTATAAAATATTAAGAGACTGGTTTTTATAACCGAAGTGGAGAGTNAAATATTAAGAGACTGGTTTTTATAACCGAAGTGGAGAGAGTTTACAGCGCGGTACGCACTGAGTCCTTATATAAAACAGATACGCTTCGTCTTTAACCTTTTAAAGCCTAGTGATAACTTTACGTACCACCAGGTTTAACATTAAAAAATTCTACGTGGTGCCCACACTGCGTTTATGTGTTTTGTACGGATCTCAGAACAAACAGCAACTTTTGCCTTATAAAACATTAAGACACTGGTTTTTATAACCGAAGTGGAGAGAGTTCACAGCGCGGTACGCACTGAGTCCTTATATAAAACAGATACGCTTCGTCTTTAAAGGGCTAAATTCAATACGCAAATTCTAAGTCAGTCTTTATTTGAAAATTAATCGTATTAAAAATTTAAGTGAAACTTTCCCTGTGTACACCATAAAGGGGGGCCGGGATAGCTCAGTCGGTATAGTGACTCGCTACGGACTGGACGGTCTGGGGATCGAATCCCTGTGGGGCCGAGAATTTCCGCACCCGTCCAGACAATCCCTGGGGTCCACCCAGCCCCCTGTGCAATGGATACCTGCTCTTTCCTGGGGGTAAAGCAGCCGAAGCGGGGAGCTACCCACCTCACCGCTAAATACCGAGGCTAAAGAAAGTGTAGAGATGTACCTCCCCTGCCCCTTGAGTCTAAAGCCCTGTTTAGGGAGCACTCTGCCTTTCTTTACACAATGAGGATGTATGGTGGAGTGCAGGTATGGCAACACTCATTCTTAACCTCTGAGAAAATAAAGATGTGAACAAGGCAGACAACCTACACATAACGTAACATTGAGGCACGTTCGCTTTACCATTGTTGTAGTGGAAAAGCAATAAGTAGTACATATTCTGAGTATGTGTCTGTAGCCTTAGTTATCCAGCGTGCAAAATGTGTGGCCTGTCTGGGTCTATAATATTTTTCCACATTATTTCATAAACGGCACGATTTTTCGAAAATAGTTACCGAATATATAACGCGTGATGTGATTTTTTACAGCATTTGTGTGAATCATTCTTCTTTCTAAGAATAACTTAGCGACATATGAACATAAATATATATTGGTCGTCATGTAAAGTACCCGGTATTTTCATTACGTTTTAATTAAATTTGAATTTTCTAGAAAGATTTTAGAAAAGTACTCAAATACAAACTATCATGAGAATGCTTCCAGCGGGAAACGATTTATTCCATGCGGATTTGCGAGAGGACGGAGGGTCGGGCAGACAGACAAAGAGACAGACAGACACACAGACAGACACACAGACATGACGAACGTAATAGTCGCTTTTCGCAATTTCCCGTAAAAGCAAGTCAGTTAATGCTGTATAGGGAAATAATCGCTGTTTGTTCTGAGATCCA